>OY971429.1:6360000-6960000 GCA_963853865.1 Helleia helle
ATGACAATACAATAATTTGATAAAATAATTCCAATATCCTGATAAGGATAATCAGGATAGCACATGCTAGGAAGGCGTGAGGCGCGCAAGTAACCTACATCACTTGTGTTGTTTTTAGTCTCACTCATTTCTAAAGTGATTGTTATTAGTTGAGTACTTTAAATTAAGAAAATTTTTAATTAAAAAAATCGACACTAAAAAGTAAAAAATAAATTATAGATTAAAAAAACTAAAAAAACACGCATTAATAGCAAACCCAACAAAAAATTTGAAAATAATTTTTAATGGTGAATTGAATGGTTTAACAAAATTACTTATTGTAAAAAAGCGTGAGGTGCTCAATATTAATTATTAAAAATATTTCATCGGTATCTATTTAATATAAAAACTTAGTTACAAGCACCACGCATGTTCATGTTCAGCAGTGGACGGATAGAGGCTGATGATGATGATGATGTATTCAGAAATATTAGTGTTTATCAGTTGTCTGGTTGCCATAAGTACAGGCTCTGCCTAGTTTGAGATCAGATGGCCGTGTGTAAGTTGTCCCAACATATTAATCTACTGGATATGACTTTGAAGGTTGCCTAGAATAGACCGCTGGCGGTATGAAGACATCGCACATGCTAATCCTCTGGTGTAGCGGGTATTGATGAATGTCAAAAAAAAACAATAACAATTATTGTTGCTCAAAGTTCCTAACACCTCATAATGATAATGACGAAGAAATAACTCAGTATACGCGCGGCTAGCCCAGCAGATACACATACACAGCAGATATAAAAACGATAACGAAGTTCGAAAAGAATAAAATGTATGGGATTGACATAAGCCGTCGTCAATTATGTCACTCGTTATCGTTATCGCAAGTTGGTAGACAATGTTAAAATTCGTAACAAAATCATAAACTGTCAATTGGTTATCGAACACTTATGTCAAACTTATGTTATTTTATTATTGATATAGATTCGTTATCCGTGGGCGTGGGCCATGGAGGGCAACATTTTCACAATTTTTATGAGTTATAGTGTGTATGAGGTCTATTTACATAGAAATTAATTTTAACTTTTTGGTCCGATTTGACACTTCTTGTCGAACTTTGTTGACACTTGACAGTTGTTGTCGTTGCACTGTCACAATCTTTGATTGATCATTGGCTAGAAAATTATTATCGTTATCTCAAAGACGATAACGAATTTCGGCTACAAAGCGATGTCACTTTGTCTACAACGCTTGACATAAACCAATAATTACGTAACAGTTGGTGTTATTATACGTGATCGCGAAATACAATAAGTTACTAAAATTATTTAAAACGGGATATTTACCATATTTTTAACTTTTATTTCGCGGAGTCTCATGACTAAGGCACCGCATTCGTAGATAATATCGAAATATCGAGCTTCACGAAATAAAAGTAATACATGGTTTAGTAATGAAAATAACCATGTTAACTTAAAATCATATCTATACAGATAAATAAAATTGTCTGTTTGTAATATTAAAAAATACCATAATTTATAAAATACCCACTTATAACTAAATGCATATGGATGTATACACGGTACATATACCAAAAAAGCATTTTTTACAGTTTTTGTCTGTCTGTCTGTTTGTTCCGGCTAATCACTGAAATGGCTGGGCCGATTTTGACAGAACTTTCACTGACAGATATCTGATGTTATAAGGAGTCACTTAGGCTATAAAAATAATCATCATCAATCCGTATACGGCTGTAAATCTAAGTAAAAGCGGGCGAAGCTGCGGGCAACAGCTGTTGTTTTTATAATAATATACGAGTGTTTGCAAGGTTCCTTAACATGTTCCCTGCGTTACGAGAAAAAAAAGTCATGGCACATTTAACGTCGGGAAGAAACAGTTTAATGCTTAAAAATATAGCCATTTCGTGTGCAAAATTACCGCCATGTTGTTGGTCAATTTAGTCATTGTTGCGGAGATTGAGTCGCTCCGTGCAGTCTACATAATAGGGATGAATTATTCAAGCGCACATCCCTTATTCACTCTTTTTTTTATATCGCAGGGAAATCCTGACCTAATGTGGGACTCGCATCTGGGAGTGCCCACCCTAACTAAAACCACTGCGAGCGCCTTCAGCCGCTTTTTGAGAGTCCCGGATATGCAGGCAACAGACAGGATCACATCAGCGACAGGCTAGCCCCGGCAAAGGCCAGACTACTCCTCGTAAGAGGGGACTGCCTAGCCGCTAGTAAGCAATCCCCACGACGTCGTGCCATACAGACCCAGGTTACCATCCGGAGCACGACACGAACACAGAGGCGTTACTGGAGGTGCATTAAGTTATATACCTAATCAGAGCTAGTTGTTTTATTTATAAGCAACATTCCAACCTCGTCTTGACTTTCAATGAAAGATGCTTGTAGTTGACGAAAAAGGGTTGATAATAATGATGATGATGCTTTTAAAAAAAAAGTTTAAATTACTTAGATACAAATAGTTGTCCTGGCTCTCGTGGTATGAGATAATTTAAATATTTTACAAGAAAATTCCGGCAGCGGTATGAAAATACCACAGCCAGGAAAATGGAAACGTTTGTTATTTTGTAAATTTTGATTAATTCACGCCTGCCGTTTTATTTATTTATTTAAAGTCGCTAATAGAATCTAGGGTCATTAGTACAAAGTATTAACAATATTTTGCAGTAATTAAATTAAGGTATATTAGCTGTTAGTCTTAAAAAAATACAGAATTTTTATAGTCAGATTAACACTTTTTAATTTCTTACGAAGATTAAAATTACTTATTTCTGAGTTAATCATTGGACAAACAATTAATAAATGTTTTTTATTCAGTTCACTATCACGTAGGTTTTAGTGATAAATTATGAATCTGGGTGGCGTTACAGTTATATAATAATAAAACTAAATAGTTTTTATATTAAAGAATATGTAATTATTTCTCCTCTATTGTCAACTTCTAAATGAAATTTTCCAAAAATTGATATTCCTATATCGTACAATGCACTCTTATTATTTTACCCAATAGTTGTTCCATAGTTTTAAATATTTTAAGCGTTAACATCGTTTGTGTATGTGGTTTTTATAGCAGTGTGGGTTATTTCATGAGAGTAGATATGAGTGTACGCATATGTAGTGTGGGAAACGATGTATGAGATATATGCATGCATATGCTCTCACAAATCTACTATATTCCGTGGTTCCCGGAATTTAACTACCAAATATCATGTATATTTAAAAAAAAGTAATTGCATCATTAGCTGAAACAATTTCATTATACGGTGTGCATTCTCGTTACACCGTGAATTTGGAGCGAAGGCGGTTAACTACAGATTGGACGAAATCCCCTTTCATTTGAACTGCATTCGATGTGACCTGATTAATATCGGGTATGGGCGCTTTGTTGGAACCACGAGTGCTTCAATGTCAATGTATAATTGAGTGCATGGAATTATATTTATGCTTATACATAAATTAAACAAAGCATAAATCAGCAGACATACATCTTATATGCCAGGACATGCTAACCACGAATTAGTTGCCTTTTTTTTTCTTTAACGCCGGGAAATGCTCTGAGGGGAATGCTCTGCATCCCGCGGGGGAGTAGGTCTCCCCACGCGGGTATGTGGGACTCGCTGAGCCCGAAAGCTGGTAAGTGGACGCAGCTCTACCCACTAAAACCCGGCGAGTGCCACCAATGCCGCCTTTGGTGAGGTGCCTCTGATCTAATGAGCAAACAGGGCACCTCGACGGCTAGTCAGGCCCCCAAGGGACCGACGACCTCCACAAAGGGGTTGTCCCGCACCACAGAACAACACCTCCCAACCTCGGGACAGTACAATGGGGTGAGGTTCCCGTCCTCGCCCCTTTCCCCCTGTTCTTTTGTCCCCTCTTCTTATAAGAGGACCCACAAAGAGCCCCCTTGGCTCAATTAGTTTCGCCCAAAGTGCAGCGGCTCGCCCTAGGCTACAGACCCCACCGCCACGTCAAGGCCTGAACCATGGTGGGGCGAAGGTAATCTCGTTTGTGTTCATGGGGGACGCTGATTACTTAACGTTTGATGGCACGTCTGCCAGTTTGCCTAACGAACTAACATAAAAATACGCGAATGTGGCTGTGAATTTGTCAATAGGAACTTTTTTTGGGCTCAATCGCAATATTATTGGATGTATATAGTAATACAAGCAAACGAGCAGTCTGAGCCATGGTGAGTACCGACGCTCAAAGACATCTGCACAACCAGAGGTATGTAGATGCGTTGCCCTCCTTTTCCCTATTCTCACCAATGGGCCAAACTCACAAACAGTACTAAACTCACAGCTGTCACTTTACGCTAGCTAATATAACTCAATCAAGCGTTATTTACCGAGACAAAGTCCTTAGCTACGAAGCACCAAACAAATCACCTCAAACACTTGAAGATATTCGCATAATCCAAAGATGGTCTTTATTAATGTTTGGTGCGCCCGGCGCCGCTCCGTGACCTTCCATCCAACTGCAGTATTAGCGTCACTTAATAAAGATTTAATACAATCCGGTTAAGACAAATTAAAGGACGTTTTGAATAATTATATCGTTACAAGATTCATATATAATACTAGCTGTTGCCCGCAGCTTCGCCCGCGTTAACTTTTAAAATTTGAGGCGTTGACCACCCTTATCACTTAGGGGTATGAAAAATAGATAGTAGCCGATTCTCAGACCTACTGAATACGCATATAAAATTTGGTAAAAATCGGTAAAGCCGTTTCGGAGGAGTACGGTAACTAACATTGTGACATGGAAATTTTATATATTAGAAGATGAATCTTGTAAAGATTGTTAAAAAAACTTGTTTTTCACTTTTGTTTCGGCTTCGTTTACAAATATCTGGCATGAGATGAAATCGTGTAATACTCTTCTTGTAATAGGTCTTAAGTTTATGAAGAAATTTGGAGTATATGACGTATTGGCTAGTAGAAATATGTGACCTATTTTATACATGCAAAGTATTGGCGTAACATGATTCATTCCCACCATAGTTCAGGCCTTGACGTGGTGGTGGGGCTCAGCCTAGGGTGAGCCCAGTACCTTGGGCGAAGCTAATAGAGCCAAGGGGGCTCTTTGTACTCCTCTTATAAGAAGAGGGGACAAAAGAGCAGGGGCAAGGGGCAAGGATGGGAACATCACCCCATTGTACTGTCCCGACGTTGGGAGGGGTTGTTCTGTGGTGCGGGACAACTCCTCTGTGGAGGTGGCATCGGTCCCTTTGGGGACTGACTAGCCGTCGAGTTGCCCTGATTGCTCATTAGATCCGGGGCACTTAACTAAAGGCGGCATTGGTGGCACTCGCCGGGTTTTAGTGGGTAGAGCTGCGTCCGTTTACCAGTTTTCGGGCACAGCGATTCCCACTTACCCGCGTGGGGAGACCCATTCCCCACGGGATGCCCTAGAGCATTTCCCGGAGTTAAAGAAAAAAAAAACACGATTCATGCATAAATTATAGGTATGTAAGAGTGTAACTTAATGAATTAATTCGTTCAATATAGTATGAACTAGCTGTTGCCCGCAGCTTTGTCCGCGTTATCTTAAATTTACAACCATATTAGGCATAATACTTATGATATACAATTGCATCAAAATCCGTTGCGTGGTTTTAAAGATCTAAGCATACATACATACAGACAGACGTGGGAAGCGACTTTGCTTTATACTATGTAGTAATATAGATATGTGTTACATTAACACATGTTTGCATTTTATAATATTAGTAAGGATAAGCACAACTTATTTGTTTGTTTTTGTAATTTGATTCTAGCAAGGAAATACATATCAAGCTACCTTTTCGAACCCCACGCGGGCGAAGCTGCGGGCACCAGCTAGTGTTATTACATAGGCTGCACTAAAAGTATCGGGAATGGAATATTTCCACTGTTCCTGTCATATTAAAATCTTTTTAATTGAAAACTCCTTGGTTTTAAAAATCGAATACCATTTATTTATTTAAAAAAAGATTCTCGGTCTTGTCACAAGGTCTTGTCAAACTTGTTTAGTCGTTGAGAAAATGGAATTGACTGGAGAAAATTCTAGAGCTATGATTTATTATGACTTTCGAAGTGGTATAACGCAAAAACAGTGTGTTCACCGGATGATTTCTGCATTTGGTGATGAAGCCCCATCCAAAACCATAATTTATCGCTGGTTTGCTGAATTTCAACGTGGACGTGTCAAGCTCAGTGATGATCCCCGTCAAGGTCGTCCAAAAACTGCAGTCACCCAAGAAAACGTTGATGCTGTGCGTAAGCTGATTGAGGAAGATCGACATGTGACATACTGCGAAATTCAGGCAACTTTAGACATTGGCATGAGTCAAATATAAATAATCTTGCATGAACAATTAGGTGTAAAAAAGTTGTTTTCCCGATGGATACCGCATTTGCTCTGTGAAGAGCAAAAAGCGGCTCGCGTTACTTGGTGCGACAGAACTCTCGAAAGATTCCACGCAGGATCCTCAAATGCTGTATACAACATCGTATCAGGTGACGAATCCTGGATATACGCGTACGAACCCGAAACAAAAAACCAGTCACGAGTTTGGGTGTTCGAAAATGAGTTAAAGCCAACAAAAATTGTTCGTTCACGGAGTGTTACAAAAAAAATGGTGGCCACGTTTGTCTCCAAAACCGGCCATGTTGCGACTATTCCTCTTGAGGGACAAAGAACGGTTAATGCAGAATGGTTTGCTAGCATTTGTTTGCCACAGGTCGTTTCTGAACTCCGTAAAAAGAATTGCAACCGCCGCATCATCCTCCATCACGACAATGCGAGTTCTCACACCGCACACAGAACAAAAGAGTTTTTAGAGTAAGAAAACATATAATAGGGATGTTGACATTTTTCAGAAATGTTTTTAAATCATTTATAAATATCTAATGGAGGCCTAAATATTATCAACTTTTGCTTAAATACGTCTAATGCCTATATAAATAAAGACAACATAGAATTATTAGACCATCCGCCGTACAGCCCCGACCTAAGCCCTAATGATTTTTATACTTTCCCTAAAATAAAGAATAAGTTGCATGGTCAGAGATTTTCATCGTCTGAAGAAGCTGTGGACGCCTACAAAACGGCCATTTTGGAGACCCCAACTTCCGAATGGAATGGTTGCTTCAATGATTGGTTCCATCGTATGGAAAAATGTGTCAAATTTCGCGGAGAATACTTCGAAAAGCAATAAATACATTTTTAAATAGTAATGTTGTGTCACTTCCTTGATTCCCGAAATTTTCAGTGCCGCCCTCGTATACCTATGTATAAGACTTAAATAGCCCCTAGTCATAACAAAACCAAATATTAAAACCAAACTTATTTTCCAACTCCGGTACATTAGCCATAAAATCAGTGGTTATTAAAAGTTTTGCCCCTTAATTGTGGATCCAAAAGCCAAATCCTTATTACAGTTGAGAGTCGAACTGGAAAGGTCAGTAAGACCCATTTATGTCGGTCCCTATTATCCCCTTGGAACATAATGCCATTATTAGATGACCTTTAATGGAAACTACGCGGTATAAGTTACAATAACATCTATTATAGATTTACAATGTATATGTGTATGTTATTGTCGAATTTTTTCAATGAACCAAAAGTGCCGATCCGACTAAGAGCGCCCACAGAACGGAGATGGTCAGCCCATCTAGTGGTAGGTTAACTTACCATCCATCTTCCTTTTGACTCTGGAAATATATACCATATTTCCAAAGTACGGCTCTTTATGAGCCCATGGGCCAATTGCTGATATGTTCTTGTATCGCTCTAATGTACCGTACATAATGGTTTTCTCGCTTGCATTGCTTGGCACATCTAGTGGTAGGTTAATTTACCATCGGTCTTTCTTTAGAATTTGGAAATATAAGCGATATTTGTCTGGCTTACGGCCAATGCTAAGGGCCTTTGGGCCAATAGGTGATATTATGTTCTTGTATCGCTCTAATGTACCGTACATAATGTTTTTTCTCGCTTACATTGCTTGGCACATCTAGTGGTAGGTTAATTTACCATCGGTCTTCCTTTAGAATTTGGAAATATAAGCGATATTTGTCTGGCTTACGGCCAATGCTAAGGGCCTTTGGGCCAATAGGTGATATTATGTTCTTGTATCGCTCTTATGTACCGTACATAATGTTTTTTCTCGCTTGCATTGCTTGGCACATCTAGTGGTAGGTTAATTTACCATCGGTCTTCCTTTAGAATTTGGAAATATAAGAGATATTTGTCTGGCTTACGGCCAATGCTATGGGCCTTTGGGCCAATAGGTGATATTATGTTCTTGTATCGCTCTAATGTACCGTACATAATGTTTTTTCTCGCTTGCATTGCTTGGCACATCTAGTGGTAGGTTAATTTACCATCGGTCTTCCTTTAGAATTTGGAAATATAAGCGATATTTGTCTGGCTTACGGCCAATGCTAAGGGCCTTTGGGCCAATAGGTGATATTATGTTCTTGTATCGCTCTAATGTACCGTACATAATGTTTTTTCTCGCTTGCATTGCTTGGCACATCTAGTGGTAGGTTAATTTACCATCGGTCTTCCTTTAGAATTTGGAAATATAAGAGATATTTGTCTGCCTTACGGCCAATGCTATGGGCCTTTGGGCCAATAGGTGATATTATGTTCTTGTATCGCTCCAATGTACCGTACATAATGTTTTTTCTCCCTTGCATTGCTTAGCACATCTAGTTGCAGGTTAACATTACCATCCACTTTCCTTTTGACTTTGGAAATATAAACCATATTTGTTTGGTTTAGGGCAAATGCTAAGGGCTCATGGGACAATAGGTGAAATGGTCTGTCTGTCTCACTCTAATGTACCGTACATAATGTTTTTTCTCGCTTGCGTCGCTAATCTATATGATAAATCTACGGTTACTGCTATTAATGTAGGAAGGGTCATACGTTTTATGGCTCTTATATGATGTCCATTCCGATATTGGACGTATGATGGAATTTGTGATATGATTCTCTAGGGTTCCGTACTCGAAAGGAACGTTGCCTGATCTTTTAATCACGTGTCTGTATTTTTGTGTGTCAAGATCCTTCTTCGTTGGAATTAGTGAATGTGGCTGAATTCGATATATCAAAATACATTTTTTACAAATCAAATTACCAAAAAAAACCCAAATAAAAACGTATATTCACTCTTAGCCACATGAGAGTGCTACACACATCTTATAGGAAATACCAATTTTTCAAACACTTTCATTTTCAAAGAAGTTCTTTTATCCTTATCTTTTTTATCAGTACTTCATAGTTCACTTCGCTTGTGCAGACTGCAGAGCCATCATGCACGTGTCGACTCACTCACACCCGGTTTTGTATTAATATCACTTTTATTTCTATTTTATAGTGATCAACACTTACCGATATTATGTAATGACATTTGCAGTTGAACTTGCGTAATGTACCTACTACTATATTATAATGTACTCATCATAATTACGATAATACAAAAAGGGAACTCGGTTTCATTCATCGAGAGCCACAAATAATTCTCCAAAGAGCCGCATGTCACATGTGGCTCGCGAGCCGTATGTTGGACACCCCTGTACTACAAGTTGCCTGTTCTTCCGCGCTCACTTCGATTTACCTACATCCGAAAAACGGATTGATGATAATTATTTTTATACACCATGTCACTCTGTGATACGGGGGGGACACTGAAAGTTCTTATAATAAAAAGAAAAAAAAACTGATCAAATTTGTATCTGTGGAAGATGATAGGGGCGGAGGACTCACCAAGGTCTCATGAAGACACTGCAGAACACAGCCTCGCGGAATGTCTAACTTAGGCGGAGACAAGGGCGCATCTCATAGCTGCAGTTGGCGCGGACCTGTCACTCAGTCAACATAGCGATGGACGCCAGTGAGAGCACATGACAGGTGGCCTTTTCCTTCTGCGAGAACGTGATGCCACAGAAGGAGGATGCGGAGTGGAAGAGGGAGCAAACTGCTGCCCTACCCGCAGGAGAGCCCGGCAGCGACAGATGGTCGCACCGTCATGAGGGACATGTGCGCGGCCGATCGGGGGATCAGCCGCGCATGTAAGGTCCAGGTATTCAGGATTCCACGGATCTCACGGTCCTGTCTCCAGAGGAGAGTCCGTCGTAGCCTGCGGAAGTTCACAGTACCCGCATTGGGCCGGCCAGACGACGAGGAGAACACCGCTAGGGTTTAGTGGGTAGAGTCTGCGTCCACCTTACCATCTTCTCGGGCGCAGAGAGTCCCACATAACATTCTCCCCCCCCCCCCCGGGCACGGTGGTACACATTACATATTTAGTAAATCGTTCTCTTTAGTAATTACTTTTATAAATTACGCTACCACGAATATTATCTCAAACCACGCTACAAATAGAATTGTAAACACGACGCAGCCAGTATATAAAATTAAACTTTATTTTTCCCGTTGATACTTTTTCTGAGTCAAACATTAGCGTCAATGCCACTTAGGCTTAATGAACAAGTTCATTAATTTGGACGCCCTCTGTCACGGACGGCTGAGGCCGGGAGCATGTTAGCGGGAACATCTTTAACTTAACTTTTATAAATACGTTTTTTCCCCGGGATATGTCTTAAGCATCGCGCGGGGGAGGGGGGACTCTTAACGCGGGTATGTGGGACACGGAAAGGTAGACGCAGCTATACCCAACTAAAACCCGGTGAGTGCCACCAATGCCGCCTTTGGTGAGGTGCCCCGGATCTCTTGAGCAAACAGGGCACCTCGAAGGCTAGTCAGTCCCTTAAGGGACCAACACCACCTCCACAGGGGTTGTCCCGCACCGGTGAGGTTCACATACTCACCCCTTGCCCCCTGCTTTTTTATCCCATCTTCTTATAAGAGGGGTACAAAGAGCCCCCTCGGCTCAATTCGCTTCGCCCAAGGTGCTGGGCCACTGAGCCCGACCGCCACGACAAGGCTTGAGCCACAGTGAGGTTTTAGTACCCACCTGTTTAAGTAATGTTTGTGTTGGTTTCTATTTGTATATTTTTCAAATGCCGTCATTGGATACTGACTGAATCTATGGAGAAAGAGTTAATATTATTAATCCCAAACTAGCGGGAATAGATTCTGCTTGACTGCTGCTCACGTTTGATTCTACTTAAGCTTTATAGACTTTGTTAAGAGCGTATACCATAACGACAGTTAATATTTGTTTTGACCAGATTGCACAGCAACTGGTAATACTGGTGATTAGAGCACGCCACGAAGCCAAAAATAGAGCTGGTGGAGAAAAGTCATTAATAACATACACGGACATAATGATGGGAGTCACGATTCTCAACATTGAGTGGCGGATTGAAGAGTGGTTGCATTAAATTTTTACAATCATCGAAGTCGCGTTTAAGATCGCGCTACAAAATCGCATCGCGACAAAATGGCGTGGGGCTGATTCGGGCGATTAGGGTGGGAATTGAATTAAATTTCTTTATTTTTTCCATCTCCATAATTCGTTGTTTTCGTTAAATATACTAATTTAAAGACGCTGCCATTTGATAAAGAATGTACAAATATTTGAATAGGTTACTTTGTAAAAAACATCTTTATAAATACACTAGCTGACCCGACAGACGTAGTCCTGAATTAATTGTGAATATTGAATTCGAATTGGTATAATTTTAAACAATATTTTAAAAACGTGTTTTTATTCTAATGCTATATGACGATTATTTCTAATCTAATCTAAAATTTTATATGGTAGGTAGTTAAGTATTCTTAAATTTATAATTTTCCGAGCAATTTTCAAATTTTTTTCTTTCATAAGAACCTTCTTCTGACAATAACAAACACAACAAAAAAAGAATTAGCGACATCGGTCCAGCCGTTCACGCGTGCTGGCGTGACCAATAGGGATTCATTTTTATATATATATATACTAGTGGCCCCGACAGACGTTATCTTGTACAAAATATTTTTTTTTGTGAATCTAAACCATTCTCGAATCCACTTGAACACACACAAAAAAAATCATCAAGATCGGTCCAGCCGCTTAGGAGGAGTTCAGTGACATACACACGCACAGAAGAATTATATATATAAAGATTTTGTGCATGTGTATGCGACTGAATTGCTCCTTAGCGGCTGGGCCGATTTTGATGAATTTTTTTATGTGTTTTTTAAGTGGATCCGAGAACAGTTTAGATTCACAATTCTTTGTTCCCCTTAATACGTTTTGTACAGGACAACGTCTGTCGGTTACATTCATATAATGTTACTTTAGAATTACTTATTACAAATGCTTTCCCACCATGGTTCAGGCCTTGTCATGGCGGTGGGGCTCAGTAGCCTAGGGCGAGTACAGCCCCTTGGGCGAAGCTAAGTGAGCAGAAGGACAAGGGGTGAGCATGGGAACCTCACCCCATTGTACTGTGCCAACGTTGGGAGGGGTTGTTCTGTGGTGGAGGTGGCGTCGGTCCCTTGAGGGATTGACTAGCCGATGTGAGCGAGAGGTACCACCCCGGTCGTGTCAGCCCAATGCAGCTCGACTGCAATGTAGCAATGGTACTACCTAAATGCTCATGGGCGACGCTGACCACTTATCATCAGGTGCCTATTTATACAAATAACAAACCTTGTTTTTATCCAAACGTAAATTGTGAAATACATATTGTAAAATATGATGATTTGTATTTTAATCAAAAATTATCGGGAAATAAACATGGTATATCTAGCTAAATATAAGAAAAAAATAGATAAAATAAAATCACTTGTGCACCAGAAAAGTTTCCAATGAACAATGTGATATTTCTTTTCCTCTAACGATATATAAGATTTACGTCAATACCGCTTACAAGATATTAAAGTTCTCACAAGAAAAATGTCCTCATTTACTCTTATCAGGAACTTTTCCGTGATATAGGTTATAACTTACCATCGACACTATTAATAGCACAAGAGGATAGTAGGGATAACTTTTCATAATCAGGATTTTATCGCGGTTTATTAAAACAAAAACATACCCGAAAAATACAAACCCGACGTTTCAGATACTTTACAGCAACGGTACTCCCGGTCCTCGTAGAAATCCGTGAAAAATATTTCATTATATGAGTGAAATTCTCATGAACATTAATTTTTTTATATTATACGGGGCAAACGAGCAGTCGGAGCCTTAGTTGACTACCGAAGCCCATAAACATCCGCACAAAAGGTTACGCGGATGCCTTAACCCATCCCTACACATGGACCATCGGAAACTCACTAACCGCATAAAACGCGACAGCGTAGCGGTCACTTTACGCTAGTATATACCAATGTAAGCGAGAGTTGGAAAGTTGGAAAGATGCGCTTGCACCGAGCTTCTCGTCTGCACGAGTGCCGGCTTGTTTCCATCGTGAAACAGCTTTGCTGTGATTCGAAAAGAAGGGCACGTAGTGTAATTACAAACACCGTTCATGAGCGACGCTAACTACTTACCATCATGTGGCTCGTCAGCTCGTTTGCCTGGGAAATGCTCTGAGGCATCCCGCGGGCGAGTGGGTCTCCCCACGCGGGTGTGTGGGACTCGCTGCGCCCGACAGCTGGTAAGTGGACGCAGCTCTACCCACTAAAACCCGGCGAGTGCCACCAATGCCCCCTTTGGTGAGGTACCCTGGATCTAGTAAACAAACAGGGCACCTCGACGGCTAGTCAGTCCTGCAAGGGACCGACGCCACCTCCACAGGGGTTGTCCTGCACCACAGAACAACCCCTCCCAACGTCGGGACAGTACAATGGGGTGAGGTTCCCATCCTCGCCCCTTGTCTTCTGCTCTTTTGTCCCCTCTTATTATAAGAGGGGTACAAAGATCCCCTCAGCTCAATTAGCTTCGCCCAAGGTGCTGGGCTTACCCTAGGCTACTGAGCCCCACCTCCACGTCAAGGCCTGAACCATGGTCTGCTCGTTTGCTTATCCAATTAAAATAGAAATACAAATATCTTAGTATATGTATTTTATGAATTTCTTGTCAGGTGCAGACGAAGCCATAGGCAATAATTATATAGAGAGCGTCTAAACGAATGCCGCTTAAATGATATATAGATTAAAGCTTAATTAAGATATCTCACAAGTACCCTTCAAAACAAAACCCTCTTTGGTATCATCTTACAATGGGAAGGTAATTTATATTTGATTGGCAAACCTTTTGAATTGAGTAATTAAATATTGGATCGGTAATTAACGAACTTCTTCATCATTATCAACCTGTTGTAATTTACAACCTTTATGGATTATATCGTCGTTTATTAAGATTTTTATACTCAGGATACTGTATAGAAACCCTGATTACGGGAGGACATGGACAGTCCAAGGTCCTGTGAACAGTTGTTTTATTGTGATGAGAAAAAATCACGTTAAAAATAAACCGGCCTACGGTGAGCCCCGAACCTTGGGCGAAGCAAATTGAGCCGAGGGGGCTCTTTGTACCACTCTTATAAGAAGAAAAAAAGAGCAGGGGGTAAGGGGCGAGGACGGGAATCTCACCCCACTGTACTGTCCCGCCGTTGGGAGGGGTTGTTCTGTGGTGCGGGACAACCCCTCTGTGCAGGTGGCGTCAGTCCCCTGAGGGACTGACTAGCCATCAAGGTGCCCTGTTCCAACGGATCCAAACGTGGCATTGGTGGCACTCGTTAGGTTTTAGTGGGTAGAGCTGCGTCCACGTACTTACTTACTTAGCTTTCGGGCGTACCGAGTCCCACATACCCCCCTGGGGAGACCCACGCCCCCGCGGGATGCCTCAGAGCATTTCCCGTCGTTAAAGAAAAAAAAAGACGAATAAAGCAGCGATCGCAAATTTGCTATCAGTGCTATCAGAACCTTATCAATTGTATGATTATTGTCTGGTAGGCAAAAAATGGATTACGAAAAAAAGAAACGAAATGGAAACAAAGGGG
Organism: Helleia helle; assembly: GCA_963853865.1. Lineage (NCBI taxonomy): Eukaryota > Metazoa > Arthropoda > Insecta > Lepidoptera > Lycaenidae > Helleia > Helleia helle. The sequence goes on from OY971429.1 coordinate 6,374,906, forward strand.
GTCTCTCTTTGTTTCCATTTCGTTTCTTTTTTTCTATGCTCAACACTGGTCAATAACGGACCGATGATGATATGAGCTCACCACGACTGGGTTAACGTGGTGTGATTGTTTTTTGTATATTAGTTTTGTTTTATATACTATGGCCTCGTTTAAAAACCTCAAGGCTTATTAATTAAAAGTTAAATAAAGTGGAGCTGGAGTTAAACGAGCTGGAGAACCCTTGAAGTTTGAGAATGCAATATTATTTTAGTATCTTTATAAATAGGTTACAAGTAATATACATATTATAAAACTATACGTTAAGCTAGACGAAGTATTAGTCGGCCATTAACCAGTTGGAAGATCCGTAGGGGAGGTGGTGGTCGCGGTGTCCCTGGACATCGCGAACGCCTTCAACAGCCTCCCGCACAGTGTGATACGGGAGGCACTGAACTACTTTGGTGTGCCTCCCTTTCTCAGGAGGCTGTTGGTGGCGTACCTCTCCGACAGGAGGGTGGGCTGCGAGAACCAGTGTGGGTCCGTAGAGTGGTGGCGAGTCAGCTGCGGTGTCCCGCAGGGATCGGTTCTTGGTCCGATCCTGTGGGACATCGGGTATGACTGGGTCCTGCGAGGCCGTCTCCTCCCCGGGATGGGTGTCATCTGCTATGCGGATGACACCCTCGTCTACGCCCGGGGACGAGACTACAAGGAGGCGGCGCGGCTGGTCCAGGTCGGGCTCGACCTCGTGATCAGCCGCATAGAGAGGTTAGGGCTTCGGGTCAGACCATCTAAGACCGAAGCCCTTCTCTTCCGCGGGACCGGGCGGAAAGGACCCCCACCGGGGGCTGCCCTCCAGATTGGAGGGGAGCCCCCGGTGGGCCCTCCATATTAAATATCTGGGGCTCATCCTTGACGGAGGATGGACCTTCGGCCCACACTTCGCACAGTTGGGTCCGAGGGTCGTAAAGGCGGCGAGTGCGTTGGGCAGACTCCTCCCGAACCTCGGAGGACCCAGCGCCGCCTGCAGGCAGCTATACTCCGGTGTCTGCCGGAGTATGGCGACATAGGGTGCTCCCATTTGGGCGGGTCACCTTCCTGCACGGAGTAAGGCCCAGTTGCGCTCGGCGCAGCGGGTCATCGCGGTAAGAGTGATTCGGGGGTATCGTACGATATCGTGGGCATCAGCAACTGCCCTAGCCAGCGACCCCCCGTGGGAACTCGTGGCGGAAGTTCTTGCTGAAGTGCACTCCTATGTCTCGGATAGGAGGTCTCTCGGCGAGAGCCTGACGCTGGACGGGATCCTGCGGGTCCGCCGACTAGGGCAAGAGGCGTTAATGCTGAGGTGAGGAGAGGACCTGGCGTGGGAGCCGTATGGCAAACGCCTAACGGTTGCCCTGCGTCCGGTCCTAGAGCAGTGGATGCGCCGTAAGCGCAAACCCCTCACCTTCCGTCTGACACAGGTGCTCACTGGGCATGGTTGCTTTGGTGAGTACCTGTGCCGGACGGCCCGCAGGGAGCCGTTGACAGTGTGCCACGATTGTGGCGCGGCGGTGGACTCGGCCCAGCACACCCTCGAGGTGTGCCCGAGATGGGCGGCGCTGCGTCATGATCTGACATCGGTCATCGGAGGGGACTTGTCTCTGCCGAGTGTCATCCCCGCGATGCTCGGCGACGACGAGTCCTGGACGGCGATGGTCCCCTTCTGCGAGGCAGTAATGTCCCAGAAGGAGGCCGATGAGCGGGTGAGAGAGGAGGCCGCCGACGAGGCCTCCCACCGCGGGCGACGAACGGGGGTGCGTAGGAGGCGCTACCTAATGCGCCTCCAGTAACGCCCCTGTGCTCGTGTCGGGCCCAGGATGGGGTTTTAACCTGGGTCCAGCTAGACACGACGTCGTCAGGGACTGCTAAAAGTATCGAATCAAACGAACAGCCGAGCAGTCCCCCTTTAGAGGAGGAGTCTGGCCTTTTCGCCGGGGCCAGCCTGTCGCCGAGGGTCCTGCGTTGCCTGCATGATCCGGGACTCTCATAAAAGGCGGCTGAGGGCACTTGCAGCGGTTTTAGTGGGTAACGCATCTCCAAGTGCGAACCCCACACACGGCTAGGTTTAAAACTCACCCCGGTCTTATGGTTTGGTCTGCAAATTTCCGCTGCAGAACAAAAAAAAAAAAAAAAAGGTGGAAGATCCGTGTGGTGGCCGGTCCGTGTTGGATGAAAGTGGCAAGGGATCGGCCGACTTGGCGTGCATTGAGGCATGTTTAGGCTTTGTTCGGACTATTTAGTAGATGGTTTATGTGAAGTTTGCACAAAATCGGTCGAGCGGTTCTTCATTTATCACATTTTTTTAATTCCATAAATGGCGGATCATTTTGTTAATGGAGATTTTGCTGTCAAATTGAAACTTTTTCAGTTGGGGTCATATTGAAACTTTTTTCAGTGTTGACTATACAACATTATTTTAAAATAGCTAGCAATTGATAATATATTTTTTTGTTTGAATAAATTAATTTTGATGTTCCAATTTTTTTTATTTCAGTTTACACGTAGCGAAGCACGTACCGGGCCGCTAGTAGTCTATATTTTTGTAATAAATCACGTCAGTTCAACTAACATTACCAGTCGATTAGACTAACATTACCAGCCAAGATTTAACCAAAAAACTACATTATCAGTCTACATATATAACCATTCAATAAACATCCTAATTACCATTCCCACATGACGGATACATATCACTCTACTTACAAGCTGAAGAAGCTGCTAGATAAAATCACCTATATTTAAAGGTTTGAATAAATGTTATTTTAGGTAAACGAAGGTCAACCATTGACCAGGGAAAATGATCTCCGTGCAGTGGCCGGTCCGTGTTGGATGCGAGTGACCAAAGCACACAAAGTGCATCTTTGCGTTTTCTTTTCATGTTTTTTTTTTCGAATATCAAATAATGATATATAACAGGAGGTCAAAAACAAGATGGTAGTATCCATGTCATGTGGCTCCAAGGGAATCCCTGCTTGGTCGTTTTTCTTTATCGAACGCTAGGCCACAAAAAATCCCCTGTTTATTGTGGCTTAATTTGGTCGACCCTAGATGACCCCAGAGGGTCTACAATTAGGGTAAACTAGTTACAGCCCCAGAATAATTCTCATAAAACGGTAATCAGCTAATAAGGTCAATAAATAAGCTCGTTACGAACAAGTACCTGGGGAATGGGAAGGGTACCTCTATTTCGTTTTTGTGTATTCGAGTACAAGTGTTGTTGGTCTCTTTGAGAAATAAAGATGCAACGTTATTATAAAACGAAAGAAATCCGGAATAATATAATATTATGTAAAGTAATACCCTGCCGTCTTTATTCCTTGCACGTCAACAACGAACGAATACGAGGAAGTTATTGTAGGCGCTAAATAAAGATCTAGATTCTAGAGTGAAGGTCATGTTTGAAAAAATCTCCAGCTAGATGGATCAAATCAAATCACATCAAAATATCTTTATTTAGTAAGTAACTACTTGTACACTTGAAATACGTCAAAAAAAGAAATCAATAAAAAAGTGTTATAAAAAAAGAACTCGTTTAGAATGCAGAGTCCCCTAAGAAAAACGGGAAAAAACTTAGGGATTGCTCTATTGACATCAAAATAAAACACATTAGTTTATAAATAGGTATATAATGTCCATGTAAAACCTAAACAGTGAATGTCTTATTCCCAAGGTGTGGTATCTTCAATAAAATCTTTTATTTCATAATAGCCTTTACCACACAAACGTTCCTTTAAAGTTTTCTTAAATTTATCAATGGAAAGATTTTGAACGTTATCTGGGATCCTATTGTAAAAACGTATACATTGTCCCATAAAAGAATTACTAACTTTATGAAATCTGAAAAATGGTACCTTCAATTTATGTTTGTTCCTTGTATTTATGTTGTGGTTGACGCAGTTTTTTACAAATTCATTAATATTTTTGCGAACATACAACACGTTTGCTAGTATGTACTGAGAGGCTATAGTCAAGATGGCAATTTCTTTGAACTTTTCTCTAACCTTGGGGGGCAAACAGTATATGGTTCAAATAGCTCGCTTCTGCAACACGAAAATCGTTTTGATATCCGTGGCATTCCCCCATAGTAAAATGCCGTAAGACGTTAGACTATGGAAGTATGCATGATATACTAATCGCGCTGTATTTTCGTCAGATAGGTTTCGTATTTTCTTAATTGCAAAGGCTGAAGAACTAAGTCTACTTGCCAACAATGCTACATATAGCTATGTTGGCCAGCGCCCATTGTAACCTAGCATCCACGGTAATTCCAAGAAATACGGTCGAATCCACCAAGTCCATCATCTCTCCGTTTATGGGTACACACATTGGTTGGCACTAGTTTAACATTAGGCAGTGTAAATTTTATCAATTTGGTTTTATTACAATTGAGCAATAAGTTATTTGCGCTAAACCAATGCACCATGTTCGAAAGAACATCTTCAAAGTCCATTTAATTTTGTTGTCGTTTAATTTTAAATATTACGGAAGTATCATCAGCAAACAATACAATTTCATGTTTGTCCTTCATGAGTGTAGCTAAGTCATTTATATAAACCAGAAAGAGAAATAGACCAAGAATGGATCCTTGAGGTACCCCCATTGTTATCATGGTACCAGAGGAACTTTTACCATTTATAATTACTTTTTGTGTTCTGTTATACAAAAAAGATGTCAATAGTTTAAGTTCAGCACCTCTGATACCATAGTGATGCAATTTCCTGATTAATGTTGCATGTTCCACACAGTCAAAAGCTTTGGGCAAATCACAGAATACACCAAGAGCATCCTGAGACTCCTCTCAAGCTATAAGTGGAAGTGTGGAGTCCAATCCCCATTATGGTTTAAGCCTTGTCGTGGTGGTGGGGCTCAGTAGCCTAAGGTGAACCCAGCATGTTGGGCAAAGCCAATTGAACCGAGAGAGCTGCTCTTTGTACCCCTCTTATAAGAGGAGGGGACAAAAGAGCAGGGGAGACAAGAAGCGCGAATGGGAACCTCACCCCATTGCACTCTTCCGACATTGGGAGGGGTTGTTCTGTGATGCGGGAAAACCTATCTGTGGAGGTTGCGTCGGTCCCTTGGGGGACTGACAAGCCGACGAGGTGCCCCGTTGCCAAAGGTTTTAGTATGTAGAGCTGCGTCGTATTCTTACTGCCTTTTGTGCGCAGCGTGTCCCATATACCCCGGAGGGCCTGGGATGCCTAAGAGCATTTTCCGGCGCAAAAAAAAAAATAGTCCAATAGACAGTCCGACGTTGACGCGAATGGTGGACGAATATACGCAATGGTGACGATGGTAAAAATAATAAGTAAGCTAACAGCGGGATTCCTTATTTTGCCATCTCCGTTGCCATTAAGGTCAAGTTACAACAGTATGAGGTATATCCGATCTGTCCGTACACTCGTACGTAGTTGTAATTTGATTTTGTACTAACATCTTTCTTAAATCTGATGAGGAACGTAAGCTTAAAGGTTTTTCTTAGACCAGTAATTTTTCCCATTAATATGTTAAAATTCACTCAGCATTTGAAATTTTATGCAATATCGTTAACAGGACACGTATAATAATGCATTTTCAAGTAGGTATACGTTAACAATTTTACGGGAAACTTCATTATCATGCAGCTTTATCAAATAACGCGTGTAATGGCCGCCGAGTACGTAAATACGTATTTAGCCATGAAACTCTCTGTCAATAAACTCATCGCTTTTAACAGAACAGAAATTTGCGTTTCATATTTATTTCATATCCCGCCAGGGAACATGTTTTCTGTGTTCCTTGGCCATGGATGTGTATTATATAGTAAAAATCTTAAATATATGTATAGAATGTATAGTATAAAAGTAGTAAATATCCAGAAAAAGTATTAGGTTAGTTAGGTAGTTAGTTATATTACCGTTGTTTGGTACCCTTAACACAAGATCTTCGAGAACTTACCACGGGACCAGATTTTGACGTGGTATAAGCGTATAAGCATACATATTATTATTATATTTTAATATAAAAACTATTACTTATTATTATGTATGTAACGGTATGTACCTACATGGTATTCGTCGTTTTTAAATGATTAAATTTTTTTTTTTAAATTTTTTTTTAAATTAAAATTAAAAGTTTTGAAAGTTCCAGCACAGTTCTTGCGAAAAGTTTTGATAACATTACGATTTTAAGGAGGATTTTTTGGAGGACGTGGACGACGTCTTATAATTCGATGGAGCCGGCTGCAAAAACGAAAAAACATGACGTATGCGATGACGTATGCGGCGTTACCTCGCTCTGACGCGTTCCATTTTCTTATGACGTTGTCACTTTCAACTATCGTCAGTAAACCGACTTTACAGAAATACGATTATTTTATTATTAAATCTAGGTACCACTTTATGTAAATAGTGTAATAATATTGTAATTCCACCGGAATATCAGGCTATAAGAAGTGCAAAGAACGTTTAAATATTCTGTAGCAGTAAGCATATTTTTCATAAAAATAAAACCTTTACAAAAGCCGGACTCACGCATAACCATTTTCTAGATTCACTTCCACAATAATTATAACATATAAATATAAGTTGCAAGTTTCATAAAATTTTTCACAACCACGCAGTAAAGTTTACAATATATTTTTAGTCTGGCAATTTAGTTGCACTTTTGCCGATATCCTGATATAATCTAAGTAACAAAGTTTCGCAGCCATGGAAGTCTTGTTTTGTCGGAAATTTTAATTGTGTTTGCTCAGAGTGGCCATTGTTTACATTTTAAATTGAAAAAATGATTGGTTTTTCGATATTTTTTCTATGTTCCAACTATTGTTCCAATTTCGCCTGTCCATTCCAGTTGTTGGCTATTGTTTTCAATATAGCTGATCTTTTAACAAAAATACCTATAACACTACCAGCTGTTATACACGATTTGACCTGCCTTTTTGGAAGAATGCACGTAAAAAACTTTTTTTTATGTTAGTTGGATAGGCAAACTGGCAAACCTGATGGTAAGTGGTCGACGTCGCCCATGAACATAAACCAGTATACCTGGAACGAGCCCAGGCAACTCATTTATGTGTTGCCTATCCTGAGACATAAGATGTTAAGTCTCGGTGACAGTAATTACACTGCCTGTCTTGTCCTTCTCTCCGAAACACAGCAAAGCTGTTTCACGGGAGAAACAAGCAAGATGGTGGTACCCATGCATCCGGGAGCGCCGAACAGCGCTTCCCTCCCACCTCTTAAGTAACTGACTGACTCTTAAGTAGTCCGTAATTTACCTGGGTACCTTGGGATCTCGAACGTCTTTTTGCGTTTTTCTAATCCAGTTCTTAGTTCCACAACTTGCCTCGTTAAAAGTACACACATTTAGGCTTAATTTTATTGGTAAATCATGATACTCTATTGTTAGTATGTTGAGTTACGTATTTGTCTTAGCGAAATTCGTGTTTGCCAGACTAAACTTAAAATATTTTATAACATTCCAGAACCATATGAAATAATAAAATAGAATATGAACTTTAATTACCATCTGTAATAAATTCTAGTGGTATTCTAAATTAAAACATAACGGTATTCCCAAGAATACAAGGAAAGAGAATCAAAAGTTTGTTAAAGCACCGCAACAAGCTCCGGTATAAAAATGCAAATTATCTGAAGTAACTACCAAGTTTTATTCTCTGTAGTTATTTGAATTATATAAGGTTCCCAACAAGAGTTGTTTGGAAGTTCAGCGATTCCCGGTACAGTACCCGGTAGTATATTTTTATAGATGAGGGGGAATACAGAAATCGATTTACCGGTAAGTAATCATCGGTAAGATGGCGGGTGCGTTGGCGGCACAAGAGTTTGCACGGTGCACTATTTTTGTAGGTCCCACTGTCTTACAGAATGAGAGTACCGTGAGTAACTGGTCTCGTCTTATTGTCTATGCCCATTTTTACCTATTGGGGAGCCTAGGCACTAAAATAAATAGGGCCCCGAGGAATGCAACAATTTTGAGATCTGTGAGCCTTATTTTGGGACTTGAGAAGAGTAAACTTTTTAATTAGGACACCCAGGTATTTTAATTAGCAATAACTGTATGATTTTCAAAAAAATATTATTAAAAAATCATAGTCTGATAGGAATAAGGGGGCCCGTGGATCGTGGGGCCCTGAGGACCTGCCTAGAGTGCCCAATGGGAAAGACGAGCCTGTTTATTGCGTTTTATTTATACAAATATAATAAAAAAATATGCATAACTATGCATACAGATATGAGTGTTTAGGATAAAAGAGACTTTTTTTTACAAATTGTTAAATGAAACAGTAACCACGGATAATAAATGAGGGTCGAATTTCAAACCCCATTAGTACATATTATTGCCGCGAGCTGTACGTTCGAGTTTCAAATCGTGTCGTGTTCTGTGAGGTCACTAAATTGACTTGTTACGTACAAAATATTTTTATTTGAATTTGGGAAATCAATTTTAAAACGGTTGTGCGCCAATAAAAATAGTAAAACGTGTAACGAACTTTTCCTTAATTTATATTCAAGGATATTGTTTGTCCATCAGTTTTTTAATTTAGTTGTATAGGTAAATGGGCAGACGAGCCACATGAACTAAGTGATCAGCGAATGAACATAAACCAGTTCAAAAAAGCAGGATGGTGGTACTTAAGCTGCTGGGAGCGCGGGACAGCGCAACCCTCCCATTAGTACGGTCGTCGGTTATTTTAAGTTGTGTTTTTAGACCTTAGGAATTATCGAAATTCAGAATATATTTGTTACTAAGCGTTATTTATAAAAAGAAATGACAACAAAAAACTTCTTGAATTTCCTTCCACTTTTGAATTGGTTTTTTTATAGGAAGGCAAACGAGCAATTGAAGCCTTTTGGCGACTGTCAATGTCCATACACATCCGTACATCTAGAGATTATGCAGATGCGCTGCCCTCCTTTTCTCTATTCCCCCAATGGGACGCAAACAACACGAAACACGACAGCGTAGCTGTCACTTACGCCGATATTATGAGAACGAAAGGTACCACCTCGGTCGTGCCGGTCCAATTCAGCTGCAAATCAGCATGGCACTACGATTCGACAAATTCTAAAATAAGTAACAAAACTTATTTTTTTCACATTTGGTTGATATTATGTTAATATGATATAAGTAAAACAAAGTTACGTGCTCGTAATTTGGGAGAAAAAGTTATAGACGCTCTAGAGTCTAGAACCTTATTTCTCTTCCTCTTTGATTTCTAAACCTTGATCATCATCATCAGCCTCTATCCGTCCTCTGCTGAACATAGAACATTAGGCATATTATGTTCTAAACCTTTTTTTTTCTTTCTTTTACGTCTGGAAATGCTCTGAGGAATCTCGCGGGGATGTGGGTCTCCCCAAGCAGGTATGTTATGTATGGGTATGCTTGAACCATGGTGGGGCTATGTTCTTAACCTGAGGGCATACAAATCAATATGGATTTTTATTATATATGGATAGAATCATAATCAAATAGGAGTTACGATAGACCCATAATAAGAGAAAAAAATACTTTGAATATCGTGAGCGTGAAATACGTCTAAAATGTAGAGTGTAGACAGTAATCAAAATATTTTGAGTAGACTCTACTTGATAGTAGAAAGATCCTCTACATGTGTGCTCAAAAAAAGAGACTTCAAGAGAAGAATGGCGTTGAATTATAGGGCGGAGCACCAACACCAATGCTGCTGAAGTAACCAACACAACCGCTCTGTCAAGAGTGCAACAACAAAAAAGAAGAAGAACTTGACAGTAATTAATAGTCGTGAATCGCTATATACGTACATTTTAACGATACAATTCTATTACATGTAAAAGGACATAGTCACTACCAAGGTATTGTAACTGAGAATTTAAAATATTTTGATCCGTAGAAAAGTCAGGCATAAAAAAGCAAAACCAGCGAAATTGCACGCCTGTATTCTGGCACTAACGAAATATGCTACGTAACAGAAAGATTTTTCGATTAACAAACAACTATAGTAGCAGAGTGCATCTATTGGCATTTCATCCCATAGGGTTGTGCTTTTAGGGTTTTTTTATTTAAAAAATGCCGAGCTTGTTAGAATATTGTGTAGGGTTCTGTAAATATTGAGTATAATATAACCGGATAGAGTAGTAATGTGAGCCATAAAATTACGAAACTGGTCAGTGATTTGTTCCTGATATAATAGTAATTCAACCAACCAGTGATCTGTGTGTACGTCCTATCGGCCAGTCGTCCATTAATGACCATCAGTCGGCCAATCAGAGCGCAGAACCGGCGCAGCGTCGCAGCACAAAAGTGGCAGAATTTGTTTTTATACAAATGAGCTCTATTCCGGTTATGCTGCATGGTAGTAGTAGATAAATCTGGTGACCAGGTACTTGTCACGAGTTTGATCTAGTAAAATAGCAGTAAACAAGTATCGTACTAAGTATGACTTCTTTAGTAAGAGATAGTGCCATGCTGCTTTGCAGCCAAATTGGGCTGGCACTACCGGGGTGGTATCTCTCGCTCACATCACATCGGCGTCAAGTGACAGCTATGCCATCGCGTTTGGTGCGGTTTGTGAGTTCCAGTGGCGGTAGGGAAAAGGAGGGCAACGCATCTGGATAACTTATGGTGGTGCGGACACCCATACGTTGGTAGTCTCAATAAGGCCCTGACTGATCGGTTGAGTTCTTATCACATTAAAAAAGAACCTGCCTCTGAGAACGTCGTGAGTGGAGGATTCTACATTTTACACGATAAACTTATTAATGTTCAATTCAATTGCATTTTTTAACGCGGAACCCCAAACATGGTGCAAGGTAAGCAGTACATTCGTGTTTACAGTTCAGCGATACATCGGGAATGTACATTGTTACTTTAAATAGTCACAACATCTATTTTGAGCTTCCAAGTTTCAATTATGTTACCATTATTTGATTATTTTTTTGCACAGAACTAAAACAAAAATTTAGTTAAAAAGAGTATTATAAAGATCACATAAGTCTTTTTTAAACTTTTAGGCCGGGAAATGCTTTTAGGCATCCCTCGGGGGATGCTCTGCCCACTAAAACCCGGCGAGTGGCACCAATGCCGCCTTTGGTGATGCCCCGGATCTCTTGAGCAACAGGGCACCTCGACGATTAGTCAGTCTCCCGAGGGACCAACGCCACCTCCACAGAGCGGTTGTCCCGCACCACTGAATAACTTCTCCCAACGTCAGGACAGTGCAAGAAAAGAGGTTCGCATCCTCACTCCTTGTCCCCCCCTTAGGTTTTGTCCCCTCTTCTTATAAGAGGGGTACAAAGAGCAGTTCCCTCGGTTCACTTGGTTTCGCCCAAGGTGCTGGGTTCTGGCTTAGTCTACTGAGCTCCACCGCCACGACAAGGCTTGAACCATGGTGGGGAAAATTAGCATACCTAGTCTCAAGTGTAATTTTCACTTTTGAAAATAATTATAATGGGATATTTCCATATTTACCGTTCTTATTTCGAAATATTTCGACTTTGTATACGAATGTCTTCTTAACAAGACGCGTGAACTCGTGAACAAGGTTCGTCATCATCATCATCATCATCAGCTCGTTTTTTCCCAGTGCTGAACAAGGGCCTCCCTTGTTTCTACCAATCTCCTCTGTCCCTTGCTTATCTTATCCATGCTTAGCCCACCAGCCTTCCCACGTCATCGGTCCATTTCACAATAGAAAAAAGGTAACTACCCATTTCAAATAGTTTTTATAAGACTATCGTAGTTCCAATATCGCACATCACTACGGGTTAACTGAAGGCAAATTGAAAAGTTAACGAGCCAAGCTAACGTTGAGCCAATCAGTTGTTTTACTCCGGAACTGCTCTTATTAGGCAACATTACCAACATGAAGGCTGGTTTTTGACCCAGTTCATACTGTGCAAAATACAAATCATTGGTTTCTAACACGCTTTCTTAAAAATAAATATATATTGAATATACAATTGGATTGTTTTGTAAGGATTTGTTAAACGAGTGTAAGGGTAATTAAGCAATTGAAAGAAATATACATTTTATTGTATACATGTATGACCCGATGCACACATATACATTATACATTTTATCTACTTTTGGCGAGAAAAATTATATAACATCTGAATTGAGAAACTGCTCATTTTTTAAAAGTCGGTTAGTAAAATCGGCGTGTAGTGTCCAATACTAAAGTTATGAGTAGACGATCTGTTAAATATTGTATATTCTCTTGTATGTATGTAATGTAACGAAATCTTAAAATAAACATGATTTTTTTACCCCCAGTGTTTGGCAAATTGTAACTTCAAATATTTATCAAGGACAATATACAATTTTTAAAACTAATAGAATTCAAAAATTTTAATAAAGTATGAATGTATTTTTTGTAGCTTTACATGGACATTTTACATTTACCGTTTTTCAGCGTCCGTAGATATTATTATTATTAATTTTTTCTTAATCCATTTAATTCTTGTACTAAAAATGTTTTCAAATTTTAGTACGGTTTGCTATTAAAGCATGCTTTTTAGTTTTTTTAAACTATAATTTATTATTGATGTTTTATTTCGGCGTATTTAAAGTGAACAAATTGTTACAGGTACGAAGTAAAAGATTTACGAAGAGGCTGATTACGATAATAGCATTCGTATAGATACTACAAGTAATAAGCTTATCCTGACCTCATTGAAAGCGATCAGAAACCCAACCACGTGCGGGCTATTACCAGCTACAGCTAGAACAGTGGTATAAAATTTTACGAGCCAATCCGATAATGAACCGAACACACTCGAAGTGTAGAGAAAATGAAAGTTCCGATATTATCTCCGTTATCACTGAAATGGCATTTAAAACACAAAAAAAAACTCGTTTGACCTCGATATTTGGTTTTCTCATCACCGAATGAATTCACTAACTGAGCATTGCTTCGCCCACGTGGATATAATATATATTTTACTAGCTGTTGTCCGCAGCTTCGCCCGCGTTAACTTAGATTTACAGCCGTACCCGGATTGATGATGATTATTTTTATAGCCTAAGTTACTCCTTATATCATCGGCTATCTACTAGTGATAGTCCCATCAAAATCAGCCCAGCCGTTTCAGAGATTAGCTGGAACAAACAGACAGACAGACAGACAACTGACAACAGACTGGTAAAAAAGGCTATTTTGGTATATGTACCGTGTATACATCCATATGCATTGATTAAAAAGCGGTTATTTTAATATTACAAACAGACACTCCAATTTTATTTACCTGTATAGATTATCATATTGGTAATTTACCCCACCATGGTTCAGGCCTTGTCGTGGCGGTGGGGTCTACTAACATAAATTTTTTTTTAATTTTTTACTTTTTTGTGTGGCTTTAATTTAATTTGATATCCTAACGTACGTCGTACGCCAAGTAATTACAGTACATTATATTAAAAGACAATAAACCGCCTACATTCCCCATTCCGTATCAAAAAGTAAATTACATAAACGAAGAAAACCGTAATTTCGGCACGAGATAACGTGGATCCGTTTATAAACCGGTAAAATTTACCGACATAATTACGGTTTTATAAAGGAAACAAAAGATCCGCGTCTTTTAATGATTTACGTAATTTTTCACAATGAAATTATAACAAAGGCTTGCTTTTGTTATTTTGAGTTTAATATTAGCCACATTAATTAATATTAGTATTAAATAAATCTTCATCATCATCATAATCACATAACCCTTTACCGTCCACTGCGGGGAATATAGGCCAATGATAGGCACGGGTCTCTTCCAGGGGGGTCTCTTAGGCGAGGGGTATTATGCCAGTTATCTGCCCAAGGGCGTCGCCAAGGGCAGCAGGGAGGGGCAACTGCATTTTTATTCTATTTTTTCTTATAAATGTAAGCTGTCAGTAAGTAAGTAAGCGTTACACTTTGGACTCTGTACCGTTATTATTACAACCGCGGCAGGTGTAAGGTTCGTACTACAAGTGAAAAGCTTCATGTGCTCAATACTTTACCTACAAATCATACTTTCTCATTCTCCATATCAACTTGGCTGGTGTCCTTGTATCTGCCTATGCCACTGGCTCATGATAGGTCAAACTTTATAAAATATGAAAGACTTTCATTCTTAGCGGATGCAGCTTTCCTTATGATTACTAGAGACGTTATCAAGGTCATTGTACATTCGTAGGATGAGTAGCTGTAATAAAAAAAAAATGTTTCTTTGGTTGAAAACGCTAATCTACTACTACTACCACCACTACTACTACTACTTCTACTACTACTACAATTACTACAATTACTACTACTACTACTACTACTACTACTACCTTACTAACAGTCGAATATAATAAAACATTCTTGAACTACACAGCGAAAGGGTTAGAACAAAGACTGTTCAATTAATTTTAGAATAGAAGTAACGTTGTTGTGTTACAGATATTTTATATAATTTTTTTGTGACAAAATTAATTAATTAATGAAATTCCCCATAATCTGAAGTATCTGTACCAAATAACGAAAATATATATAAGACATTCATATTATTAGAAAGATTTAAATCCTCATAAAAAAAAACTCTAAGTTCGAAGCCGGATCATCAAAAGTTCACAAGTATCAAGGAAAAGCGTATGAATTTCCATCGAAATATTGAACGTGTTTTCCATTTTATTGAGTTTGACGCTGTACCGAAATCGGTCTAATTGGATATACGCTAAATAAATCAATTAAATTATTCCGCTGAATGCCTCACCTAATGGCGGTGGGGTTTGCGATATCGACCTAAAATATCTACTTAAATAACTTTCATTTAACTAAGTTATTCTTGGCGTTCATGGAAAAAAGTAGCATGAAAATAAATTTTTGGGTTTATTACGTTATATTATAATAACCGCGCGCATCTAAAATAGTCGCGATCAGCTGCAATCAGCTGTGCGAACGTTTGGAACACGTGAGCCGAACAGAGCCGAATGGACTCGACCGTGTCACACGATCGTGTCACTCGAGCGTTTCATTGTGACACCATAGCACGAAATCACCCTAACGTGCCTAAAGGAGTTTCCCTTCACGAAATATATATAGTCACGAATAGTCTTCATAAAAAGTATATCATAGAAAGTCCATTTTTACCGGTTCCAAATCTTGTCCATTGGGAAGAACCGGCGAAAACTCAGTAAACATATTTTTGAAGTGAAAACTTCTTATGGCGTACCATGCACAGAATTTTTAGGCTGTGAGTGATGCTGATCCGTCACGCACGGAGGTGAAAGGCTCGATCGGGTGAACTCGGGACCGCCGAGTGAGAAAGATAGTCAGCTGCTCTTCACTGCTGTGGTGGTGGCGTGTCGCTGTGTGCTGTGTTACTTACATGCAAAAAGATACCTATATCTATATGTGTCTCCGTGGTGTGGCTCAGTAGCCTAAGGTAAGCTCAGCAACTTAACCGAAGCCAAGTGAACCAAAATAAGAAGAGGAGACAAAAGAGTAGGGGGGACAACGGCCAAGGATGGGAACTTCACCTCATTACACTATCCCGACGTTGGGAGGGGTTGTTCTGTGGTGCGGGACAACTCTCCTGTGGAGGTGGCGTTGGTCCCTTGGAGGTCTGACTAGTCGTCAAGGTGCCGTCCCGCGGACGCCTAAGAGAATTTCCTGGCGGAAAAGAAAAAAGGCTATAAAATTTTTACTCGTCCGAAGCCGGGATGGACCGATAGCAATTATTAATACTATTCAAGAAAACAGAGGGACATTTCACATTTCACAATAAACTTTATATTTTACGGAATTTATCAGTTCCCTCATCTGCTAGTATCTCAACACTGTAGAATACTTATTTCATACCGAAGCAAAATCTTAATAACCGCGACATATCCATAAAGCATATCACAATACCTGAAATACACCACATGACACGTCATTAGCGTACGAGCAAAATGGCGTCGTTCGAATTTCAAATAAAACCAAGTAAATAAGCATGTTAGCGCCTAAATCCGATACCTAATGAAAATGAGGGACATTGTTAGAAGCGGCTTAAAACCCTGAACATGTCATGGAGAACGCTGGAGAGTCGTTTATCAGCGGCGGTCGAGTAGCGACGCGTAATTAAACGTTACGCGCGACGCACGGACGGAGAGAAAGCTAGAATTTTCAAATTCGGAATGTAATTTTTTGAAGTAAAAATTCTTTACGCACTCTTGACTTGACTTGCGTGATGACTGATGGGTGCGTTACGAAAAGTGTGATCGGTCGAGGCAAACGGAAGTTGAAAGGTAGTTATAATTTAGTGAAGATAGAAAGAGAGAGTTACGTTTTTACTGTTTTTGCTGTGATTTTTGATAACTAAGCAACTGTGGTCCACAGTAATTCACAAGTCATCCCACTATAAAATATTTTGTAAATATTTCACGTACCTACACACTTTTTTAACCTGACATATTCTATTTATGCGCGTTGGCAGTAAATTCGAATACCGGCAAACGGCATGACGCTGTCATTTGTTTATTTTATTTTATTCCTTCTTTTGTTACAGGTTTTTTGGTTATGAATTTTAATATTAATTTACTACTTCACCAATACAGTCGGTTTTTTCGAATTCGGACAGTCCCTGTCATGTGCCTAATTGGTATGGTTGGGTAGTTTTTTTACATCTGTGGGTGTCCTGTGACAGCCTACTTTTTTAGATTCATACATTCTGCATAGACGGATAGGATTGCTAAGCTTATTATAATAATATATTGATAGTTGAGCAAATACCTATGAGGGGAAATACTTTCGTGGTAGATTCAACTTACGTTCAATATCCTACTTTATTAGCATTTATTACCTGTTGTCTATTAAGTTGGTTTACAAACGATAATTTTACGTGTAACGTCATAATGTATCTCAATCCGCACGCTTAGGCCGATCGTGTACAGCTATTGTTTATTTCCGCAATCGCTTGCACGCTCGGCTTAGACAGAACGTGAAAATGAGTCATGCTTTTTCGTGCGTGTAGCCGGCGTTCATGGATTTGTAAGACGTTCTCAAGGCCAAAAATGTGTATATAGATACGTGGGGATGGCGGCCAGGCAGCCACATATATACATAATATTATGTTTGAATGTTTGACTCTATGTGGTGCGTCAGTGTGCATTGGTTCCACCATCCTGCTTATTTTTCTGACAAGCTTTTTCTTTTATGTTAGTTGGATAGGCAAACTGGCAAACGTGCCACGTGATGGTAAGTGGTCGACGTCGCCCATGAACATGGAACGAGCCCATGCAACTCATCTACGTGTTGCCTATCCTGAGACATAAGATGTTAAGTCTCGTTGCCAGTAATTACACTGCCTGTCTTGCCCTTCTCTCCGAAACACAGCAAAGCTATTTCACGGGAGAAGCTAGCAAGATGGTGGTACCCATTCAGCCGGGAGCACAGCACAGCGCTTCCCTCCCACCGTTACCTACTTTTCCCTCCCACCAAGCTTTACTATGTTAAGAAATGCAGGGCATGCAATCCCCTGGCACCTGGTATGACCCACAATTTATTTTACTTTTTACTGTAAGAAATATATTTTACAGTATACTGGAGTATCTAAACACGCGCGCCAATCTGTCCAGCCGTATGTCCCAAGACCCGAACAAACAACCTGCTTTAGACAAGTGAATTGAAATGATAGGAACGAATCCGCTCGAGATGGTACAAGTGTCGTGACGTCACGCGACCTGTCCGCGTCCTAAATGTAGCTGGCTGGTGAGTGGTGACCGTGCTCCATGTTCAAAACGAACGGAACTCTTATCACTAGTTCGTTTACTTTCATCGTCATCACCAACCTTTATCCGTCTACTGATGAATATAGGCCTTCTTCAATGAACGCTTTTTTTTTTCTTTAACGCCGGGAAATGCTCTGAGGCATCCTGCGAGGGAGTGGGTCTCCCCACGCGGGTATGTGGGACTCGCTGCGCCCGACAGCTGGTAAATGGACCCACTAAAACCCGGCGAGTGCCACCAATACTGCCTTTGGTGAGGTGCCCCGGATCTAGAAAACAAACAGGGCACCTCGACGGCTAGTCAGTACCGCAAGGTAGTCATGTAGTCTGTAGTCCCGCACTACAGAACAACCCCTCCCAACGTCGGGACAGTACAATGGGGTGAGGTTTCCATCCTCACCTCATTCTCGCTCGAAGCTCTTCTGTCCCCTCTTCTTATAAGAGGGGTACAAAGAGCCCCCTCGGCCCAATTAGCTTCGCCTAAGGTGCACCACTCACCCTAAGTTACTGAGCCCCACCGCCACGACAAGGCCTGAACCATGGTGGGGTCCTTCAATGAACGCTGAGACGACCGATCCCAATTGCCACTCGCATCCAACACGGCTCTGTTACGGATATTGTCTTCTCACCTGGTTAATGGCCAATAAACGATATACAATTATGAAATTTGAGGTCCTATACTGAAGGAAAAAATCAGAAAGTTATTTAATCTTGCCTTAGAGAGTCTACAATGACGTGCCAAAGAAAATTAAATCAAATGGGATAGGATATAATATTCACTTTTATTTTGTGAAGTTATTTCGGAATTTTCTATGCATAAAAAATATATAAAAAAAACCGTTCCATTTGTCAGATTTTGAGAACATAAGAGTACATTCTGAGGCATCAAAATTGCGTTTAATAATATTATCAGTCCAGATACAAGTATTAATGCGAGTGAAGTCACGGGGAATAGCTAGTAATATATAAATTCAGAATATACGCAGCTGAAGTTATTCGAAATATTTTTTCTAATTAAACTCTATTTTTAGATGCTGGATTTGTACTACAACTTCCTAATGTAATTAGATTTCAAAAATAGTCTTGTCAACTTTAAATGATTGACAAAAATATAATCTTATTTTAATTTAGAACTTCGTATGTGGGTGGATGATATGAAGTTTATGGGAATTATTATCACCATCGTATTGTGTGTGTGATGAGGATGTCATCATCATTAAAGTACCTATTCATCACCTAATGTCTTCGAAAGTTTTAAGCTTAAACGCTCAAACGAATGAAAAGCAAAAATGCTTATAATTTTGTTTTATATGTTGATACGATATATTATTACGTTGATCCGTAGCCCGAAGATTCTTAGTACCCCCCCGTCCTACCGTAACCTACCTACCGTAGCCAGGAATAGTGGGACGGCCGGGAACTAAGGGCTGTTTCTTGTGCCTTTTAGTCATCGAGAGGAAGTTGATATGGTTACGTACAGCGGACGGATCTTCGGTCCGTGTGGGATACGAGTGGCAAGGGATCAGGTGTCTTTGCGTTCATTGAGTGAGGCCTATGTTCAGCAGTGGACGGATAGAGGCTGAAGATGATGATGTGTTGAGAACGAGAGTAGTAGAATAAGCTATCTTAAAAGTAGGCTTGCTGGTAAAGCAATCGATCGAGACATAACTCTCACATATTGAATATGCAGAGATGAAATTTTTTTCCTTTTTAACCGACTTCAAAAAAAAAAGGAGGTTCTCAATTCGTCTGTATGTTTTTTTTTTTTTTTTTTTGTATGTATGTGACACGATATCTCCGCCGTTTGTGAATGGATTTCGATGGTTATTTTTTTGTTTGAAAGCTGGTGTTTCCAATTTGGTCCCATATTAATTTTATTAAGATCTGACAAGCCGTTTTTTAATTATTCCCAATAATGCCTATTTGGTTGGTTTTGTTTATCTTGATGATATGATAATTTTATTACGTGTCGATGTAACTAACAATTGTATTGGATGCTTTGGTATGTCGTATGTCGCGGTCATCGTAATCATCATCATCATCACCATCATCATCATCATCATCATCATTTATCCATCCACTGCTGAACATGCCTCCTTCAATGAACGCCAAGACGACGAATTTCGGAATCACTAAAAATTAAGAAATAAAAACATTTTACAAAAAATTAAAACCGACTTCAAAAATACTAAACTAAAAAGTAATAAAATAACAGTTTCTTTAATTTTTGTGCTTACAACATATAATCAACTTAATCTTCTACTAATGTACAAACTTTGCGTTTACCACGTCATTATAGTTACTTTTGGAGTCGGTGTCGTATTTGTTGCTGTACATTACCTACCTACCTTGGCTGACACCGACTCCAAAAGTAACTATAATGACGTGGTAAACGCAAAGTTTGTACATTAGTAGAAGATTAAGTTGATTATATGTTGTAAGCACAAAAATTAAAGAAACTGTTATTTTATTACTTTTTAGTTTAGTATTTTTGAAGTCGGTTTTAATTTTTTGTAAAATGTTTTTATTATATTATTTATTTATTTAGAGGCTTTTATACCTAATGGATACATACTACATAATCGTACATGTCAGCCCCATTGTAACTTATTCTAGGTTAACATTTCTTAGCTAAATTACTTACAAATCAACAGTTAATCGACATTTATCTAAAGTTAAACTATCTCTGACAAATTTTTATACTAACAAGGCCTCTTTAGAGAAAGGATCGGAAATTG
Organism: Helleia helle; assembly: GCA_963853865.1. Taxonomy (NCBI): domain Eukaryota; kingdom Metazoa; phylum Arthropoda; class Insecta; order Lepidoptera; family Lycaenidae; genus Helleia; species Helleia helle. The sequence goes on from OY971429.1 coordinate 6,395,368, forward strand.
ATGTTTGGAAAAAGCCTACATCCTTACTAATATTATAAATGCGAAAGTAACTCTGTCTGTCTGTCTGTCTGTTTAGTTGTGTAGTTTTTATCCCGGATATCCCACGGGATTTATGCGGGTAAAACCCCCGGGTTGTCTATCTTCTGAACCACGTAACAGATTTGGGTGAAATTTGATATGAAGATACTTTGAAACTTAGAATAGGACATAAATAATTTTGATCCTGAAAATCCCACGGGAACGGGACTTATGCGGGTAATACCCCGGGGTATTATTATTTGTATTTATATTTATTATAATGACTATCTTCTAAACCACGGAACAGATTTTGGTGAAATTTGATATTAAGATACTTTGAAACTTAACGTAGGACTTAAAATAGTTCTTATCCTGAAAATCCCATGGGAACTATGCGGGTAAAACCCAGGGACTATATTCTAAACCACGGCACAGATTTGGGTGAAATTTGATATAAAGATACTTTGAAACTTAAAGTAGGACTTAAAATAGTTCTTATCCTGAAAAACTCACGGGAACGGGAACTATGCGGGTAAAACCTCCAGACTGTCTATCTTATTAACCACGGAACAGATTTGAGTGAAATTTGATATGAAGATACTTTAAAACTTAACGTAGGATATAAAATAGTTCTTATCCTGAAAATCCCACGGGAACGGGAGTTATGCAGCTAAAACGCCGGAACTGTATATTTGTTAAACCACTGAACCGATAAGAGTGAAATTTGATATGGAGATAATTTGAGACCCAAGGTAAGATGTAAGATGTCTAAGTGTAACAAAAAGTTTTTTAGATGCGTCAATAGATGGCGTTAACACAAAATGTAGATCACGCTATCTATCACAAGATGCGAATCCTTATGAGGATCGTACCTTTGTATTGCACGCCTTTCAAATAATCTGTATCCTGTATGTAATATAAATTATAATTGTTTGTAAATTGGAACCATATTATTTGAAAAATAAGATTTAAAGAAATACTTCTTACGTGCGGACGAAGTCGCGGGTAAAAGCTTTGAAATAATATACGGTACTCACATAAAAAAAAAAACAATTTTTGTCTGTCTGTTTGTTCCGGTTAATCTCTGAAACAGCTAAGCCGATTTTGACGAGGCTTTCACTGGCAGATAGCTTATAAGGCGTAACTTTGGCCATAGAAATAATCATCATCAATCCAAACGGCTGTAAATCTAAGTAAACGCGGGCGAAGCTGCGGGCAACAGCTAGTCTGTAATATTTATTTTAAGTGAGTCTAATAGTGCGTATCTCTCATCCTGGTTTCCTACACACTCCATTAACAAATGCTGAAAATTTACTACTTTTGCAGTATTAAATTTTCTAAAAAAATATCTTTTAGAAAATTTAATACTGCAAAAGTGGTTAATTTCGTATGCACGTAACGTTATTGCAGGCGACAATACAATACAGTCTGTATTAACATTTTAGCTGGAAATTTGACATATTTTGAGAGTATTTCAAATTCGTGCATTATTTAAGGTGGTCTTGAAGGCTGGGTCTAGCAGATAAGAATGTGATGCATTAGCAGCCGGTAGAACAATACCGCGATCTAGACCACGCCCAGTCTGACGTGGGCACTGCGGTTATGTGGACTAACGAAATGTAGCTCAAATTTAAACTTTATTGAAGATTCACATTGGGAATAACCCCTTCGCTACGAGGATTATTTTATTATATTGTAAAATATTGACAAGAATAGTTTCACTGAGTTTGTTTCGCTCCGTTTGTTTCTGATATCTATGGTTTCGCTGGTTGTTCACAGAGGAATATATTTAGAACGGATAGTAGAGTCAATTTGACGTTCATGATACTTTAACGTACAACAGTGTTTGTTGTTGCAAGAAACGCGACAGCATAGGACAGCTAAACTGTCGCGTATCTTGTTCAAGTGACAACTTGACGCCGGTGATATGTGAGCGAGAGGTACAACCCCGGTCGTGCCGCGATGCCGGCCCAATTCGGCTGCAAAACAGCATGGCACTACCTGTTACATAATGTTGTATGAAAAACAAAGTGCGATGTTTAAATCTTCTCGCTCACTCTATCTGTTTGTGTCGTGGCGTTATGTGTTGAATTGTTCTAAGTTCTTACATTAAATTTATAAATATTTAATTGAAGTAATTCTGAGTAATCCTCTATAAAACCTACATGTATATTTGTCGTTATTATTACATATATATTTTTTTATGTCATCAGGGGGCAAACGAGCAGTCAGGGAGCAGCCCATACACATCCGCACAACCAAGGCCACGCAGATGCGCCGCCCTCCTTTTCCCTATCCCCCTAATGGGCCACCGGAAACTCGCAAACCGCACGAAACGCGACATCATAGCTGTCACTTGACGCCGGTGTTATGTGAGCGAGAGGTACCACCCCAGTCATGCCGGCCCAGTTCGGCTGCAATGCAGCATGGCACTAACTCTTACTACTTACTTAATATTCAAGAAATAATCATATTTCAGAAAAATTTGACCAGATAGGGTCAGAAACCAGCAAGCACCAGGCACTACATGTATAAAGCATTTCGCTGCTTTATTTTTATTGCTTATAAAGAGACAAAAAAAGATGGTTTGTGTTTATTACTCGTATCGTGATATTCTCGTTAGTCCGCACAAGCAACGCTTACGTCTACAATTCGTCTGGATTCTAGACAGACCGAACCGGTTTTGATAGCGGCTGATTAATGACACTTCCTGTGCATTGTTTTATCGGTCAACCTAAACTTCACCCTAAGGTGTAATCTGGCTTCACGCGAGGGGTACGGGTTCGAACCTCGCGTGAAAATGATTACTTTTGAAGGAGTACAACTGTATAATAAGTTGCCGAAGAACATAAAAAAGTACACTCAACTAACGCATTCAAAACAAAATTATGTGAATATGTAATTACAAATAACTTTTGAATAAATGAGTTACAAGGACTTTAAATGAGTTAAACTAGTTTACCTGGAACGAGCCCAGGCAACTCATTTATGTGTTGCCTATCCTGAGACATAAGATGTTAAGTCTCGGTGCCAGTAATTACACTGCCTGTATTGCCCTTCTCTTCGAAACACAGCAGAGCTGTTTCACAGGAGAAACAAGCAAGATGGTAGTACCCATGCAGCCGGGAGCGCGGCACAGCGCTTCCCTCCCACCGGTAAATCTATAATGAAGCTAAAAGGTTCGTTTTGCTTGAATGTTTACTGGCACAACTAATTGGATTTTAAAAAAGCATTTGATAGCCCAATTAATTAAAAATGAATTAATGCATGAATGCTGTTTTAATAGAACCTATAATATAGAAATACTTTTAAAGAAAAGAAAACCGCGGGAAAAAGCTAGTAGTAAATAAAGATATTTGAATATAAGATGTAAATAATGAGTACTTATAAAGTGTTTTAAAATAAGACTAGTTATAAAAGAATGTTTTCTTTATCATTAGAAAACAAGATCTGGTTAGTAATCTAACACCCGTATTCACAAACGTTACTATGCGGTCTCATAGTGCGCGCGAGCGCACAGGGCCCGAAAAACTTATTCATAGACAATACTTGAGTGGCGGCTAGCACTATGCGTCCCTTAGAATGAACGCACAGTTAAGGTAGCCTGCTAGCTGTTTTAAGCAACGCATAGCTTTGTCTCTCGATTCTCTGCGGTTTCTTTGTGTTACGAGAAATATTTTTCGGGGTTGGATTTTACTGTTGGTGATAAATTTCGTGTTTATACAATAGATTATAGTAGTGAAAAAGAATTTGATGATTTTATCAATGAGAGAAGCACAATAATTACCACAAAAGTGATACGTGATTTCCTTAATCCTTTTGATTATTATAGTTTGCATGAATTCAGACCACGCTACAGGTTTTCCAAAGATGTGGTAATTTTTATACTCTTGCCACTCCACAAATACCTACACAATAAAATCAACACGAAGACGAACGAAATAGTTTTCGAACACCGGTCACCATTTATGTTTTGATTATGATTTATGACAAATGAAATGAACGTCAAGCAGCGAGCGAAGTGAACTAAGCAACACAAACGAACCAATCACAGAGCTCTATTCAACGCTGTGCGTTTGCTTAGTCAAGGGTCGCTTGAGTATTGTTTATGAATTAAAAGGCTTGCCATATGCAACGCAGTGAGAAATGCCTTACTTCGCATAGCGTTGCTACTTTACTGAGAAAAGTATTGTTTGTGAATACGGGTGTAAGAAAACACGCAAATATTTTAAAACAATAGAACTAAACTCGTCAAACAATTTCGGGTATTTCAGTAATATTTGTAAAGCGATTAGGTACTAAAGAGTGAACCCTTTTGAACCCTGAATCTGTTTCTTGTATAATTAGGGTTGCCAATTTCATAAAAAAATATATTAAATTAAAAAAGTGCCCTAACCACACAACACTAGTATTATGGTATTATTACTATTTATGTTGTCCTAACTTATATTTCTACAAATTACTCACCCTATATTATATAGTGATTGCAATTTACCTCTTCAAATCATCACCATAATTCCTTATCCTGTTATTATTAGATAAAGGTATCTATCAAAGAACTAAATGTTCCTGATTACCGACGTTTAGGTAGAAGCCATCGGCTCTCCTATTCTTCCGATTTCGCATAAAGGTCTTTGGACCATAGCATAGGTCAATTCGAAAAAAAAAAAAAAAAGATTACCGACGTAATTTATTTGTTGCAATATGGCTGCATTGCCGCCAAATTCGTCTGGCACGACCGGGGTAGTAATTCTCGATCACATTACATAGGCGTCCAGTTAAAGACACTAATATTCATAATAGTATTATGCCCTACATGCGCGACCATGTATGTAACAATACAACGCCAGGCGTCCAAAACCCGCAAACATGTTCATAAAAACCCCACAGAAACCTCTAAGCTTCCCCAAGGTACCAACCCTGTACTATCGAGGGCGTGACGGGGCCCCAGGCTAACTTGCTTAACTCAAAGGGTCGCATTAGCTGGGACAAAACAATCTTTACCATCGATCATTCACAGAGGACGCTTTGAAAACGTTCACTAAACAAAAGTTTTATCAAAAGTGATCCAGTGTCCAAGAAACCTTTTGCACTTAAGTAGCTATTGGAAAAAATATATTGGTTGTCTGTAAAGTTGGTTTACGGACGATAGTTTTACGTTGGTAGTTGATTAAAAATTAATTACCTTTTTTGTCGCTGTTTTGAGAAAAACAGTTAATTGAAGTGAACCAAATGATTATGAAATCAGACTGAGAACTATGGAGGAAATCAATTACATCTTATTAAATTGTAGAAATAAACACAAAAACACAAAACGCGTATTAACATTTGCTATAAATAATGGTTTCCAAGCCAACGCTTGGACCTGTCTATCGTTTGACAGGGTCAGGCGGAACGGGACACTTTCTCGCGCGCTGCCGGTGTTCATCATTTTACAAGACGTTATCACGTCAAAAAAACGTCAAGGAGCATTTTAAATATCCGACGTGTCGATACCGTAAAGAATATTATTTATTCTTATATAATATAATAATATTTATTGTTATTTTATCATCATCATCATCAGCCTCTATCCGTCCAATGCAACATAGGCCTCCCTCAATGAACGCCAAGACTGCCGATCCCTTGTTATTTAATAATAACCGAAAGTTATTTCATACTTCTTCTTGATCGTTCCCTCATAGCTGAGGATCGTGACTCCTCTTTATCTTGTCTGTCAGCTGTCGCCATCGGTTCTGCTCCGTTGATGTAGTGCAGCGCTGACCGTCAATCCAAGTTGTTCAGGTACCTGGTCTGACCATCTTGTAGGATTTCGGACACGAGGTCTTTTGCCCTCAATCTTTCCCGTCACCTCTCCAGATTGTCCATACACGCCCCACATGACCGAAGTATCGCATTATTCGTTGTAAGCAGACAGATGACAAGCGCTCATACTAATTATATATATATATATATATATATATATATATATATATATATATATATATAATCTCATCAGATTTACGCGAATTTCACTCATTATAATGAAACAACTTCTCAAAATATCATCTCGTATGTTTGCTGTAAAGTACTCGAAACTTCGGGCATGTAAAAATAGTGACCGCGCTAACAGCAGTACCACTACGCTACCGCTAGATTGCTTAGGCACCGCGCGTAACCCGCCTCCCTCTCCAGAGGGAGGGATGAGGGCCGGCCCTCATGATGATAGGTTAAATTCAACCGTAAAAGATTCGTCAACCGTATCGGATTTGACTAGTCCAAATCCTGCTCTCCCGAGCAGCGCGCGCGATGATCCGCGCCTCGCAGGGGGCGCAGTTCATCGCGCCCCCGATGGAGAGAGGAGGGAGGGAGGGGGGCGTCCCTCTTTCGAATATTTCTTAAGTGAGCCATTTGTTCACTTACTGTACCGATTGAGCTTAAAGCCCATCAGGCCGAAAAAACTAGCCCTTCCGAAAAAAAAAAGTAAAAATACGGGTTACGGGTACCAGACAATGGAAATATATTTAATACTTTACTATACATATATTTAAGATATTGCATATATAATGATGACATGACCCAGGAACACAGAAAACTTTTTTCCCTGGAGGGATTCGAACCTGAGCGCCATCCATGCCACAGAGGTCGTCGCAAGCAAACAAAAGCTAGGTATTGAGTTGAAAATCTATTTATCGTACAATAACCAAATCTGAATCAAATACAATTTCACTTTAAATTAATTCAGAGTCCGTAGCGTTAGTGCATTGTTGAGGATATCCCAACAATACCCCTTAAGGCATTATCCTGTCTGACACTGTAAGGTATTCTGTAAGCAGCAGACATGACACAACAAGCTATTGTATTAGGGAAACTGAAGGAAATAAGGTTATGAGATATGTGTATTTTAATGATACTTTATTGAATAAGAACCAAAATTATATTTCATGTGTATGTCCCTACCATGGTTCAGGCCTTGGCGAGGCGGTGGGGCTTAGTAGCCTAGGGTGAGCCCAACACCCTGGGCGAAGCTAATTGAGCCGACGGGGTTCTTTGTACCCCTCTTATAAGAAGAGGGGACAAAAGAGCAGGAGGCAAGGGGTGAAGATGGGAACCTAACCTCATTGCACTGTCCCGACGTTGGGAGAGGCTGTTCTGTGGTGCGAGACGACCCCTCTATGGAAGTGGTGGTGGTCCCTTGAGGGACGAACTAGCCGTCAAGGTGCCCTGTTTGCTCATAGATCCGGGGCACCTCACCAAAGGCGGCATTGGTGGCACTCGCCGGGATTCCTCTGTCCCGCGGGATGCCTCAGAGCATTGCCCAGCGTAAAAGGCTTCGTTAGGGTAAAGGCCTCTCCGAAAACACATTTTATAGGGCTTTTAAACACCTTTTACACTAAAACACCAAAATCTCCGAACGTTTGACACATCGCTATATTGTTTATAAGCCTTTCCCCCTCCGTGTTTATACCGTGTTATGAAGTAAAGACTCGTGTTGAATACAAATTGTGTAAGTAATGGTTTCATGGTTCGCGGCGTTGATCCTACTTCGCATAAAATTGCTAATGCGATCCCCCTGAGTCAATTATGTAAGGAATAATAGCCTCCATAATGTAACGTTTTGTAGTTTATGCTATCTTTATGGTATTCATGCTATCTTTACGTTTAAAAGTGATGAGAGAATGATGCTATTTAAAAAGTTAGCAAATTTAATTATTTTCTTTTTTGCCGTTTATTGCTTTGAATTTTAGTTAAGTTAGCTTGTGGAAAACTACATTATGTGTTTGTAGGTAGCATTGAAAGGCTACCCCACCATGGTTCAAGCCTTGTCGTGGCGATGGGGCTTGAGCATAGGGTGTGCCCAGCACCTTGGGCGAAGCAAATTGAGCCGAGGGAGGTGCTCTTTGTGGGGTACAAAGAGCACCTTATAAGAAGAGGGGAAAAAAAGAGTACGGGGACAAGGGACGAGAATGGGAACCTCACCCCATTGCACTGCCCCGACGTTAGGAGGGGTTGTTCTCTGGTGCGGGACAACCCCTCTGTGGAGGTGGTGTCGGTCCCTTAAGGTACTGACTAGCCGTCGAGGTGCCCTGTTTGCTCAATAGATCCGGGGCACCTCATCAAAGGTAGCATTGGTGGCACTCGCCGGTTTTTAGTTGATAGAGCTGCGTCCACCTTACCACCATTCGGGCGCAGCGAGTCCCACATACCCGCCTGGGGAGACCCCCCGCGGTATGACTTGCATTTCCCGGCGTGACAGATGAAAAAGCACTGAACTGTTTAACATAATATGAAATGAAAAAAAAATGAGGCATTCGTGCTTTTGAAGGAGTCCAATCTAACACATTAAACTACTAGAGTAGTATCATAAATTACAAAAATTAGGCTTCAGCCTCTTTAATCAAATGCCCGTAAGTTAAACTAGGATACAAAGTTCTTACTAAGTATGTTGTAGTTTTATCAGTGAATTTCGTGTTAGCGTGTATTAAGAGGCGTAAAACCGGTTCGCGAAGTAATTCCGCCGACATAATTATTTGCACAAAACGTCGTCTAATTGCATGCTCTGTCGTCGACACTTCCGAGCACACGTGACGGGCCCACTAGATGGTAGGGTCCAAGGCATAAGTGGCAAAAGCTGCATAAGCAGGGGTGGTCAATTTCGACATTATTTGAGACCTATTTGGGGATTGTTCAGTGCCTATAAATAAAAATGGGTCTTTCATAATAAAAAAACTTCACAAGGCTGAAGAGTTATTAATTAGTAACTAATTAGTAAAAATAATTAACTATTATTATAAGTTTTAAAACATTAATTAATAATAAATAAACTCAAAATAAAATATATATAGTGAAATTTTTTATATTAATTTTATTCAATGGTAACATTACTACAATTGAAGTTTAGTCTGTGTTAAAGTTTTGTTTTCATTTAGGTTTTCATAGTTTGAAATATAAATGTAATTACTGTCGTTTTGTTGAAGCTTTTCTGCTTTTGCGTTGAGTTGAGCCAGTCATCTCCGTAATCATGTAAAGTGAAAGTGTTATAGGACTTTTAGTGACAAAGCTAATAATTACGTGTGATTTTATGGATTTTACTAATTAGTGATAATATCAATAAAACTATTATTATGAAGGAAGCAGTTGGAAATTTTAACGAATAAAAATTGTTAGGGTTGTATATTAATGTTTCTAGAAATAGTAAATGTTAGCTGAGGTGAATAAAAAAATTGCACAAAATTATAATTGTTTTATTTAATGTGATATCATGAATAATTTGGCTTTTGAAGTGATTCAGGGCACTTATAGGATCTGTTTATGGAAGGGTCGATATCAATTCTGAAGCCAAAGTAGGTATAATCTATTTTGAATAAAAAACCATGCTAATCAGGGTTATTTAAAATTGCCGCTCAAACAGTTTTTGTGGGACTAACATAGATGGAAGCTGTGTCCTGTCCTAAAATTTTTTGTATGAAGTGGACCTTCTTCCCGCTAGGATAATATTGTTCTGTGTGCATAAGCGGTACAAGCGGTATAAATAGCACGACTTGAAAACTGCATTGTGCTATCTTACAACCAAAAAAATGTTATTAACATATTGCTGACCAATGTATTCAAATGCCTATTAGAGGTACTCGTTTCAAATGTTGTGAGTTAAACCTATAAATTTCATGTACTTTATGTTGTTCGTATGCCAAAAAGTGTGTCCATACACATGATTAGATAAAAGTTTCTTCGTTGGCAAACTAAATGACGCTAAATTATAGTTAGATCGCGGTATCGCTTTGTTGTGCTTCTTACATATTATATGGGCCAAAAGTGATTTGAATTGTTGACAGAAACAAGAACCATAAAAGGAGGATGAAGAATTATTTGTGAACAGTAAAGTGTGAATACAGTAATAAAAGATGTGTTGGAGCAGTTGATGTTATTCAAATTCCTCTCTAACTTCTCCAAGTAGACCTGTTGTATTTAAATACACAATAGAATAACAATTTAAACGTGTAACGTGTATATTATCATATATAAAAAACATTAAAACAAATAAATATAATATACAAACGTACCCTACTGGGCCATCAGCAGAAAACCTTTGGCATTTTGGCAAATCACGAATCATATGAAAAGTTAGTGCTTACCAGCGGTCAGCTAATCAAGCCGCTGCGAGCTTAACACTTACGGCATATGCGGTGTTAGCTTCATGTTCAAGTTTATAGCACATTATGAAACATGGACCGACGGGCACGGGAGCCAGAAATATTTCCACTGATATTTTTGATACATTTTAATTAACTTGTACCAACTTCGTCTTGCAACAATACATATCTGATCGTAATTTCACATTACTGTTTGTGAGAATGATCTGCATAGCCTGGTGAAACAGCAAAGTCTGGGGATTTTCATATCCAAATAAATATAAAAAATAGCGCTCCTTTTGAGAACACGACGACTTCTTAGGTCCTTTATTTTAGGTAGAATGATAACCGTACCAATGACGCTATAGACAAGTCCCCTCCGATGACCGATGTCAGATCATAACGCAGGGCCGCCCATCTCGGGCACACCTCGAGGGTGTGCTGGACCGAGTTCACCGCCGCGCCACAATCGTCATACACTGCGACTCCACACTCCCTGTGGGCCGTCCGGCACAGGTACTCACCAAAGCAACCAAGCCCGGTGAGCACCTGCATCAGACGGATGGTGAGGGTTACGTAATATATGTATATTTTGGATGTTTATGGGTGATTAATAATCAGGGACCACTTTATGATATTTATTGATAGCTTATTAGAATTACAGATACAACTTTTGGTAACCGATCTTGGAGCGTGACTGACTAAAGCATACAGCGTACACTACAGTAAAGACAGCGTAGCGTACAGTATATTTACCCCATTTAGTCCAAAATAGAGAGGTTATCGGATGACGAAATCATTGTGCAATTATATCTGATGATACATACAATACATATTTAGGTAGGCACAAGGGGTTTGCGCTTACAGCGCATCCACCACTCGAGGACCGGACGCAGAGCAACCGTTAGACTTTTGCCATACGGCTGCCACGTCAGGTCTCTCCCCCCACATAATTTTAGCTCCTGATACAAAAAGAGCTATAAATATAATCACTATGTGTGTAACCGTGCACAATTATAACTCTTAAAACGATGCGGTTTTATTTATTTGAAAGCTGGTTTTAAAGTAGCTGTAGTTTTCAAGAATAAGAAGTGTTGTCAATTATGGGCAATTTGGCTACGAATACCTCTATTTTGCAGTAAAACTTATTCAGGCACGTTATTTATTTATTTTTATTTCACTTATTTATTCAGAGATCGAGTAATTTCGTGCTATGGCATCACTGTGAAATGGTCAGGCGACACGATCATGTGCGCTTGGCTCTTTTTGGCTAGACCCTGTGAGCCCTCGTGTTCTACGCGTTCACGCAGATGCAGCAGATCGCAACTTTTATCGCACGCACAGTCATTATTTATTGTAATCAAGACAAATTGTTCCAGCATATTTAGCTAAAGATAGGACGGATAAAGGCTGATGATGATGATGATGTAACATCTTTAACATGATGATTAGGTAGTAGCATGATAAGCTTCAATGGATAATTTAATAATTTTACTTTCCGCTAATTAAACAAAGGAAAAACATTTCAGAATTAGGACAGCTATGGAGATACAATAAAAACGGAATAAACAAAAAGATTCTGAAACATTGTGAAGAATACAAATTTTGTAACGGATTTCTTTGAAAGCTTTTAATTTTGTAAGAAAGTTTTGGCCGCATAAACGTGGACTGAATCGCGGAAGATTCCAATGATAATTTGATTTTATAAATATGAATTTTGTGGTTAAGTGGTGTGTTTATTGGTTCTGAAGCATTGTATTAAGGACATTAAGCTTTTGAACGATCCATCAATAACGAAAGAAATTTAAAAGGGCTTAAAATAAATGTAAGTTTACAGAGATACAATAACAAACGCTGAAGGGTTAACACCCCTTCTAAAAAAGGGTTGCTTTTTAATGCGCTAAAATACGAATTTAGTAGTTCTAGTCAGATTTAATTATTCTTGTTGTTGATAACCTGACTATTAAAAAAGGTAAAAGACTGCTTAAAAAGGTAACATTACTGTGTCCAATTTTAGGGGGCATAAATCCCGGAACAGTCAGTATTATAATTATATTAACAGAAATGTGGCGATACAGATCCCTAGCGAGAATATGACTTGGATTGTGGTTTCCATTCAATTCCATCACATAGTTGGAATGTTATTTCAAAACTTGAGAAGCACTTATCTTACAAATCATTTGTTTTAAAGAACTGCACTTGTTACAGCTCTAAAACTTATTTTCATTAGATATAGTTTATTTTTAAGAAACAGTGACTACTTTTATTTTACTTACCCAAGCATTGCATACCAGCAGGGCTAGCATGCGCGCACGACCAAATTTGTCTACCCCTTTTCTCGTAGTGACTATATGAATTGAATAATACGAGAAAAGGGGTAGACAAAATTTGTTCGTACTGTACGCATGCTAGCCCTACAGGTGGTAAGACGATCTCCGTGCAGTAGTCGGTCCGTGGTGGATGCGAGTGGAAAATTATCAGCTGCCTTGGCGATCATTAAAGGAGGCACATGTATCGGATAAAGGCTGATGATGCTTATCCTGACCTTCTTCCTGAAACACAGCAACTGCTTCACGAAAGAAATTACCAGAACCCTTCCGTCATCAGTGCCTTTCTCACTGTTCGTATTATATAGCTCATACTCTTAAAACTTCCAACAATTTCATCTGTGCGTATCGGTAATAAAGACGGCCAGCTGTTAAAATGGTCAGGATACTGGGATACAGGCATGTTGCAGGTTTGTATCCTATCAAGAGCAGATGATTTCTATGATAAATATAGATGGCTGCACTGAGTAATGGGTGTGTAGTAATGTAGGTATATTTAATTTAATAAAGCTAAAACAATCTCGGATTTTTTTATAACAGACAAACTAGCAGAGGAGCCACATGATGGTAAGTGGTCACGTCGCCCATGAACAAATTAACCTGAAACTAGCCCAGGCAACTCATTCATCCCCACCATGGTTCAATCCTTGTCGTGGCGGTGAACCCAGCATCATGGCCGAAGCCAATTGAACTAAGGGAGCTGCTCTTTTTGTCCCTCTTCCTATAGAAAGAGGGGCATATTACCGTTATATGAAATACCCAGTCGGGTATTTGGGAATTAAAACGACCAGCGTTCTGCCCATCCACCGATACACATCAAAGCTGTTTCACGGAAGAAACAGCTTTGGCGTGTTTTTTATTTATAGATAAACGCGATTTACTTATCATCTATACTAATATTATAAAGCTGAAGAGTTTGTTTGTTTGTTTGAACGCTAATCTCAGGAACTACTGGTCAGATTTGAAAAATTCTTTCAGTGTTAGATAGCCCATTTATCGAGGAAGGCTATAGGCTATATAACATCACGCTGTGACTTATAGGAGTTGAGTAACGCGGGCGAAGCTGCAGGCAACAGCTAGTATAATATAAAGCTGGCTAAGAAGAGCCGAAAATCATGAGTTGTTGTCTCTGTATCATGTCCAGCGGTGGAATGATAATGATGATGATGATGATGATGTTGGGGAAGAAGTATCGTAAATCCGTACATCTTAAGAGATCTTTGATGACATGTAAATTTTCACTCGGATCCGCATTGGACTCCAACTTCGACTGATACCCCTTCGCCTTCAATGGTAATAAGGGTCAAGTTGGTAATTTATACGGCCTAGTACTTACACTAAAGACTTAAGTTAGCGATAGTTTCTTTGTAAGTAATATATTACGAAGATGTTTGATATATACTTTAATTTGTTTTTCGACATTAAAAAAAACAAACATAATTTTTTACATTTTTGTTCTGAATGTTGTGAAAACACACACTCACACACACACACTCACACACAAACACATTCACACACACAGACAGATACATACAAGTCTTTCTTATAATCAATTTATTACTAAAAACTAGTAGCTTCAAATTATGGAAATAGACCCCCTTGGTTCATAAAATCCATATCCGTCATTAGGAGAAGCGCTGATGATGATGATGCAGTTGAAAGCGTGACATCGAGCTCGTATGCTTTATTTTTCCAAAGCCGCACGACTCGCATGAAACGGCGGACTTTTGTCCCATTTCTTGTTCCTAATCGCAACTTGTTCCTTTTCCACTGACGAACAAACAACGGAGCATGTCGCGATGGTGGCTTCCACTTGGTACCTAGATTAAAGTTTATTTTTCTTGATTTTTTATTAGTTTTATTAGTAGGTACTTTCACATTTTCTTACCATTACATAGTTTCGTTAACATTACATTATACAGTTTGTACAAACACTTCCTCAAATTTACAAAGATCACAATATGTTAATTAATTATACCTATTAAAAAATAAAGACTAGCATTTCATTCTTGTTCCGTATCGAAATAAATTCATTTGTTCAAATAAACATTAGTAAGTTAATTTCGTATTTTCGTACGTTCACATACCACAAGATAATCATAAATTGGACAATTCTTATTTTTTTTCTCTTAAAGTTAATGAGTTGCTAGCAATAGTATTATATTACGGTATCATAACGCATCGAAGGCGTTTACTCACTTCAGAGAAAACCGTTGCCGCAACCGTTAGGCTGGATTTAGTGCTGACGGTCCGTACGGAGGACTGTCCTCCGAAGCTATCGTATAGAAAATCCGTAATCCGGCCGTATTCTACTATTTCTAGTAGAATACGGCCCGCGGTGCGTCCGTTCATTCGGAGGTAAACCATCCGTCGAGCGCGTGCGTACATGTTCCGGACGTCCGTATCAGAACGCGATTATAATTGTCCGAGTCGTACTTCAGTCAAACGTTGATCAATAGAGCATTAAACGGTTGACCGACAAAATGCTCCGTATACAGGCGGTCCGTACGGATGCTTCGTGCGGAACGTCCGTGTAGTACTGTATTTTTTATTCTTTTACGCCAGGAAATGCTCTAAGGCATCCCGCTGGGGGGGGGGGACTGCCCAGGCGGGTATGTGTGACTTGCTGCACCCGAAAGATGCTAAGTATGACGCAGCTCTACCCACTAAAACCCGGCGAGTGCCACCAGTGCCGCCTTTGGTCAGGTGCCCCGGATCTATTGTGCAAACGGCTAGTCAGTGCCTTAAGGGACAGACTCCGCCTCCACAGAGGGGTCATCCCGCATGACAGAATAACCCCTCCTAAAGCCGGGACAGTGCAATGGGGTGAGGTTCCTATCCTCGTCCCTTGTCCCCTCTGCTCTTTTGTCGTCTCTTCCTATAAGAGGGGTGCAAAGAGCAGCGACCTCGATTCAATTTGCTTCGCCCAAGGCGCTGGGCTCACCGCTACGACAAGGCTTGAACCTTTGTGGGGGGCACTAAGTCATGCCTTTATTCGCCGTGTGATAATGTAATTGTATAATGTATAATCGTCTTTTCTATCCACCACTAATAAATAACATTAAGTTAAATAAAGGATCTATGAACTAGATCGTAACGGAGTGGAGACATCGCGTGGGGTCCGTACGTATATCGCGGCGAGGACGGAGCCGGCTGATGGATTTGCGCTTTTCCGGCTTTTCCGGCCTTTCAACAGAACCCAAATGACCAGGCCTCTTAGTTTTTACCCTCGTTAGCGTAATGGAAAAAAAGTTGGTCACCGGGCGCCGGAAAGAAGTGAATCATCCAAAATTTATTATTTTTATTTTTAATTTACTGGTGGGACTCGTGGCTTATTTCTTGCCTGCATGGGGGCCACATTTGTGCTTCTTACTCCCGTGAAATAGCTTTACTGTGTTTCGGAAAAAGACAGGCAGTGTAATTAATTAACATCGATATAAAACCAAATATGGAATAAATTACGCGCACACACTAGATTCCAAAAATGCGACTCTGTCGGGGCATCACGACATGACGGTGTCACGGCATTCCACGACTCACAAATAAATGTTTCTCATTAGAAATGATGAAACATTCTTAAAGGAAACCTCATAACAATGAGCTGGTGACCTTGAGTTGGATTAGCTAATTTTGATTATTGTCTAAAACCACCTCTAGAAAACCTGCTTTAAAAAATCCCACCACCCAAATAGGGTCACTCGCTGAAAATCGCACTACAGACAGATATTATAGCGGTCGAACTTGTAACACCCCTTTTTTGCGTCGGAGGTTCAAAATGGACGGAAGATTCTCGAAGAAAATACGTGCATTTAATAGCATTCAATATGTTCTTATGGGGTTGTTCCATATTATCCCAGCTAATTAATTACGTAGATAATTGTTTGGCTCCACATTTTTATCGCTTGCGAGAAAATAATGAGTTTTATATTAAAATTTCAATATAGCGTTACCTCTAATGGATTTAGCAAACTGCTTCCTTGAATCTCGTCGACTCACGTCTTGCTTATATGGGTTATTGCTAAGCTTATAATATTATCTCGGTAAACTAATCTAAGTTTTATTACATCTTTATACTTTACTGGTCGCTTGTAAGTTGTAGGTGGAACTGGTGTGCCGGGTACCTACAATTTTTTTCTTTTACGCCGGAAAATGCTCTGAGGCATCCCTCCGGGGAGTGGGTCTCCCCAGGCGGGTATCTGGGATTTGCTGCGCCCGAAAGATGGTAAGGTGGACGCAGCTCTACTCACTAAAACCCGGCGAGTGCCACCAATGTCACCTTTTGTGAGGTGCCCCGAATCTGTTGAGCAAACAGGGCACCTCGACGGCTAGTCAGTCCCTCAGCTGTCCAACACCACCTGCACAGAGGGGTTCTTCCGCACCACAGAACAACCCCTTTCAACGTCGGGACAGTACAATGGGATGACGTTCCCGTCCTCGCCCCTTGCCCCGTGATTTGTCTCCTCTTCTTATAAGATGGGTACAAAGAGCCCCCTCGGCTCAATTCGCTTCGCCCAAGGTGCAGCAGCTCACCCTAAGCTACTGAGCCCCAACGCCACGACAAGGCCTGAACCATGGCGGGGGAGTCCATACACACTAATACATACTACACAGTCAACCAGTTTACGATATATAAAACTACAAATATTGATAATCTGTAAGGCATTAATACTATTCAAGTAATACAGTAACAAAGAATACATCTATAGATCTTGTTCCCGCGCGGCGGGCGGTCGTCATGCCACATTTGCCACTCGTCCCATTTCACTAGCTATTATCATTTCCTCTTCTATAAGTGAACCCAAATCGCTTTTAAATGTTTTCACGTTCTTATTGTAATTGTAATCGAAGTGCGATTTAATGTTGCCCAAAAATGTGTTGTTTTATTTCATAACATTCATCATCACCAGCCTCCATAGAAATATTAAGAACAGATATTTTATATACTTTATTTCAAATATATGTGCCAGCCTCTATCCGTCCACTGCTGAACATAGGCCTCCCTCTATGAACGCCAAGACAGCCGATCCCTGGCTACATACCATTCGCGTTAACTTAAATTTACGGCTGTATTCGGACTGATATTAATTTTTAAAGCCAGTGATAATGCAGAAACATTGGTGAAGATTTATTCGTCCAAATCCTTACAAATATTACCCCCTTATAATATTTTCTTTCATATCTTGTCAATTTTAAAGTGGCACAAGTGATAAGTAATGATTTGACGACCTCTGTGGCTTAGTGGTAAGCGCGTTGGCGCTCAAGCAGGAGGTTGCGGGTTCGAATCCTGCCAGGGAACAAAAATATTTTCTGTGTTCCTGGGCCATGGATATGTATTAATTCTGTGTATTATATAATAAAAATCTTAAATACATGTATAGTATAAAAGTATTAAATATATTTCCGTTGTCTGGTACCCGTAACACAAGTTCTTCGAGAACTTACCACGGGACCAGATTGACGTGGTGTGAAAGCGTCCATAGATATTATTATAAGCGACATCCATAGATACCCGCTAAATCATTAGCACCTGCTAATATGTTGCCGGCCTTTCAAATATATAAGTATGTAGGTATGTACATCTTAGACAAAAATTTTACCTCATCATAGGTTCATCAGAATATGGACAACATACAATAATAGTGATCATGATTCAAAAAAGCTTTTCAGTTTTAATATTCTGTATTAAGCAATCGAGCTTTTAATTTAGATTAAGATGTCGTAAAAAGTAATAAAGAACAATAAGTGAAATTTATTAAGCTTCACGGGCTCTTAGCACGGCTTTAAGCTTTTAGTAATTAACAGCTAATTTAGACGTTTAAAATTAAACGCAATATAATATGTCGAAAATTGTATAGTATATTTTTATTACAATTTCAATATATGAAAACTTATGAAATCATGAAATTTCTTTAAATTTGACGACAAAATGTCACATCGCATGCATGTAATGCGAACCGAGCATGTCGCTGACCGGAACCTAGAAGATTTTTCCCTTACCAAAAAGTGCTCAACGCAGCTAAAGAAGTCATCACTTCAATTATTATATACGTATGTAATTAAAAATAAAACTGTGTTGCTGTGCCTATTTTATCTGAACGTAGATGCGTCATTCGGATTTTGCAAAACCGTTTGAACCAGTCGATGTTCATGGACGCCCTCGTCCACACAACAGTGACATGTCTGTTGACTTATCCCAAATCTAATACGCAATAAACAGCCGAGGTAGACGTATAAAATTAAATAAAATGCTTTTAAATGTATATCACGTTAATGCTATGCTCTATATCCTATTATATGATCCACATCACATTAGGGATACGAGAGAACAATTAAAATGTTCAAACAATAATGAGAGAGGGTCATTAGGACGCCATGATTATATTTCGTTGTTTACGTATCGTCGGTTTGTATGAGGTTATTTTAAGGGCCCCTTATCCCAAATTGTTGTTTCTAGATCGAGGTGTTTTCATAGAAGTCGTCATTTTAAAATAATAATAAAAAAATAGGGTATGGATACATCTTTGATCTAGGGATAAATATACAATATTTAACATTTTTCATGATCAAAAAAAAAATCTAAAGTAACGTCGATTTTAAAAGCACTTTGAGTAGTATAAGACTTCGGGTAACTCAATTTTAATGAAACTTTTACGTTTAAATTGCTAAACCGAGAAGACGTGGAAATGATTGGATAGATTTTTATTATGTCATTTCAAAAAATTTTTAAAAATAATAAACGATAAAAATGGCTCTCGCGCAACGCACCACGTCGCGCCTGTACCCAGCCGGGCGTCATCGAAGTAGGACCTGTGCCGCTTTTGCTCTTGACAACGTTGTTACCGCGCATTTCATATTATTACCTCTAAATAAATAAGACGACACGGTGTAAATAATATAGCTACTTAATACTTACAACTAAGAACAACAATTGTTAGTAATAACAATTGTTGTTCTTAGTTGTAATTAGTTTGTAATACAAAACCTTTAATTAGTGTAAATAAATAGATACTTGAGTTTGTGTAGTACCTAGTTATTTAATTGAAATGGCGAATAAAAAAAGTAAAATAAGGCAAAAGAATCTTAATACAGTTTTATCACAAACTAGCTGTTGCCCGCAGCTTCGCCCGCGTTAACTTTTGATGATAATTATTTATCTATGGACGGGCGTAGGACTTTATTTTATAATATGTAGTGATTAATACCCTTAATATTTTTGTGAATAGCTTTTACATTACCGCTTTATAATTGGCAATTTTTTAAAGTATTAAAATGGATATAGGTAGTATGTTATATTTAACTAATGTAGACATAATATTATGCCTTCGCGAACTTTTCAGTATGCATATTTAGGATACACAATTCTACCATACATTGATACAATAATAATTAATTATCCTAACTTTCGGAACCGGGCCCGGCAAAGGTGTATAATAATGTAGTACATTATTTTGATCTATCTGTTAGGGTTCATCCAGCGTTTGCAATGTAAGTGCAAAAAATGTGTTTATTTATGACATCACATCAGAAACTTCTAAAATTATCAGTGTTTAGCTACTATATTATGCATATACCTATTACCTTCCTCTTGAATCATTCTATCTATATAAAAAACCGCATCAAAATCCGTTGTGTAGTTTTAAAGATGTAAGCATACATACATACGCGGGAAGCGACTTTGCTTTATAGTTTATACTATGTAGTGATGTCTTCTGCCAGAAATTGTTAACACTTGAAGAATTCAAATTGTCTGACAATAAAAAAAATGAGGAACCTTCATCACAAAATATTTCTGATTTGCAATCATTTCCTAGCCCCCTACCCACAGGGCAGTGTCGTGAGGACTATGGCCTTGACCCTCTTCTCAGAGGAGACCCGTGTCTAACATTAATCGATGATGTATGGGTCGATGAAAATGAACCTGGACCTAGCATACGACAACTAAATTTTGTTGAATTTCAAAACAATTTAAACAATTAATATAGTATAAAAGAATATGTTTGTCTATGATTTTTTAATCTCCTACAAGCATTCTTAGAATGATTGATTTTTTTTATAGCTTAGGCCTTAGGGGGACAAACGAGCATTCGGAGCCTTAGATGACTACCGACTCCCATAATAATAATAATATCTAAGGACGCTTTTTGCACCACGTCAATCTGGTCCCGTGGTAAGTTCTCGAAGAACTTGTGTTACGAGTACTAGACAATGAAAATATATTTAATATTTTATACTATACACATATTTAAGATTTTTAATTTATAATACACATATTTAATACACATCCATGAACCAGGAACACAGAAAACTTTTTGTTCCCTGGTGGGATTCGAACCCGCAACCTCCGGCTTGAACGCTAACGCGCTAACCATTGAGCCACAGAGGTCGTACTCGTAAACATCCACACAAGAGGTTATGTAGATGCATTACCCTCCTTTACCCCATCTCCTGCCATGGGACAGGTGTCACTTGACGACATTATCATGTGAACGAGAGTTACCCCTACGGTCGTGCCGGCCCAATTCGGCTGCAAGCAGCATGGCACTACCTTTTAGACCTATGTAGCTAATTCATCCTTCCTAATCCTTACTAATATTATAAATGTGAAAGCGTGGATGTTTGTTACGCTTTCACGCGAAAACTACTTAACCGATCATCATGAAACTTTGTAAACATATTCTTGGAGGTATTAGAAGTAACATAGGATACTTTTTATTTAAAAAAAAACTAAAGAGAGGTGTCAAGGGACACCCGGATGGATCGAAGTTCCTTTCGATTAATTAGTGAAGAAATAAAACTATCTTATCCTGCGCAGACGAAGTCGCTGGCACCAGCTAGTATTTCTATAAATCCAAAACTAGATAACTATAACAATAACAAGATTTTGTTATGCATAATTATTAATTATCACATCTAAGAATAATTCGAGCATAGTCAATCTTCTGCTTATTCGTATACTGTGGCGTGCTTGCCGGCCGTGGTAGGTCACCGGAGTTCATATAAAGACATCTCCCGCGCAACACAAGTGCAAACCGATTCGGTGCGTTAAATACCTATAGTTTTGGGAGAAGGGGCCCTTAAACTAGCTGCTTGTACGGCTTCGCTTGCGTTGTTTACGAAATTAGTTTTCAATCAACCATTGGTTGCTACCATGTACCAAAGTACCAGTATCCGAAACGTCGGGCTTATGAACTGGGATAAACTTCTTAAAAGTTTTTTATTATAATAAATGAAATTCGCGTAAGTAAATATTATTATTAATAATAATAATAATAAAATTTATTTCAGACCAAAGTCCATATTATGTTAGTAAAAAAATAATAATTATGAATTATGTTAATATATTTGAAGACTATTAGTTATACATCTTTTTTTATCGCAGGGAAATCCCCGCTGCGCCGCGCGTAAGTGGGCCTTATTACTCGCGGTATTTGTTGTATATCCTTACTCAGTATATAACGTATTGTTTTAGCAAATATCTTTATTCGAGCAGCGGTTTAGGCGTAAACAAGACAGAGTTGTTTCCGAATTTATAATATTCTACAGCAGTAAGTCATTTTTGAATCCAAAAGCCACAAATGTACTTACATTTGTGGCTTTTGGATTGTTATGGATCGAATTGAATTTGCACCTGCGAATATCCTTTGGGGTTCCCTTGGGGACCCTGAATTAAAATCACACATGAAAACGTCACAGCATACCAGAGTGATATATTATGTCCCCTGCCTTAAATTGTGACTTGATTAAATTCCACGTTACTATGAAGCTTATTCGGATGATTTTATTGAAGGGCTGTGAAAGGTGTAAAGATTGGGGTAAATTCAATCGGAACGAAACGAAATATCAGAGTAAAATCAGTTCATGTTTATTAAGTGTAATGTAAAAGTTTTGAGAGTTCTCATTGTTGTCGTTTTTGATCGTTATCAGTAGTGGCAAAAAATAGTATTTGTTTTTTTTTTATGTAAGTTGGATAGGCAAACTGGCAAACGTACCACCTGATGGTAAGTGGTCGACGTCGCCCATGAACATAAACTAGTATACCTGGAACGAGCCCAGGCAATTAATTTATGTGTTGCCTATCCTGTGACATAAGATGTTAAGTCTCGGTGCCAGTAATTACACCGCCTGTCTTGCCCTTCTCCGAAACACAGCAAAGCTTGTATAAAATAT
The DNA here is from genome assembly GCA_963853865.1 of Helleia helle. Taxonomy (NCBI): domain Eukaryota; kingdom Metazoa; phylum Arthropoda; class Insecta; order Lepidoptera; family Lycaenidae; genus Helleia; species Helleia helle. The sequence goes on from OY971429.1 coordinate 6,417,989, forward strand.
CTACTTTTATTCGTTCAGATTTGCAGTTAAATATAATAATAATATCAACATGTGACCCACTGCTGGGCACGGGTTTCCTCCTTGAAATCATTTTTAAAGAGGTCCGTCACTAAAAATGTTTGAAAAACCTTTATGTAAAGTATCCGAACGGTCGGGAATGCAATAATCTCAATCATCATCATCATCATCAGCAGCAGCCCCTATCCGTCCACTGCTGAACATAGGCCTCCCTCAAAGAACGCCAAGACGACCGATTCCTCGCTACTCGCATCCAACACGGACCGGCCACTGTGCCGAGATCGTCTTCCCACTTGGTTAATGGCCGACCAACTTCGTCTACACGAACTCGGCCTCCACTCTTGAACCTTATATAATTTCAATAAACCTAAAAAAATTGAAAATAAAGTTTTATTACATCGTTTATTTGGAGATAGATTCTCGTCAAAATCCCATCAAATATTGTGTCCCCATAATTTTTCCACCCCCAAAATTCCCTATAGTTGATTATCCCCAGAGTTTCCAAGCAATTTATGTTCTGTCCCAGTAATTTAGTTGATTGTACGTTTTTAAAAAACCCCGTTGTATTTGATGACATTTTCAGTTCACGAATTGTCTCGAACAACAATCGTTCTGTTGATCGGTTGTTTCGTTTAAGGGCCCCTTCTCCCGTTAAATACCTATAGGTATTTAACGCACCGAATCGTTTTTACCTATAGGTATTTAACGCACCGAATCGCTTTGCACTTGCGTTGCGCGGGAGATGTCTTTATATGAACTCCGGTGACCTACCACGGCCGGCAAGCACGCCACAGTATACGAATATACAGTAGATTGACTATGCTTGAATTATTCTTAGATGTGATAATTAATAATTATGCATAACAAAATCTTGTTGTTGTTATAGTTATCTAGTTTTGGATTTATAGAAATACTAGCTGGTGCCAGCGACTTCGTCTGCGCAGGATAAGATAGTTTTATTTCTTCACTAATTAATCGGAAGGAACTTCGATCCATTCGGGTGTCCCTTGACACCTCTCTTTAGTTTTTTTATATAAAAAGTATCCTATGTTACTTCTAATACCTCCAAGAATATGTGTACAAAGTTTCATGATGATCGGTTCAGTAGTTTTCGCGTGAAAGCGTAACAAATATCCACGCTTTCACATTTATAATATTAGTAAGGAATAGGAAGGATGAATTAGCTACATAGGTCTAAAAGGTAGTGCCATGCTGCTTGCAGCCGAATTGGGCCGGCACGACCGTAGGGGTACCTCTCGATCACATGATAATGGCGTCAAGTGACACCTATGCTGTCGCGTTTCTTGCGGTGTATGAGTTTCCGGTGTCCCATTGCAGGGGATGGGGTAAAGGAGGGTAATGCATCTGCATTATCTCTTGTGTGAATGTTTACGAGGACGACCTCTGTGGCTCAATGGTTAGCGCGTTAGCGTTCAAGCCGGAGGTTGCGGCTTCGAATCCCGCCAGGGAACAAAAAGTTTTCTGTGTTCCTGGTTCATGGATGTGTATTAAATATGTGTATTATAAACAAAAAACCTTAAATATGTGTATAGTATAAAATATTAAATATATTTCCATTGTCTGGTACTCGTAACACAAGTTCTTCGAGAACTTACCACGGGACCAGATTGACGTGGTGCAAAAAGCGTCCTTAGATATTATTATTATTATGGGAGTCGGTAGTCATCTAAGGCTCGTTTGTCCCCCTAAGGCCTAAGCTATAAAAAAAAAACAATCATTCTAAGAATGCTTGTAGGAGATTAAAAAATTGTAGACAAACATATTCTTTTATACTATATTAATTGTTTAAATTGTTTTAAAATTCAACAAAATTTAGTTGTCGTATGCTAGGTCCAGGTTCATTTTCATCGACCCATACATCATCGATTAATGTTAGACACGGGTCTCCTCTGAGAAGAGGGTCAAGGCCATAGTCCTCACGACACTGCCCTGTGGGTAGGGGGCTAGGAAATGATTGCAAATCAGAAATATATTGTAATGAAGGTTCCTCATTTTCTTTATTGTCGGACAATTTGAATTCTTCAAGTGTTAACAATTTCTGGAAGAAGACATCACTACATAGTATAAACTATAAAGTCGCTTCCCGCGTCTGACTGTATGTATGCTTACATCTTTAAAACTACACAACGGATTTTGATGCTGTTTTTTTAATAGATAGAATGATTCAAGAGGAGGGTAATAGGTACATGCATAATATAGTAGATAAACACTCATAATTTTAGAAGTTTCTGATGTGATGTCATAAATAAGCACATTTTTAGCACTTATATTGCAAACGCTGGATGAACCCTAACAGATAGATCAAAATAATGTACTACATTATTATACACCTTAGCCGGGCCCGATTCCGAATTAATTATTATTGTATCAATGTATGGTAGAATTGTGTATCCTAAATATGCATACCGAAAAGTCCGCGATGGCATAATATGTCTACATTAGTTAAATATAACATACTACCTATATAGTCATTTTAATACTTTAAAAAATTGCCAATTATAAAGCGGTAATGTAAAAGCTATTCACAAAAATACGGTATTAATCACTACATATTATAAAATAAAGTCCTACGCGCGTCCATAAATAAATAATTATCATCAATGCGTATATGGTTGTATATCTAAGTTAACGCGGGCGAAGCTGCGGGCAACAGCTAGTTTGTGATAAAACTGTATTAAGATTCTTTTTCCTTATTTAACTTTTTTTATTCGCCATTTCAATTAAATAACTAGGTACTACACAAACTCAAGTATCTATTTATTTACACTAATTAAAGGTTTTGTATTGCAAACTAATTACAACTAAGAACAACAATTGTTAGTAAGTATTAAGTAGCTATATTATTTAAACTATGTCGTCTTATTTATTTAGACGTAATAATATAAAATGCGCGGTAACAACGTAGTCACGAGCAAAAGCGGCACAGGTCCTACTTCGATGATGCCCGGCTGGGTACTGGCGCGACGTGGTGCGATGCGCGAGAGCCATTTTTATCGTTTTTTATTTTTCAAAAATTTTTGAAGTGACATAATAAAGATCTATCTAATCATTTCTACGTCATCTCCGTTTAGCAATTTAAACTTAAAAGTTTCATTAAAATTGAGTTACCCGAAGTCCCATACTACTCAATTTGCTTTTAAAATCGACGTTACTTTAAAATTTTTTTTGATCATGTAAAATGTTAAATATTGTATTTTTGTCCAAAAAAATCCCTAGATCAAAGATGTATCTATACCCAATTTTTTATTATTATTTTAAAATGACGACTTCTATGAAAACACATCGATCTAGAAACAACAATTTGGGATAAGGGGCCCTTAAGAGAGCCAATTGGAATCGTTCATTTGACTTTGTGATTTACTTCCGAGGCGTTACGCTTTACAGTTGTTTCGGGACTGATGATGATTAAGGTAAAAGTAAGCTTTTAGGTTGTACTTACGAAGTAATCTATATATCTATACACATAAATAAAATTGGAGTGTCAGTTTGTAATATTAAAATAACCGCTTTTTATTGAATGCATTTATTGCTTTTTATTTATATCAAAATAGCATTTTTTACAATTTTTGTCTGTCTGTCTGTTTGTTCCAGCTAATCTCTGAAATGGCTGGGTCAATTTTGACGGGACTTTCACTTTCAGATAGCTGATGTTATAAGCAGTAACTGAGGCTATAAAAATAATCATCATTAATCCGTATACGGCTGTAAATCTAAGTTAACGCGGGCGAAGCTGCGGGAAACAGCTAGTAAAGTGTAAATATTGAAAGGTTATATATACTCAAAAACAATCCCAAAGGTTTTGATACAACACGTCTAAAAACCATCGCTAGAAAACCTGCTTACAAATAAAATAACTCATCGAAATCGGTTAATGTCATGCGTTTGCACACGAGCGATTTCACAGTCACACAGGCAGATATACTAGTGGTAAACTTGCCTTGTCGTGGCGATGGGACTCAGTAGCCTAAGGTGAACCCAGCATCTTGGGCGAAGCGAAGTGAACCGAGGGGGTTGCTCTTTGTACCCCTCAAGAGGGGGACAAAATAGTAGGAGAGGACAAGAGGCGAGGATGGGAACCTTACCCGATTGCACTGTCCCGATGTTGGGAGGGGTTGTTCTGTGGTACGGGACAACCCCTCTGTGGAGGTGGCGACGGTCCCTTGAGGGACTGATTAGCCGTCGAGGTGCCCTGTTTGCTCAATAAATCCGGGGAACCTAACCAAAGGCGGCATTGGTAGCAATCGCCGGGTTTTAGTGGGTAGAGCTGCGTCCACCTTACCATCTTTCGGGCGCAGCGAGTTACACATACCCACTTGGGGAGTCCCCTCTCCCCCGCGGGATGTATAAGAGCATTTCCCGGCGGAAAAGAAAAAAGTGATCAAACTTACAACCGTCTTTTTTCGTTGAGAGCTAAAATAAAATCTAACGCCTTCAAGGCGGCCTACTTCAAATTCTGGTATAATGTAGTTCCTACGACTTTTTTTTAAGTTCAGACATACCCGCGGGCAACAGCATACATAAATCAGAAAAGGCAACATTACAAATGGGCTAAGTCGTAAAGAGCGTAAGGGTGTAGGGATATACACAATTTATCTGGTATAAGGGACTCGTTTTTGCTATTATCCTAATGTGTAAATAAACTCACGGTATAATTAAACGAAGTATTCTGACACGAAACAAATTGCTGGTATATCGTTTTTGTGCTGCTATGTTCGGTTTTATCTGCGATATACACGTAGTAGTTTTTTGGTAGATTATAGTGTAATATATTACACTATAATATATGTGTGTTAGTATATGTTACATATTATATATGTAGTATAATATATTTTATATAAAGTAATGTAACTCACTTCGTTTTTATTCTTTTTTGTAATTTTATTCAAAGTAGTAAAGTAGAGTATTCTGGTTCGTGAAATCTAGCTTTTTTATCCACTGAGAAGTGCTCTTAGGCATCTCGCGGGGGGAGGGAGGACTTCCCTGGTGGGTATGTGGGACTCGTTGCGCCCGAAAGATGGTAAAGTGGAAGCTCTATCCACTAAAACCCGGCGAGTGTCAGTAATGCCAACTTTGACGAGGTTCCCCTGATCTTTTGAGCAACAGGACACCTCGACGGCCAATCAGTCCCTCAAGGGACCGCGGCCACCTCCACAAAGGGGTTGTTCTATGGTGCGGGAACGTCGGGACAGTGCATTGGTGAGGTTCCCATCCTCACCCTTTGTCTCAGCAGCCCCCTCGGTTCACTTGGCTTCGTCCAGGGTGCTGGGTTCACCTTAGGCTACTGTCCCACCGCCACGACTAGGCCTGAACCATAGTGGGGAATGAAATCTAGCTGTTGTAGTTTATTGTAAATTGTTATCCTTAGTTAAAAGAGATCCTTGTTTAGCAGCAGACGCAAAAGGGTTGGTAATCGCCACTCCGCACATAATCACTCGTGAGTATAAAAAGTGCTTTTGCTCAAATGGCTTGATTGATCAATTATTATTGTTTATTATTTTATCTGTACTCAAAATATTTTTAAGTGTAAACTTCTTTTTCGCACGCGAAACGCTGGAGAGTGGAAACACAGTTTGACGTTTGATTTAAGAATATGCAATATTTATTTTGCAAATTGTGTTGCTTTTAAAATATGCTTTGCCGCCATTTTGTGCGCCGTTTAAATTGTATTGGTTGTCATAATATTTTTCTGTATAGTGTATAGTGTATTTGAATTCAATTGTTTTGTTTTCACTTCTATAGGCAGTCTCTGTGACTGGTTGGTTTTTTTTAATATTTTGTAATCATCAACATCATTTTAGTTTTAATACGTTTTTATTCTTAATTATTTGTTTTTAAATATTAAAATTTGGTTTTTCTTATTATTGTAATTTATTGTCAATTTTTTTACCTGGATGTTGTGTATCAAACAATAAATTATTTATTACTCCTGTAAACGAATCATATTGTATTGTCTTAGTATGTGTTATGTTGATGACACGTTTTAAATAAACAAATAAGTATGTAATGATGGCGATTATGAATATTTTATCCGTATAGTGTCAAATACAGCTGTTTTCGCGTTTAGCAACTTTTATACTAATAATTACAATGCGAAAGATTGGATAGATGCTTATTATTGCATCACGCCAAAAGGGCTAAATGTAAATGAAATTATACATATACAGCGATTATATTCTGCAGTAGCACTGCTACATTTTATGGTGGAAAACTAGCCATTCCCGCGGGATACACTAGCAGTAGCAGTTCTTTGATAATTGTGTATGTCTGTGTCCTTGTAAAAACATGTTTGTACCAGCACACAATATTTTATGTCACAAGGAGACAACCGAGCGGTCGGAGCCTTATGATGACTACCGACGCCCATAGACATCCGCACAACCAAAACTTATGCAGATGCGTTGCCCTCCTTTTCCCTCTACCCCCCTGGGCCACCGGAACCTCACAAAACGCACGAAATGCGACAGCGTAGCTGTCGCTTGACGCCGGTGTTATGTGAGCGAGAGGTACCGGCCCAATTCGGTCGCAAAGCACCATGGAACTCTTACAATTTAAACAATTCATAAAAAATATAGTTGTATAAGTTAATTACGTTGAATTTCTATTATACCAAAATTTAGACATTTTATCATTTTCAGTATTCCCTTGAGCCGTCTGGATCCCGGCCAGATTATTATTAGAGAGATCTGAATTATGAAGCAATTTTCGTGTCGAAACATAAATTAATTTTATAGGGATATATATCGAAATATAATAAAAATATTGTTTTGAACCTCAAAACAATATTTTTTGAAGTTCTTGACATGAAGCTTTCATTTACCCTTAACATGGGGTCAAAAGTTTTTGAGGGAATAGAACATTATATTATATTATTTGAAATGATAAAAGGAGATCTTTTTATTATGCTGCTGTTCTGCAGTGCTAAGGTCATCAGATTTTAAGGTAACCTGGTAACAAGGTAACCAGTCGAGTGACAACTAAAACCCGGCGAGTGCCAGCTGCGCTCCCGTCTGCATCCACCTACACCATCCTACTTTTTTTCTCCCCAGAAATAGATTTGCCAAAAAAGGGCTGGACAGGCAGTGCAATTACTACCACAGCTACTTAATATCTTATGTCCTAGTATAGGCAATACATTTTATGCCTATTTTTTTTGTTATCGCAGTGGAAATGTTTTGTGCATTCACCCGGGGAAGAGCGTCCTGAGGATATGTGGGACTACCCGGCGCTAGTTGCCGCTATACCGCTAAAACCACTGCGAGCTACCTTCAGCCGCCTGAAAGCGAGTGTTCTGGATCTGACTGAATGCGGTGCCTGGGCTAGTTCCAGGTAAAATCGTTCATGTTCGTGAGCGACACTAACCACTAATCATCAGGTGGCACTTCTACTAGTTTGCCCATCCAACTAACATGAAAAATATTATATTTTATCTTTAATTCAACTGAGAATCTACTAAGCGTTCAATAAAATGTATCTAAAATTTGTGGGGTAATATCAGTAAACTCCCTGTCAAAGTTACACGCTCAGTGCACATGACGAGGGCCTTGCTATCTCTCAAACCAGACGTATTTCAACACGCGATGTTACAAACAAACAATCTATCATTTTCACAAAACAATAAGCATTCTTTAAAATTATCAAACATTAACGAAGTTCCAAACAGTTTTGTTCAGTTTTGGATGAAAGGGACAGATGTTATAATCACTGGTATAGGTACTTAAAGCGACGCACTGTTAAACAATAATTCTAACAGCGGACTCGCGTAGGAGGGGACTGAGCGTCCTGAGCGTAGCGAGGCTTTCCATATGCAAACGAGCTTATAACTAAAGGACGTAAAAATAGTTTTTGTTATTTTGTTGCGTTAAAAATAATAATTGGAGAAATTACTTCTAACATTTTAAAGAACATGTCAACAATAAAATTCATACAAAGAAAGTTAAGAGGCTTAAACCGGTTCCGTTTGCCCATTAGATGTGAACCTTTTTTTAAAAAGAGGTATGATTGAAAGTTACCTAATCATATATTGAAAAATAAAAAATAAGGTTTTTATCATGAACTATTAGATCACCAACTTATATTTTCATTCGTTTTGGTATTAATACTGAAATAAATTGAAATTATTGACTCCAAAATTTCCAATACTTCCTCTTAAAAACTATCGATTGTCATAACGTATTAAATATATTATGCAGTTGCCCAAAACTCTCTATGGCATATTGGTGCTTATACACCATCCACCATTCGTACAATACCATAATATATACATAATATCTCTATATACTGTATCAATTTACTCCCTTATGCAGGCCGCATTGACAAAAACAGTACAGAGTTCTGCTTTCGCAGATACTTTGTATCATGGGTGTCCATCATTTGTCTTTTAATATTTATTAAAACTGTTCTTGAAAATTGTTCTCATTTACAAAGACAAAAAATTGTTCTTTAAAATCATTCAAGTCCTTTTTTATACCGGGAAATCATTAAAAAAATACAATCAAGGGAAAGTAAGTAAAATGATCCCGTGCTCATTCTTAGAGAACTCTCAGCGCCCTTTACGGTCGTTATTCAGAGATAAGGGGAGGTAAGGGTCCTACGCACGGTAGCGTAAGTCATTGCGTGCCCCAGTTGTAATTGTGTTCCTGCACTAGTACACTATACAAGTATTGTTTGGATGTTTGTTAGTAATTCATCGCGGACCGAAAATTTGTCAAGATGTAGGGATTTGTAAGCCCCTGAGATCTATAGGAAACAACGATATTCAGTCGTGGGTTTTTAAGGTTATTTTTTTACCATTTTTGTTCACTTGTTTATGCATTGAAATACTTCCTTAAAAAAATCATATGAACCAGCTTTAACGTGGTACAATAACAATATCCCACCATGGTTTAAGCCTTGTGGTGGCGATGGGGCTCAGACCGTTGGTACCTAGGACGAAGCAAAAAGCCGAGAGAGGGAGCTGCTCTAGCTGCTTCTTATAAGAAGAGGGGACAAAAGAGCAGGGAGGACAAGGGGCGAGGATTGGAACCTCACCCCAATGTCTGTCCCGACGTTGGATCGGGTTGTTCTGTGGTGCGGGACAACCCCTCTGTGGAGGTGGCGTCGGTTCGTTGGCATACTGATTAGCCATCGAGGTGCCCTGTTGCTCACAGATCTGGGGCACCTCACCAAAGGCGGCATTGGTGGCACTCGCCGGGTTTTAGTGGTTAGAGTTGCGTCTCTGCGAATAAAAAATAATAAAAGGGTAATATATACACATAAATGAGCTAGTTCCAGGTAAACAAGTTTATGTTCATAGGCGACGTCGACCACTTACCGTCAGGTGGTACGTCCTATCCAGCTAACACAAAAAAAATAGTTTTGAGTAGTTTTAATATTAAAGAAACCATTATGACGACCTCTGTGGCTCAGTGGTGAGCGCGTTGGCGCTCAAGCCGGGTTGGAATCCCGCCAGGGAACAAAAATATTTTCTGTGTTCCTGGGTCATGGATGTGTATTAAATATGTGTATTATATAATAAAAATCTTAGATATATGTATAGTATAAAAGTATTAAATATATTTCCGTTGTCTGGTACCCGTAACACAAGTTCTTCGAGAACTTACCACGGGACCAGATTGACGTGGTGTGAAAGCGTCCATAGATATTATTATTATAATTATGTGGGTCAAGCTGTGAGATAGCGAAGTTTTTTAAGCTACCATGACTTTTATTTTTCCTACACATTCATAAACATAAACTTTTAATTAAGCACGCCAAAGTTTTCCAAAGTTTGATTTCCCAAATCTCCAAACATAAATTAGGTTAATTGGGGTTTAGTATTCACATTTGGCGTCACATATGAGGTGTTCCTGTCATGCATATGTAAGGGGTTTATAGAGCAGTTAATTTATGGTGCAACTTTCAATCATCATGCGAAAATCTGAATAGTTCGCTTTATAATAATTTACTTACAATTATCCGCGTAGTTTAAAATGTATTTTATCCTTTCCATATTTTATATTTGTAAGAGGTAGTGCCATGCTGCTTTGCAACCGAATTAGGCCGGCACGACCGGGGTGGTACCCCTCGCTCACATAATACCGGCATTAAGTGACATCTATGCTGTGCGGTTTGTGAGTTTCCAGTAACTAATTACTAATAGTCAATCGGCCTTCAACCAGGTAGGATGACAATAATTGTACAGTGGCCAGCTATTATTGATAATTATAGTGCCTATAATAAAATATAAATTAGCCTATTGTATTAATAGTACAAATGCATTAAATTGGGTTAATTACGTATCACATTTGCGTTACGTCGCGACTCACGTGTTTTTCACTCATGCATATTTAAGTCCCCCGAATATCGCTACATTTCGAGTGCTATTATAACATCTGGAAGCTTTTTATAATGTATGTAGTATTATGAATAAATATTGTAACATTTTGTAACAAAGTATTTTTTTTTTCTTGTTATAAACATATATATCAACACTTTATAAAGAACCTAAAAGTAAAAACCTTAAAAAATATAATATAATAACTTAAGTATATTAATAAAAAGGAGTCCCTTTAGGCAAGGTCCCGAAGATACTGGCAGCATTCCCCCTTTTGTTATGTATTTTTATGTTGCTTTTCGTCGCAGTTGTATTATTATAGAGTGTACAATAGTCGCGTAGGCATCATAATTTTCCTCACCATGGTTCAGGCCTTGTCGTGGCGGTGGGACTCAGTAGCCTAGAATGAGCTCAGCAGCTTGGGCGAAGCTAATTGAGCCGAGGGGGCTCTTTGTACCCCTCTTATAAGAAGAGGGGACAAAATAGCAGGGGGCAAGGGGGTTGTTCTGTGGTGCGGGACAACCCCTCTGTGGAGGTGGCGTCGGTCCCTTGGTGGACTGACTAGCCATCGAGGTGCCCTATTTGTTTATTAGATCCGGGGCACCTTAACAAAGGCGGCATTGGGTTTCAGTGGGTAGAGCTGCGTCCACTTACCAGCTTTCGGGCGCAGCGATTACCACATACCCGCGTGGGGAGACCCACTCCCCCGCGGGATGCCTCAGAGCATTTCCCGGCGTTAAAGGTAAAAAAAAAAATTCTTTTCGATTAGCCGCTCTACAATTCTTTATTGGTTTAATTTTAATAGATCTTACTGTTAAGGTTAACGAAAAAAAAGGTTTAATTTATATAATATTATGTACATATTATTATTATTATTATTATATAGTTATTTTACACACACCCATAAACCTCTGTCTATTATACAAAATCGATTATTTTACCGGGATATGAACTAAAGCTAGCTTTTTTGTGCTGGACTTAGCCATTACACACAATGGTGTGGGGTCTGATTCCCGCCAGGAGCAGATGAAATATGTGATGACTATTATATAGAAAGAGACCGGGTCACGGATGTTTATTTGTATAATTATGTGCATTTTTTATATTTTTAATTCTTATTACCTGTAACATAATCTCATATGAACTTACCATTGGGTATTAATGTGGTGCAATTGTTAAAATATAATGAAATTTTAAACATTTATTTTTAAAGCAAAAGCCGTATAAAACATTAGCTTATCACAGTTGATGCACCTTACATATTAAAGTAAAGTACCTTACATATTATAGTAAAGTAAAGTGCATCAAAAGATTCAATCTGGCACGTGGTAGATTTATGTCTGCTCTCGAGTGCGTTCTGAAACGTATTAGTACTCGTAGATGAGATTTCTCAGTAACAATGTTCCTAATTAGAAATTTACTCACGGAGGAGATAAGCTATAGTGAGATAATTATAAAAATGGCTGCATATTTTTTACGGTGGGAGAAATTGTGTCCCCCTGCACGTACCACCATCCTGCTTGTTTCTTCCGTGAAAAAGCTTTCCTGTGCTTCAGAAATAATGACAGAATAGGCAGTCACTGGCACATCAGCTTACCATGTCTCCATGTAACGTCACAACATAGATTACGCGTTTTTTTTTTGTTGACGAAAGGAAATGCTTTTTGCATGTAGCCAGGTGCCTGGGAGGTTCCGGTCCCTATGTGGGACTCACACTTGGGCTGTTTACCTATACATGTGTTGCCTTCATTTTCTTTTTGACGGTCCTGGATCTGCAGGCAATAAGAACACTTCAGCGACAGGCTGGTCCCGGAAAAGGCCGGCCTACTCATTGTAAGGGAGGACTGCCCGATCGCCACTAAGCAGTCTCCGCGACGACGTGCCATGCTGGGCCCAGGTTCCCATCCAAACCCCTGTTCGTCACCCGCGGGCCCCAAAAAAATCCTGGGCTATATCCAGATGAACTTGTTCAAGATTTTAGGCATTTTGGTCTAGTGGCTAGTAAGCCTGACTACTAAACCAGAAGGTCGTGGGTTCGATCCCAGCCCTGGACAAATGTTTGTGTGATGAGCATGATCATTTGTTCTGTGTCTCGGTGTAATTAGCTATAATATGTATGTATTTAGAAATATATAAGTATGTAACAGTTGTCTGGTTGCCATATTACAGGCTCTAGTTTGGGATCAGATGGCCGTGTGTGAGTTGTCCCAACATATATTAAAAAAACATATTTACATCAGGTCATCCTATTCGCATATTCAAGTAAAATAAAGCAGGCTGATTTTATAACATTTTTTTATTATTTGCTCGTGTTACAAAGGCGAATGTATCAGAATTGCGCTTACTGAATCATTTGAAAATATCTACGCGCACGAAGCTGCAGGCTAGAGAGTATTATAATAATATTCCGACACCATTCCATATGCTGCATCTATTCCATTTTCCTGGAGAAAGTTTTATGCTGTATTTTTGTTCTCTCCAGATGGCGCTACAGAGATGCACCGCACAATCACTAAGAATATCGCTTAAGTATACAAGCATGGAAAATATTTACGAGCGCTTTGTAAATGCAAGACGTTTGCCCTCAGCTTGTTTTATTAATTAAAAAAAGATTATACAAAATAAAAACATTTTACAAAAAATTAAAAACGACTTTAAAACTACTTAACTAAAAAGTAATAAAATAACAGTTTCTTTAATTTTTGTGCTTACAACATATAATCAACTTAATCTTCTACTAATGTTCAAACTTTGCGTTTACCACGTCATTATAGTTACTTTTGGAGTCTAAAAAAAATAACCATCGAAATCCATTCACAAACGGCGGAGATATCGTGTCACATACATACAAAAAAAAAAAACATACAGACGAATTGAGAACCTCCTTTTTTTTGAAGTCGGTTAAAAACTATCACGGTAAATGGTAGTCCATATTTATTCGTTTTCAAGACTTTGCTCTATGTGTAATCAAATTATTTATTAGAAATTTACTGGTCAAAGTGACTTAATAAAACCCCAAGCAAGCAAATTAAGAGCTTTGGTGGTGTGGTTATTGCGGTTACTACTAAATCGGGCGAGGAGGGTCTTGCTCCATAGTTCACCGATGCGCTGGTCCATTGCGGGTTGGTAAACTTCACGCACCTTTAAAGACCTCATCAGGTCTGTAGGTTTCCTCACGATGTTTTACCTTCACCGGCGAGCAAGCAATGTTCTCATGTTCAGATGCACGGAGAAATTTAGAAAAACCCAATTCATGGCACTGGTCTGGGTCTAACCCAGACTTCCCACTCAAAGTATCAACTACAGTCTAGAGTCTAGACCATCTTCGCTCACTATGTTGCTTGGTTTTATATATTTTTCTTATAAAATACCTATGAAATAAAGGTACTTTATAACATTACAATCTAGCCTAGATATAAGCTAATAAGTAATTTTAATTTAACCTAAATTGCTAATGTTGCTTTTTTATATTAGTTGGATAGGCAAACTGGCAAACGTACCACCTGATGTTAAGTGGTCGACGTCGCCCATGAACATAAACTAGTATACCTGGAACGAGCCCAGGCAACTCATTTATGTGTTGCCTATCCTGAGACATAAGATGTTAAGTCTCGGTGCCAGTAATTGCACTGCCTGTCTTGCCATTCTCTCCGAAACACAGCAAAGCTGTTTCACGGGAGAAACAAGTAAGATGGTGGTACCCATGCAGCCGGGAGCGCGGCACAGCGCTTCCCTCCCACCGGGTGCTTGGTGATGATTATTTTATATCCCGTCTCTCAGTGATATCTAGTTTGGATAAGCAGCCTGGATAATTTCCCCAACATCTAAATTCACAAAATAATAGTATTACATCTTTATGTCGAACATATAACCGGATAGAGTAATGTGAGCCATAAACTTCCGAAACTGGTCAGTGATTTGTCACAGCAATAGCAATTCAACCAACCAGTGATCTGTATGTAGGTCCCATCGGCCAATCGTCTATCAATGGCCATCAATCGGCCAATCAGAGCGCAGATCCGGCGCAGCGTCAGCAGCACTTTGGCGGAATTAGTTTTCATACAAAACATAAACAAAATATTTACATACTATATACACTATGTACACAAAAACACATAATATTTCCGCTCTATTCCGATTATATGCTCAATTCTTTATAATTCACTATTAAAAGGGATAACTAGTTGGTTATGATATTTTTGGACATGAATAAATTGATACATTAAAAGTGGAATATGTATTACAATAAATATTAATAATGTATCGGTATAAATTGGTTTTTATTCCATGTTTACGTGTACTGTTTCCACTGTAAATTTATATTGTTATCATTAATGGTGTTATAGTCCCTCGTAAAGGTGTTTAAATATGTAATTTATTTTCATTATTTAGTGCATTAATTGTTTGTTTGATTTTTTGGTCTTCAGGAATCCTCGAAATGACAAAAAGGAACCCTTATAGACCACTTTGCAGACAGTCTTTTTTTGTGTTAATGTATTTTGTATTCATTATCGAGTTCTAACACGTTAATCATTTTTTTCGACAAACGGTCGGTCGGAACGGTTTTTTGCCCTCAAAACTAAAACTGTCAGGAGGTAGTCTGCTGTTACTTCTATCTTATCTATATATGATATTTCTCTTAAGATAAACGAAAATCTCAAAAATCCTCTAAGCATTCGATTGCAAATATACCTAGTCTTAAAAAATGGACCATCGACCAACACTCAAGCTAGAATTCTTTTACGAATGACTTCAACCTTTGATTATATATACGTTCAACCTTTGATTATATATACGACGTATATATCATCAAAGACTTCAACATGTTATGAACGGTTGGTTCGAATTTTATTCAGACGATCTGGTTTCAGTATATTATGTTGTCCTTTTAGTATTTTAATAGATTTGGTCTTGTTTCATTTAAAAACGAGTTTAACAGAAAAATATATTTTCGCTGCTAAAGTGTGAAACGAGCTTTGTTATAATTAAAATAATTTTTCATTTTCTTTCAAAACAATAGCAGGTATTAAATAAAACTGAAAAATTGAGTACAATTTAATACAACAATACAAAGCATTCCTCTATGACCAGACAAATGTTTGTAATTCTCCAGAAAGAACATTCTTTGTGACCATAAGCAATGAGAATTCCTGCTCCATTTAATGAAGGAAAGACAATGTTTTTTGTAAAACATGCGAAATAGTAAAAAACGTTTTGCTATTTTTTAAAGTTTTTTAGGTTATTCTTTTACTCGCATTTTGGTTCATCATCATCATCAGCCTCTATCAGTCCACGGCTGAACATAGGCCTCCCTCAATGAACGCCAAGACGGCCTTGCCACTCGCATCCAACACGCATTTTGTTTATAAATAGTAAAAGTAGCTTCTCCTTTAGGGTTGGGTCGTTTTAGAGCTGCTGATCGTTTATATTTGACGGTAACTTGGTTCACTGGCGGTTTTTCCATTTTTTAAAAGTAGAACAGTTCATATTACTCAAAATAGGAATATAGACGAGATCGCATTGTATTTGGTGAATTCGACCCGTTTCTCGTTCATGGTTGCTGAAAAGTACCCAAAACTCTGGGAATATGGGAATATTCCCGGGAATAAACAGCGATAAAATCCGTACAAATAACGAAGTATAATTGTTCCAATATCATAAACGTGTTCCATTTTCAAGGCCTTTTTTGAAAGGCCAAGTTGTCTATGACCTTATTCCACGCAAGATGTAAGACTCATCCCTCCGATAGAGCAACGCTACTTTTCTTCTTCCATGAAATAAGTAGGCAATTAGGCATGGTGTACGTGTCATCCCCACCATGGCTCAGGCCTTGACGTGGCGGTGGGGCTCAGTAACCTAAGGTGAGCCTTGGCGAAGCTAATTGGGCCGAGGGGGCTCTTTGTACCCCTTTTATAAGAAGAGGGGACAGAAGAGCAGGGGTAAGGGGTGAGGATGGGAACCTCACGCCATTGTACAGTCCCGACTTTGGGAGAGTTTGTTCTGTGGTGCGGGACAACCCCTCTTTGGAGGTGGCGTCGGTCCCTTGCGGGACTGACTAGCCGTCGAGGTGCCCTGTTTGTTTTCTAGATCCGGGGCACCTCACCAAAGGCGGTATTGGTGGCACTCGCCGGGTTTTAGTGGGTAGAGCTGCGTCCATTTACCAGCTGTCGGGCGCAGCGAGTCCCACATACCCGCCTGGGGAGACCCACTCTCCCGCGGGATGCCTCAGAGCATTTCCCGGCGTTAAAGAAAATAAAAGATGGTGTACGTGTCATGCCTATCATTCATGTTAAAGTCTCACTTTGGCCTATCTCAGCTGATGAAATGAGATTTCTATCAAGTTGTTTGATATAGTCAGAGATTGGGAGTAAAATCAGAGTATATGATGATGATACATAATCATTACTGATTACAAGTGATGATGATCATGTATAATCATTAATAAGCCGTGATGCGAGCGTAAATTTAATATCGTAACTACATTATGATTGTTCATATTTGATGATGCATTTCAAATTGTTTCCTTTTAGACGGTAGTATTGTTGCACGGACAATAGGATGGTATTAATTAAATAAATTGTAATTATATGATTGCCTATTAATCAATATAATAATAATAATAATATGTTGGGACAACTCACACACGGCCATCTGATCCCAAACTAGACAGAGCCTGTTGTTATGGTAACTGATAAATACTTATATATTTTTAAATACATGTTATACATAAGTTATTAAAAACATATTATAGATAAATTACACCCAGAACAAATGATTATGTTCATCACACAAACATTTGCCCTGGGTGGGGATCGAACCCACGATCTTCTGGTTTAGTAGTCAGGGTCACTAACCACTAGACAAACAGGCCAGTCAAGAATAGAAAGATATAGAATTGGGATTTCGTTTTAAATTATCTGGAATGGACAAGGTGTAGCCGGCGACTTCGTTTTCGTTTTCAAAGAGTATTCTTTAGAGTTCCGTTTATCAAAATGTCAAAACGGAACCTTTATCACCTTGTCCGTCTGTCTGTTTGTATGTTGGTCTGTGAAACCAACACCGATAGGGTACTTCCCATTTACATGGGATGAAATTTGGTAAGAAGCTAGGTCTCGCTACGTAAGTAAAGGGCCCCACCATGGTTCAGGCCTTGACGTGGCGGTGGGGCTCAGTAGCTTTTGGAGCACCTTGGGCGAAGCTAATTGTGCTGAGAGGGCTCTTTGTACCCCTCTTATAAGAAGAGGGGACAAAAGAGCAGGGGGCAAGGGACGAGGACGGGAACCTCACCGCATTGTACTGTCCCGACGTTGGGAGGGTTGTTCTGTGGTGCGGGACAGCCCCTCTGTGGAAGTGGCGTCGGTCTCTCGCGGGACTGACTAGCCGTCGAGGTGCCCTGTTTGTTTACTAGATCCGGGGCATCTCACCAAAGGCGGCATTGGTGGTACTCGCCGGGTTTTAGTGGGTCTGCGTCCACTTACCAGCTGTCGGGCGCAGCGAGTCCCACATACCCGCCTTGGGAGACCCACTCCCTCGCGGGATGCCTCACAGCATTTCCCGGCGTTAAAGAAAAAAAAAGTAAGTAAAGGGAAAAAATACTATTCTTTAAACAGTAGCGGCCAGATTGGACGGGGACAGTGCTCTAATGCAGCACTGGACTCGTGTACATTTGGTCAAACACTAGACCTTCCCATAATTTTAATTTCGATAACTATTGTAAATAACACTCTATGGGTATTTATTAATCCCCAAATAAATGATTTTATTTATTTATTTACATTCATAAAACACGTGTTTTTAGAACCCGTAGCACGAGTCCGACTCACGCCTGTCTGTTTTTTTATTAGCATATAGCTAAAGTGACCCTTTGTATGTCCCACTGCTATACAAAGTTTTCTTCCTTGAATATTAACGAGTATGAACCAAACTAATAAATTTTCCTTTTTTTCTAAATATATTTTTTATGTACAACTCGAAAGCTTGCAGCAAGGAAGATTGCAAGAAGAATTTGTAAATTATTTCTTATGCATGTATAATGCATATTTAGAATGGAAGAAAATAGAATATGCTTTTAATTGGTAAGTAACCGGTGGGAGGGAAGCGCTGTGTTTCGGAGAGAAGGGCAAAACAGGCACTGTAATTACTAGCACCGAGACTTAACATCTTATGTCTCAGGATAGGCAACACATAGATGAGTTGCCTGGGCTCGTTCGAGTGTAAGTACTCACAATAAGAACAAACTTCGTATTGAATGTATTTGTACCGATATAATCAATATCAATGATATAAATGCGTAGTATTCGATAGCGAGAAATTAAATTCTATATAAATTCCTTACACGCCGTTTCATACTATGCTAATATCGCGGACGCGGGTAAAAATTACCAAAATCGTGCTTAATATTAGTAATATCATAATCATCATTTTATGTTTTTGCCATATCTTGGATACTTTAGTTCCTCGGTTGCTGTTGGAAGGGATGCGCTGTGCCGCGCTCCCGACTCCATGGGTACCACCATCTTGCTTATTTCTCCCGTGAAACAGCTTTGCTGTGTTTCGGAGAGAAGGACAATACAGGCAGTGTAATTACTGGCACCGAGACTATGTCTCAGGATAGGCAACACATAGATGAGTTGCCTGGGCTCGTTCCAGGTAAACTAGTTTATGTACATGGGCGACGTCGACCACTTACCATCAGGTGGCACGTTTGCCAGTTTGCCTATCCAACTAACATAAAAAAATAAATGGTAGGCTATCTTTTTTTACACTGCCTGAGACTGTCTAGTACAGGAAAAATGAATTCTAAACAAAGCCTTTGATATTCCATACATAAAACATTCACGGGAACGAAACACGTCTACTAAAAATAGAGGGAAAAGTTATTCCATATTGAGGTTAAAACCAATTCAAATTTTCGACAGACGACACAAAAACAATTTGAGTTTGATACCGATCTCTGTAGCCGATATGTGCAATTTTAAAGATGCATGAAGCATCTTACTGTAAGAGGTAGTGCCATGCTGCTTTGCATCCGAATTGGGCCGGCACGACCGGGGTGGTACCTCTCACATGACAGCGGCGTCAAGTAACAGCCAAAGTGCGGTTAAAGCAGTGGTGATATGCTGTCTTGGTGTTCATTATGTAAGGCAGTGTCTAGTACACCTGACACGGTTGTTTCGCGCGTACCTGTGTCGGGTGGCGACACCTGCCTGCCCATGAATGAGGCGCTGTGGAGGACTTAGCCCAGTAACAACCTAGAGGTGTGCGATAGATGGCCCCACAGCGTCATAACCTTATAGCAGTGCTTGGAGAAGACCTCTCGCTCTCGTGTGTGGTGCCCTGCATGCTCGAGAGCGAGAAATCCTAGCAGACGGCGGTCACCTTCTGCGTAAGTGGATGTTGTTCTATTCGAGTACCCGCAACCTCTCTACTGTGCTGATGAAGGCCATCGCAGGGGTTTTAGTAGGTAAGAATCCTACATAACCTGGCTTCTTAGCCCCATAGGAACCAGGTATCTTTTGAAGATTTCCCCTGCGTCAAAAAAAAAAGGACGGGAGTGCGAAGGAGGCATCGCCTCCCGTCTAACGGGACTCGGGTAAGGTTGGGTACCTGCACCGGTAGAAAAGTTCCGGCGTCGGCGGGGGTACTCTAGGTTGTCAGAGTTCTCTCAGACTAGAAAGAACCCGGTTAGCCCTTCTGAGGGAACTGGCCGGTCGCCGGGGATATCCTGTGTTAGTTAGATCCGGGACACTCTCCTTCAAGCGACTGAAGGCAACTCGCAGTGGTTTTAGTGTTGTATACCGGCGCCGGGTAGCGGGGGGTGTCGGGAGTCGCAAATATCGCCGTCGACGACCCATCGCCGGGTGAATGCGCAATACATTTCCACTGCGACAACAAAAGACAACGTCCAGCAGTTGAAGGAATGCTTAATGATGATGACGATGATGGAAAATGGAGCCTATTGATTAAACAAGATAGTGTAAGTACTCACAATAAGAACAAACTTCGTATTGAATGTATTTGTACCGATATTATCAATATCAATGATATAAATGCGTAGTATTCGATAGCGAGAAATTAAATTCTATATAAATTCCTTACACGCCGTTTCATACTATGCTAATATCGCGGACGCGGATAAAAATTCCCAAAATCGTGCTTAATATTAGTAATATCATAATCATCATTTTATGTTTTTTGCCATATCTTGGATACTTTAGTTCCTCGGTTGCTGTTGGAAGGGAAGCGCTGTGCCGCGCTCCCGACTCCATGGGTACCACCATCTTGCTTATTTCTCCCGTGAAACAGCTTTGCTGTGTTTCGGAGAGAAGGACAATACAGGCAGTGTAATTACTGGCACCGAGACTATGTCTCAGGATAGGCAACACATAAATGAGTTGTCTGGGCTCGTTCCAAGTATACTAGTATATGTTCATGGGCGACGTTGACCACTTACCATCAGGTGGTACGTCTCCCAGTTTGCCTATCCAACTAACCTATTATAGTTAAAAAATATTAAGACGTCAAAAAATATTGAGACAAGATAAACTAACCTAAGACTAGTCCTAACCTCATGCGTTGCATATCCTAAGATGTAAGTTGGTTAGCCTCAGTACCAGTCCTGTCCTAAGGGACTAAGAGGAAGTGCCATGCTGCTTTGCAGCCGAATTGGGCCGGCATGACTGAGGTGGTAACTGTCGCTCACATTATACCGGCAAGTGATAGCTATGCTGTCGCGTTTCGTGCGGCTTGTGAGTTTCCGGTGGCCCATGAGGAGATAGGGAAAAGGAGGGTAACGCATCTGCATAATCTCTGGTTGTGCGGATGCTATAAAAAATGGTTGTCTGTAAAGTTGGTTTACGGACGATAGTTTAACGTGACAACGTGATAACAAAACGCAAGCGTACAATGAGCATAACGGGACAATGAGCGTTACGGGTAATAATGAGCGTTACGGGACAATGACCGTTACGGGACATTTTCGTGCATGCATGCATGTTGTCTAAATAAACTAACTAAAACTGTTTTACGGTAGCAATAAAATGGGGGTATCGATGCAGACGGGGGGGCGCAGCAAACAATATATATATATATAATATATATATATATATATATATGATAGCAACCTATTTTATATATATGATAGCGTCTTATTAAATAAAATTAAACATTAGCATAGAAATGATTTATAAAGGAATTTTGAATGTTTGATGAATGGTTCGTTTGAACTAATGATAGTAATTAAAATAATAATTGTAATTTATTCAAATCAATTTTGTAAATACTTAATCATAATTAATTAGCTAGATTAATTTATTCGATTGTAAGTCGATTAAAAAGTATTTTGATCGACTATGATCGATATACTACGCTCCCCTACCTCCCTACCATACCCTACCCACTCCTGTAACTTGTTTTGATCGGCTTATAAAACTGTCGGGCTGTCTGCAGTTTGATTCATTCGTGTTCGAATTCTAGTGGAATAAACACCCCTTGAAAACTACTCCGTCGTATTTATTCATGGATCGTCACCACGCGCTAATATATATACATAAATATTTAGTACTAAAACAAATCTTCGAAGCAATTTAATAGAATTTAAAAGGAGATTTGCTGACTCTTGTTCTCTAGAACTGTTCGTTTGACGCAAGCACATCGTTTTCTCGGTACTTGATTTCACAAATGATATGAAGCTTGTTCTCAAGTTCAATTTAGTCGACGATTTAAGACGCAATTCGACTTTGGAAATCTTGTACTTTTTCCAACATACAAGACGTTTTATAGGTAAAAAACCGGTGTCATAAATTGAGTAATAGTATCTCGCGCAGTTTGTCGTCCTTGTGACTTTTTGTGTATCTATGGTACCATATGTATGGTATGGTATGTATACCATAGATAGTGAAATAAAACGCATTGTTTTTATTGTTTCGTCTTTTAAGAGGTTGGGGTTCCAAAAGGACACACAAACAATAAGAAGGGGCTTAAGTTCAAATTCAGGGTCACAGACAATATACCAATGTAGTTATAACACACTTGTCTAATAACTAAGTCTATTGAAAAAACGTGTTCCTCTTCCCTGTAATAATAGCTTGTGGTAACTATTTCATGTAGGTACATTTTCTGAGCAGTCGAAGTCTTTTGGTGACTATCGACGCCCATACACATCCGCACAACCAGAGATTATGTAGATCCGTTGCCCTCCTTTTTCCCTCTTCCCCCCCCCCCCCCAATGGGTCGCCGAAAACTTACAAACCGCATGAAACGCGATAGCATAGCTGTCACTTGACGCCGGTGTTATGTGAGCGAGAGGTACCACCCCGGTCGTGCCGGCTTAGTTTGGCTGCAAAGCAGCATGGCACTATCTTTTACCAAATATCGTCGGCTTACTGCAAGAACTCATAATTGGTAAAAAATCACTTAGTACGGTTGGATACATCCATGAAATCGTCTCGTTGAGTACTATCTATAGCAAAAACTCACTAATTTCTATTCCCAAATAAAGATTTACGACGTAACCATATAGTCGATAAATTCAATTTTTAAACTTTACCTACCATTAAAAATAATTTAATAATATTATTATATTCTACTTTCTATCTCTTTCTAAATAAAACTCATTTTTGTAAGTTGACTTTTATGAATGACTCATTTTCGTCAATTTCTTATCTGGGAGGTTTGGTTAGACTTCATTAATTGCACTTAGCTTTGTTAAAATCCTCCTAATCTATGAAATATAAATATAAAATTCGGGCTAACGAAGATCAAACTTTTAATGCGTACGCAAACCCCTCACTTTCCGTCTGACACAGGACGTAGGTGACGTCTGTAAAGCTAGAAAGGTCAAGTCGGCAGAATCACTCCTTTTATATATCAAAATTTAGTGCTCATTTAGTGCTAATTTAGTACTGATAACAGATATTTGGTGCTGTGATAGGTGGACCAAAAATGAGAACACTGCTAACTTTTAATTAAGCTAACAGTGTACCATTCGTAACCGCTTTTTGATACAGTTGGGGCGAGAGGCACATGAGCTAATAATTTAGTGCTCAATTAGTGCTAATTTAGTGCATATAACAGATATTTGGTGCTGTGATAAGTGGACCAAAAATGAGAACACTGCTAACTTTTAATTAAGCTAGCAGTGTACGATTCGTGACCGCGCTATGATACAGTTGAAGCGAGAGGCACATGAGCTAATAATTTAGTGCTCAATTAGTGCTGCCAGTATAGCAAATGATTTTTGAAAAATATATATTTTTTATTTTTTTTCAAAGCAACTACTGCTAATATAACAACGCCAGCAGTCTTAAGAGCGAGAAACAGACTCTGAAACGGGAACTAATGGAATTGGAAGACGTCACCATTAAGTGCTCAATTAGTGCTGCCAGTATAGGAAAGGATTTTACACAGGTACTCACCGGGAATGCTTGCTTTGGTGTGCTGGACGGCCCACAGGGAGCCGATGACAGTATATCACGTTGTGGCGCGGCGGTGGACTCAGCCCAGCATCCCATCGAGGTGTGCCTGTAATGGGTGGCGCTGCGTCGCGATCTGACGACGCATCGGCGTGGACTTGTCTCTGCCGAGCGTCATCACCGCGATGCCCGGCGATGACGACTTCTGGACGGCGATGGTCTCCTTCTGCGAGGCAGTAATGTCCCAGGAGGTGGCCAACGAGCGTGTGAGAGAGGAGGACGTTGACGAAGCCTCTCCCGCGGGCGACAACGGGGGTGTGTAGAAGGCACTACTTAATGCGCTTCTAGTAACGCCCATATGCTCGTGTCATGTCCAGGATGGGCACTAGTGGTGGTCAGGTAGTCCTCCCTCACGGGGAGTAGTCTGGCCTTCGCCGGGGCCAATCTATCGCTGAGGTGCACACGTTGTCTGCAGATCCGGGACCCTCAAAAAGGAGATGAAGGTGTTGGCAGTGGTTATAGTTTGGGTATACACAGTCCAAGTGTGAGTCCCACATAGGGCCAGGTACCACCAGGTAGGTATGCCACAAAAAAGGGTGGCCAAAAGGGAGCCGACGCCAGCCTGTAACATGTGCAGCGCTGTGGAGGACTCGGTCCAGCACACCCTAGAAGCATGCGAGCGATAAGCCGCACAGCGTCACGGCAGTGCTAGTAGTGGACCGCTTGCTCTTGAGTGTGGTGCGCTGCATGCTCGCCTGGCAAGCGGCGGTGACCTTCTACGACATGACAGTCTCACATAGGGGACGCGGAGAGGTACAGAGAGTACGACGCCACGAAGATGTGCTATGCCACAAGATACTCGGGGTAAGGTTGGGTACCTGACTCGGTGGAAAAGATCCGGCGTCAGTGGGGGGTGCTCCTGGTTGTCGGAGTTCTCCCATACTAGGAGAAAGGCCGGTTAGCCATTTGGAGGGAACCGATAAGTCGTGGGGGGTGTCCGGTGTTAGTCAGATCCGGGACGCTCCCCTTGAGAAGAAATGTAAAAGTTTACACAATGACATTTTCATGTTTTTTTCAGTGTTTTTTCGGTTTTTTTTGTTTAAAGGATTTATTACAATTATGGAAATGAACAAAACTTTTTTACTAAATACCCAACACTGAGTCAAGCCTAGTCTGGCGTAAATAATAATATTATTATTTCGAGAAGTAATTAATTTAACCAAAGAATAAAGTACTTATAGAAAAAGGTCATTACCTTGTTATTTTTTTTATAAAAAAAGTGCTTGGTGATTTCTGCTTTTTTTGTGAAATTTATTAATAAATATATTCAGACATATAAATCTGTTTTAAGTTACGTAAACATAGTAGTTTTGATAATACAGGACATTCAACATTACCAAAACTTAATAATTGAATTACTCAAAGTTTTAAAAATTTAAGTCTTGCAGTAAGCCGACTTGACACCAGACAGAGTTGACAGAGTTGACCATCTTGCCTTTTTACCCGTTACACAACTGAACTGACTAAGTTTGTTTAGCCGATTATTATTGGCCTTAAAAAATTGATGAATTTGATTGACCTCAAATGAGATACTTCACTATACTGAATAAAATATTAGCATTTTCTTTTTTTTCTTTTTAAAAGAATAATAACGTTGCTGTACAGGAAAAGGATGAATGAAAAGGCTTTTAGAAAATCCGTACAACTTGACAGATTGATAGAAATAAATAAGTATTCAATATATTTGAAAAAGTAAAAGATAAGTGTTATTCCTCACCAGCATTATCATCAGCCCCTTTCCGCTTACATCTACATTTTTTTATAAATAAACGCCCAGACGTCCATGACAGGGAAACGAAACGAACATGACTTATAACTGACGTCTGACTAGTCGAATGGTCAGGCTACTGGACACTGCAGCGGTCACGGGTTTGAATCCTGCCAAGTGCAAATAATTTGTATGATGAATATAGTCGTAGTAGATGATAAATTTATTTCTGTTTCTAGTAAGTTCTTACGAACTTACCTCGTGGCTAGGTTAACGTGATGAGATTGTTGGTTAATATTTATTATTTATTTATATTTAACAACTTAAAATATGGAGGTGACAGTGGACCGGTCAGGTACTTCAAAAACTGATAGTATGTGGACTAAAAAAAATTTGACATGGAGATCCAGGGACTGACGTTCAGGAAGACGGAGTGGCGGGGGATCCGACATCTTGGCGTTATTTAAAATATGACTATTACCAACAGTGAAAGGAAAAGGCTTCATAATCAAGATGATGATGATGATGAAGATGGCAGTGATAATGATGATGATGGTGATGGTAATTCTTATCAGCTGACTTGCTATCTTAAAACCTTAACTAATGAACTAGCCCACATACACAATCACAATTAATGTGTCACGAATATACCAGAAAATCTCGAATTTCATTTCCATATTTCCCTACGGTGTTAACGCATGGATTAATCTGAAAGGTGGTAGAAATACGCACTGACTGTAAACGGTTGGACCAGTAACCTAGGACCAGAAGTAGGTTATAATGTCAGCGTTACGCAATTCAATATGCTTTTAAAGTGAAAACTTACTACCGTCGGGATTTGAAACTCGATGAAGTTGCGATGGTTTTCTATAGGACTTAGCTGCTAGTGAATGAGAGAACATATACAGGTAACACTATTGTTTTATATAATCTTCGTATCTTAATTATAAATGTAGTGCCATGATGCTTTATAGACGAATTAGGCCGACACGACCGGAGTGGTACCTCTCGCTCACATAACACCGGCATCAAGTGATAGCTATGCTGTCGCGTTTCGTGCGGTTTGTGAGTTTCCGGTGGCCCATTGGGGGGATGGGGAAAAGAAGGGCAACGCATCTGGATAACTTTTGGTTGCCTCCTTAGAACATAAAAAAGTAACATAACACAAAAGATTAAAAGTTTGGTACCATTATAGTATTATTTGTTACATTTTAGTATAATATATTATTATTGAACTATAGTTATCTCACTCTGATACTGCTTTCGTCTTACAATTTTCATTTTCAGTCTTAATTCAACAGAACTAATTATAGCCCACTGTATAACAATTAATGTAATGTGTTTTTACGATTTCTGTACCAAAAAATGTACAACTCGGAAAAAAAAATATTATTCATATACCTACATTAAAGCGTAAGAAAACTATATAACAAACAATATCAGTCACATTAGATTTGTTTAATCATTTAGCAATTTCTTATACACGATTGATTTGGATAATCTTTTAGTATGAACATTAGCATTTAGCACGACCTCTGTGGCTCAATGGTAAGCGCTCAAGCCTGAGGTAGCGGGTTCGAATCCCGCCAAAAATAAAAAATAAAATGTGTTCCTGGGACATGGATGTGTATTATATAGTAAAAATCTTAAATATACGTATAGTATAAAAGTATTAAATATATTTCCGTTGTCTGGTACCTATAACAAAAGTTCTTCGAGAACTTACCACGGGACCAGATTGACATTTTTTTTTATGTTACTTGGATAAGCAAACTGGCAAACGTGCCACCTGATGGTAAGTGGTCGACGTCGCCCATGAACATAAACTAGTTTACCTGGAACGAGCCCAGGCAACTCATCTATGTGTTGCCTATCCTGAGACATAAGATGTTAAGTCTCGGTGCCAGTAATTACACTGCCTGTCTTGCCCTTCTCTCCGAAACACAGCGAAGCTGTTTCACGGGAGAAACAAGCAAGATGGTGGTACCCATGCAGCCGGAAGCGCGGCACAGCGCTTCCCTCCCACCGGTAAAAGCATCCACAGATATAGATAATATTATTATAACACAAAACAACAAAAATTGTATATTATATAACAATCAAATGAAATTTTAACCTTGATAAGAATAATATTAACATGAATCAACCATTTAGGTAGACGAAGTGTTGGTCAGCCATTAACCAGGTGGGAAGACGATCTCCGTGCGGTGGCCGGTCCGTGTTGGATGCGAGTGGCAAGGGATGGGCCGTCTTGGCGTTCATTGAGCTCCCTCAATGCTCTATCCATCCACTGCTTATGTTCAGCAGTGGATGGATAGAGGCTGATGATGATGATGATGAAGCAACCGTTGTACGTTAAATATATAACCGTTGTAATGAATAAAATGTACACGACACTGTATGTACTCTTATCGTATCTAGTCTTGTAAACGCAATTAATTAGTGAAAATGGTCAGAAAGGGAGCCAAGACTTCCCGCAGGCTTCGCCAAGGTAGAATAAAACAAAGAGATTTAAACTCACTGCTACTTTGATAAGGCAGATAAGGAAGTAGCCTATTATTTCGGTGCCAAAATCCATGTTGCTTGTATGAAATACGTTTTCTGTATATTCTTGAAAATGTTTTCTGTAAGAAAATTGCTGGACTAGTTAAATTATTTAAGTTATGAAGAATTGTCAAAGATAGATATGTTTTTTATCATGGAGAATGAAGGAATGGTGAGAAAACCTGGATGTCATACAAGATTATCATTCTAAATATGTCCTAAAGAACGCCTCTTGCTGAAATTACCGCCATAAAGATGGCCAGCCCTTGTTATGAGTGGATCATCGAGCATATAACCGGAATAAAGCGGTAATGTTATGTGTATAAAAAAACAAATCCCGCCAAAGTGCTGCAACGCTGCGCCGGTTCTGCGCTCTGATTGGCCGACTGATGGATGAATGGCAGATGGGACGTACATACAGATCATTGGTTGAATGAATTGCTATTACATCAGTGACAAATCACTGACCAGTTTCGGAATTGTATGGCTCATATTACTACTCTATTATTCGGTTATATGGTCGATGTAGAGCATTGAGCAGGAGGTGCTTTGTCGCTGAAATTCCATGATACATCACTACCACAACACTACCAATAGTATCTGTAATGGTTTTTAGAGGAAAGGGATCTATACCGAGTCCTATATAAGCACCAGCTCCCACATGTGGTTGGAGGAATAATGAATACTCCATGCATACCCCGCGGAATTGATGTCATGTGCATTATGTTTCCTAACCTACGACACAACATGGTAAGGGCTATGTTCGTAGAAAATAAAAAAATCGTTTCTCCTAGCATTTGTGGTAAATAGAAGTTTGATATCTTATCACCAATCTAACAACAAGTGACAGCTGCTGAATATGATGATGATGATGTTAGCAGGCTCCTATTATCAACTTCCTTTATTTAAGATAATGTAATTTAAACTTACTGTTTCTTTGATAAACATTAAATTAAATGTATGCACATATTACAATTACAAAAGATCGCAGATACAATGTCCGGCTAGGGCAAGTTTCCAAGGAAAAACAACCAATAACATTTGAATAGGATGAAAAGCCAAATGTTTAACATTATTCATACATACGAAACTACTGCATGAGATTGCATATTCTTAACATAAATATTATATGATTATAGCATTATTTCCACTATTCACCCTGTAGGGGTCAAAGTTCTGTAATTTAATAAAGTGCGATTGTATCTATCTTATCCGACTATGGCAAAGCATTGCACCTTATGAGACCCCCCCCCCCTTCCCTAGTGTGACGTAACACATTTTGCAATTTTTCCAAGAAATAAGTAAATTAAATCAGCGGTTCTGATATTAGTTTTATTTTCTTTTATTAAATTATTTTTAGTTTCGTTTTTCTATTAATTTACAGTAGGTAGTCTTATGTGACGTTTGGACCCCTCCCACTTATAAAGGCTTCTTATTTTTATTTCCGACGTAAAATTTGATTGCTGTGTCTGTCTGGAGCATTGAACTTCTGTTTTTAGTTAAATAAAGTCAGTTCTGCTGTTTTAAGATCATCAGCTCTTTTATTATTTGTCGCGTTTGGTGGGTGGTAGGACCCCCGATGCGAATCGATTTAGACGGGGTTCGAGATAAGATGCTGTAGAGACCTTATTTTACCTTATTTGCACGGTAGAGAAAGACACTGGCCTGACTGATGACGCCTGGCGAAGATGGCTGGACACGGGGAGATCTCCACCGGTATTCAATGCCGGTAATTCAGCTGTTGTTTCGGCCGGTAATCCAGACGGCTGTTGTGTTCTTCTTAGGTTTAGATAGGCAGCCAAATCAGTAAATTCCCAGCGGAATGTTCTTCTTAGATTTAGATAGGTAGCCAAATTTAGCGGAATTAAAGCCGCGTTTAATTTTCGAGGATTAGCCTTGAGATGCGGCCGCGATGTCCCGCAGACTCACGTTGACAAGTGCGGCAGTCAAGAAACCACAGACTATATCCGATCCATCGTTCACAGTTAAATGTCAACTGACTTTATAATTAGTTAGGTTTTAATTTAGACATTTTGTTATTTTAGTTTAAAGATTAGATTAAATTATTAGATTTAGGATTATTAATTATAACAGGTAAATTGATTTTATTTAAGAGAGATATCTATTACAAAACAATTATAGGATTTCATAGCGACATCTATTAGAAATATGACGTCAATAGGTTGATAAACAGTCAATCGTTAACGACAGTCAAGGATAGATAGCGCTTATGCCATTATTTATTGCTAGTGTTAAGTTTAAAACCTATTTATCACTATATTATTTAACTAGCTGTTGCCCGCAGCTTCGCCCGCGTTTACTTAGATTTACAGCCGTTCGGATTGATGATGATTATTTTTATGGCCAAAGTTACGCCTTATAACGTCAGCTATCTGCCAAAGCCTCGTCAAAATCGGCTTAGCCGTTTCAGAGATTAACCGGAACAAAAAGACGGACAAAAATGTTTTTTCTTAATGTAAGTGTAGTATATTATTTCATAGATTTTAACCGCGACTTGGTCCGCGTATAAGAAGTATTGTTTTAAATCTTATTTTTCAAATAAAGTAGTAGTGGTCATGCTGCTTTGCAATCGAATTGGTCTGGCACAACCGTGGTGGTACCTCTCGCTCACATAACACCGGCGTCAAGTGACAGCTATGCTGACGCGTTTCGTGCGGTTTGCGAGTTTCTGGTGGCCCATTGGGAGGTATAGGGAAAAGGAGGGCAACGCATCTGCATAACTTTTGGCTGTGCCGATGTCTATGGGCGTCGGTAGTCACCTCCGGCTCCGACTGCTCGGTTGCCTCCATGTGACATAAAAAAAATGGTTCCAATTTACAAACTATAATAATTTAAAGAATACTATTTACTTCCATTGTAAGTCCCGATAGTACGTTTTTATAAAATATATATTTATTTAATTTAGTAGTACATTTTTATTATCCTTACTAATATTATAAATGCGAAAGTAACTCTGTCTGTCTGTCTGTCTGTCTGTCTGTCTGTCTCTTCTTCACGCCTAAACCGCTGAACAGATTTGAATGAAATTTGGCACAAAGATAGTTTTAAACCCGAGAAAGGACATAGGACAGTTTTTATCCCGGATATCCCATGGGAACGGGACCTATGCAGGTAAAACCCCAGGACTGTCTATATTCTAAACCACGAAACAGATTTGGGTGAAATTTGATATGAAGATACTTTGAAACTTGACGTAGGACTTAAAATAGTTTTTGTCCCGAAAATCCCACGGGAACGGGACCTATGCAGATAAAACCCCGGGACTGACTATCTTCTAAACCACGGAACCGATTTGGGTGAAATTTGATATGAAGATACTTTGGATATAAACGTAGGACTCAAAATAGTTCTTATCCTGAAAATCCCACGGGAATCGGAACTATCTGGGTAAAACCCCAGGACTGCCTATCTTATGAACCACGGAACAGATTTGGGTGAAATTTGATATGAAGATACTTTGGAACTTAACTACGGACTTAAAATAGTTTTTATCCTAAAAATCCCACGGGAGGGAACGGGAACTGTGTGGGTAAAACCCCAGGACTGTCTATATTCTAAACCATGGAACAGATTTGGGTGAAATTAGATGTGAAGATCCTTTAGAACTTACCGTAGGACTTGAAATAGTTTTTATTCGCATAATCCTACGGGAACGGCAAACTATGCGGGTAAAACCCCGGGACTGACTATCTTCTAAACCACGGAACAGATCTGAGTGAAATTTGATATGAAGATACTTTGAAACTTAACGTACGACTTAAAATAGTTCTTAGCCTGAAAATCCCACGGGAACGGGAACTATGCGGGTAAAACCCCAGGACTGTCTATCTTTAAACCACGGAACAGATTTGGGTGAAATTTGATATGAAGATCCTTTAGAACTTAACGTAGGACCTGAAATAGTTTTTATTCGGATAATCCCACGGGAACGGGACCTATGCGGGTAAAACCCCGGGACTGACTATCTTCTAAACCATGGGACAGATTTGGGTGAAATTTGATATGGAGTAACTATGGACATTAACGTAGGACATTAAATAGCTGTTATCCTGAAAATCCCACGGGAACGGTAAAACCCCGGGACTGTCTATCTTCTAAACCACGGAACAGATTAACGTGAAATTTGATATGAAGATACTTTGAAACTTAACGCAGAACATAAAATAGTTGTTATGCTGAAAATCCTACGGGAACGGGAACTATGTTGGTAAAACCCCGGGACTGTCTCTCTTCTAAACAACTGAACAGATTTGGGTGAAATTTGATATGAAGATACTTAGGAACTTAACGTAAGACTTAAAATAATTGTTATCATGAAAATCCCACGGGAACGGGAGCTGTGCAGCTAAAACGCCGGAAGTGTGTATTTGTTAAACCACTGAACTGATTTGAGTGAAATTTGATATGGAGATAGTTTGAGACCCAAGGCATAAGATGTATAAGTTTAATAAGAAGTTTTTTAGATGTGTCAATAGATGTCGTTAACACAAATGTACATCGTATATATCGTAATAAATAGATAGATAGATAGAAGATGCGAATCCTTATGAGGATCGCACCTTTGTATAGCACGCGTTTTTAATGAATACTGTTTCCATATATTAGTAATTTATCCAAAATGATTTATTAATAGAATTCAAGATATTATATAAAAGGAATACTTATATTATATAATAATAAAATATATGAATAAAAAATATAACATTTCTTTTTCGTAGTTTTTTTTGCTGGTAGTAGGCACTAATTTGAATTAAAATATTGATGTATCGTGTAACGTGTGTAACGTTCTAGGACGTCTGACATCTCAATCCTCCCATTACCATGGTTGCTATAAAGTATCTTAAACGTCGGGCATGTAATTTAAAAAAAAAAACGCTTTATCGGGCCTTACAGTTGTGGAAGTTAATAGTATTCTTTAAATTATAATAGGTTGTAAATTGGAACCATATTATTTGCGGATTATTTCTTACATGCGGACGAAGTCGTGGGTAAAAGCTATGAAATAATATACGGTACTTACATAAAAAAATCAATTTTGTCTGTCTGTTTGTTCCAGTTGATCTCTAAAACGGCAAAGCTGATTTTGAAGAGGCTTTCACTGGCAGATAGCTGATGTTATAAGGCGTAACGTTGGCCATAAAAATAATCATCATCAATCCGAACGGCTGTAAATCTAAGCAAACGCGGGCGAAGCTGCGGGCAACAGCTAGTATTTAAATAACTTTTACGAATTTTATCGCGGTTTATTAAGATATTTAAATGCCCGACGTTTCGGATACTTTCCAGCAACCATGTTCATGGGAGGATTGAGGTGTCAGACGTCCTATAGTATTTATTTTGTATCCTAACGATACAAAATTATTCGTAACTACCCTATGATTACATCAATATTTTAATTCAAATTAGTACCTACCACCAGCAAAAAAACTACGAAAAAGTTATATTTTTTATTCATATATTTTATTATTGTTCCTAGCATTGTTTATAAATAGTACTTTGTCATTTATTGCAATTTTAAATTATTAAATAATTAAATAAAAACATATTGGATATAAATTACAAAGAACCTAAAACTAAAAACCTTAAAATATAATATAATAACTTAAGTATATTAATAAAAAGGAGTCCCTTTAGGCAAGGTTCCGAAGATTTTCACAGCGTTCCCCCTTTGAATTGCTAGACTAATTCTTTGTCCGAGGTAGCTGCCAGCTCTTCGGTCTCCTGTGATGTCGACTAACCTTTTTGTTATTTCCTTAAAGAGCCTTAAAGCGCTAGGACCCCACGGACCAAGGGTCTCGACACCGAATGGGACAAAATCATATTCGGAGCCTAGACCCCTGTATTTGCATATTTTAGCTTTTTCAGCTGCTTAATTATTATATATAAGTATTCCTTTTTTATAATATAATGAATTCTATTAATAAATTATTTTTGGATAAATTACTAATATACATGAATACTTCATTAAAAACGCGTGCAATACAAAAGTGCGATCCTCATAAGGATTCGCATCTTGTAATGGATAGCGTGATCTACATTTGGTGTTAACGCCATCTATTATCACATCTAAAAACTTCTTGTTACACTAATTATACATCTTATATCTTACCTAGGGTCTCAAACTATCTCCATATCAAATTACACTCAAATCGGTTGTGGTTTAACAAAAACACAGTCCCGGCGTTTTAGCTGCACAACTCCCGTTCCCGTGGGATTTTCAGGATAGCAACTATTTTATGTCCTACGTTAAGTTCCAAAGTATCTTCATACCAAATCTCACCCAAATCTGTTCAATGGTTTAGAAGATAGACAGTCCCGGGTTTTACCCACATAGGTCCCGTTCCCGTGGGATTTTTAGGATAAAAACTATTTTAAATCCTACGTTAAGTTTCAAAGTATCTACATATCAAATTGCACACAAATCTGTGCCGTGGTTTAGAAGATACAGTCCCGGGGTCTTACGCGCATAGTTCCCATTCCCGTGGGATTTTCAGGATAAGATTTATTTTAAGTCCTACGTTAAGTTTCGAAGTACCTTTATATTAAATTTCACCCAAATCTGTTGCGTGGTTTAGAAGATAGTCTGTCTCAGGGTATTACCCGCATAGGTCCCGTTCCCGTGGGATTTTCAGGATAAAAACTATTTAATGTCCTATGTTAATTTTCAAAGTATCTTCATATATCAAATTTCACCCAAATCTGTTCCGTGGTTCAGAAGGTAGATAGTCCCGGGGTTTTACCCGAATAAATCCCGTTCTCGTAGGATTTCCGGGATAAAAACTATCCTATGTCCTTTCTCGGGTTTCAAGCTATCTTCGTGCCAAATTTCATTCAAATCGGTTCAGCGGTTTAGGTGTGAAGAAGAGACAGACAGACAGACAGACAGACAGAGTTACTTTCGCATTTATAATATTAGTAAGGATTATCAGCTCAAATTCAGGTAACGTGCAAGCGCAACGTTACATATTGCTTTGGGGGTTTCTAAAGTATAACCTTTTAGTTATGAAATCTTTGTCTGTATGTTTGCAGTTACGTATGTGTGTAGCTTGTTCTGCAGTAAATTCATCTTAGCGCACCGCTAACCCTGTTAATAGGATATCATCTACCCATATTCTTCTTGACCCACTTTGCGATATTCTTCAGTGACATTACTATTATACAGAGATCTCGATCGTTATCAGATTGGCAGTCTTGTAACATGTATATATACATCAATCAAAGGTGAGAAATGTTATCGTATTAATGTATAGACAGACCCTTGAAGAAATTTGATTGTAAAGTTCGACAAGGGATTGTAATTTTGGTTGGATGAAATATCATCAACATCATCATCAAACTCTATCCGTCCAATGCTCAACATAAGCCTCCCTCAATGAACGCCTAGACGGCCGATCCCTTGCCACTTGCATCCAACACGGACCGGCCACCGCACGGGGATCGTCTTCCCACCTGGTTAATGGCCGACCGACACTTCGTCTACCAAAATGTGGCCTCCACTCTAGAATGAAATATAATGAACATAAATATTATGTACATGTTAATATTTCTAAACTTATGCATGCTATATCCTGACAAACCGTTAATATTATGCAAAGCGCATCGTTGAATGCAAAATAAGGGAGGGAGCTAATAAATTAGCGCAAGCAATTTGTCTTGTCTATCATTTGTCTATCCCGGGGAGTTTATATATTAGGGACACTCAGGATGTCATCCGCAGGGTGATAAACACGATAAGGAGGATTGAAATGAAGAAGAATAACTTCTTCAAATACTTTTTAGGAACTTCTTAGCATTGCGTGTCATGTAAAAAATTTTAACATGATGTGTTATAATAGGTATATAAAAACTGTGTAATTATATTATATAATAATCTTAATGATGCCAGACGTGGCAACTACAACTTACCGAATGGTGGCCTAGACTCGGTCGGAGAAATTCAGGATCCTATTGCTATTTAGTCCTATTGCTCGAAGGCTGGTGATGATGATAATGATGATGAAGACGACGACGATGATGATGATGATGATGATATCATGTGATGAAGACTGACGATAGTCACTTACCTATATATATCTGATTGCTAATGCTTCTAATTTGTCTATTTTTATCTCAACTAATGTTACTTTATTAGATCGGCCGTCTTGGTGTTATTAAAAATCGCCTATATCCAACATTGGAGGTAAAAAATCCGACTTATATTCACATGAAATGTACTCACAATCAAATTATATAAATTAAAAATTGCATTTTCACACCCGCGAAGTTTTCTGTAACTGTGTATCCATAAAAATAAAAAGTTTTTTCATTACAATATAGCCCACCATATTAGAATGCAAAGCGAGTAAGCTAATAATTTGGGCGGGTAATTTGTCTTGTCTATCATTTGTCTAACTATTCGGCGCTCATCTGCCGAGGACAGTGTTGAGGGGACAAAAACAGTCAAGATGTCATCCACTGGATGATTTATAGCGTCTGTTCCTGACACCCCAGTCTTAGATGGTACACATTTGGCTTGATCGTTTATCTATTAAGAATGTATGCGTAGATAGAACTTATTAAAATATTTATGTATCATAATAATAATATTAATACTAAAAAATATTTTTTTCTGTACCAATACGTCCCTTTTTTGTTTTTTTGTGCCGGGAAATTCTCTTAGGCATCCCACAGGAGAGAGGACTCCCCAGGCAGATATGTGGGAATCGCTGCGTCCTGTTATAGATATCCCCTGTTCCCCCTTTTGCTGACTCTCCCGGTATTACTACAACTCAGCTATTCCTCCTTCACAACCTGCTAAGAACCCGTCCATACGGGCAGTTCGTCTCCATCCATCATCCAGGACAGACGGTTGTCCTAATTATTCTAAATCCTTGTTTTATTTTCTAGTTAATCATAAGTTTCTTTTTTAAAAAGACTGAAATCGAAATCCGTATAACATTAATGGTGGCAGCGGTGGGATTTAAAAAAAAAGAAATCCCAGGTTACGTCTCCATTCAATATATCGATTCGACGCGAGTGCTATAAATTTGTGCTATGAAATTGCTAGAAACAAGCAAACTTTTGTGCAAGTGTTAACTAACCAGTCCAAGTATTATATCCCGTTATATCCGGGACCCAAATAAATCAATTATCCAACCAGTGATTCTGTGCTTTACTCAGTGTGTTACCAAGTGCGTCGAGTAACCTGTTGGTGGTTTGTACTACCTCCACATACCGCCATACTCACCGTCATACATAACCCGGTTGTGACCGGTATTCACCAGAACGGGCATCTCCAGCGAGCCACGGCAGTCCCGGTGCATCTACAGCGCGCATGTTAGCCGTCGTTATCGCTCTGTCCGTGCTCATGTAAGTGATACTTATTCTTGGTCATTGTGGTTCTCAAACTTTTATTTATTTATAGTGTATCGTGTGTATTTTCAGATTTGTTTTAATATATTTTATTTTGTATTTATATTGTTTACTGTTATAACC
This sequence comes from Helleia helle, assembly GCA_963853865.1. Taxonomy (NCBI): domain Eukaryota; kingdom Metazoa; phylum Arthropoda; class Insecta; order Lepidoptera; family Lycaenidae; genus Helleia; species Helleia helle. The sequence continues at coordinate 6,455,559 of OY971429.1, forward strand.
TGTTAAAAGTAATAATGTCGGAAGGCCGATCACAAAGTCCAAAATTCGAAAAACCTGAAATAGCGATATCAGACGTTGAAAATGATAGCCTTTGTCCTCCACCTCCTGGTCCAACCACGAGGTCTGTATCTAAAAAGAAATTAACCGCGGTATCCAGAGTCGAGCTTGACTTATCCAAATTATTAAAATTTATTAAGCCATTTGACGGAAGTAGAGAAACCCTCAACTCGTTTTTAGTTAACTGCAGTAATGCCTATGAGCTTGCTACGGAAGCTCAAAAGGACATTTTGTTTAAATACATTTTATGTCAACTTCAGGGTAAGGCACAAACAGCCTGCTCCGTCAAAGAATTTGTTAATTGGTCTCAATTAAAAGAATTTCTAAAAACTCAATTTAGTGAGCGTAAACATTACACTCATCTACTAACAGATCTCCAGGAGTGTAAACAACAAAATAATGAACCTGTAAGTCAATACGCTTTACGAATAGAGACATTGCTATCTCAACTACTTACTGAAATTTCTACTACACACGGACACAAAAGCCGCGAAATGGTTGGACGCACAGCAGCGATGGAGGAATTAGCCCTCCATCATTTCCAAATGGGGTTGACATTACGAATATCCAATATCATGCGGTGTAAATCGCCTAAAAATCTAAATGAGGCAGTTAACATGGCCATTTCCGAAGAAAAAATACAACAATTTTTATTTAAAAGAGATGCGCCTTTTACACGCCAAATTAGATCTAATAACGCAAGATCAAATTTCCAAAATCAACCCTCTACTTCTAATTTTAACCAGCCTAGGCCTAATTTTAATTTTAATCGGCCCAACAACTCCACTACACCAATTTGCAGATATTGTAAGTCGCCTGGACACACTCTAGAAGAATGCCGTAAACGAGAATACAATAATAATCGTTTTAAACAAAACCACAACCTATCACATAGGACACCCCAACGCGTTCACTATACCACGAGTGTCACTGAAAACGAAAACATCGTGAAAGAAGCTGAAGGTTTTGATACCGTGGATGCTGAACGAAAAAACGAGTACCTGTCTCGTCCCGGTGTCGTACGGGACAGTGTGCTTTAAAAAATGACACCCAATCATTTAGTTCAAAATCCGTAATGGCTCCGCGACATGGAGGTCATTCCACTAAAATTTTAAATCCTCAGTCGTCGCCACATAACATATTGCCAATGCCCACTGTATCCACGCAGAATAAAAGTCTGCCCTCTTCAAAATCAAATGTTTTCGAAATAACAAGTAACCCTGCAATCATGCTATTACCTCATATACTTGTTGAATCCTCTGTATCCAACGTTCCTTTATCATTACTCGTCGACTCTGGATCCTCTATAAGTCTATTAAAACAATCCTGTATCGGGAAGCAACCCGAACTAATAAACGAGAAAATTCAACTTAAAGGTATAGACTGAATGAATGAATGAATGAATGAATGAATGAATGAATGAATGAATGAATGAATGAATGAATGAATGAATGAATGAATGAATGAATGAATGAATGAATATTCTTTATTGTGCACACACAAAATTACAAACATAAAACGCTAAAAATTTAAAAGTTAAAAATATAAATGCAGACACAAAGGCGACTTTATCGCCGAAAAGCGATCTCTGCCAAGTAACCTTAGGGTAAAGGAAATATTCAAAATCTTATGGGTAGTGCATCTTAAATATTATAACAAATTAAGTACAAATTATACAAAAGTTATTAATTAATATAACATACATACGATATATCTATAAACATACACCCTAACTAATAAATAAACATAAAAGTACTCAAATACTTATATACACGTACATACACATGATTACACACATAAATATTATATAAATATATATATATATAATATTATATATATATATATATATATATATATATATATATATATACATACATATATACAAAAGTTCAGTATTTTAAATAACTCGTAAAGAAAGGAAATACTTAATATGCGAATTAAATGTCATTTAAGTAATAATTTTTAATTAACGACTTAAAACTGTTAAGGTTTTTAGCTTGCCTTATATTAGTAGGCAAGGCATTCCATAATAAAATGGATTTTGTTGTGAAAGATGAACCGAAGTACTTGGTGAAGTGAACAGGGATGTGGAGAGTTTGATTTACAGATGACCGCAATTCTTTTACTTCAGATGTACGGAACACAAATTTTTCATGTAAGTAGGATGGAGATTTAGGGTCATGTAATATATAATACAAAAATGAAAGTATACGAGCATTCCGGCGAAGACGGATTGGCAGCCACTTGAGTTTATAGCGGAATTCAGAGACATGATCATACTTGCGCAACCCAAATATGAATCGAATAGCGAGATTTTGGAGGCGCTCAAGCTTATTAAGCTGCTCTTCGGTAAGGTTAACGTAACATGCATCTGCATAATCTAATATAGACAGGAACAATGATTCTGCTAGTAATGTTTTTGTCCGAATTGGTAAAAAATTATGAAGACGTTTTAAAGAGTGCCACACACTATATACCCTTTTACTCATTTCTTTGATATGATGAGACCATGAGAGATTTTCATCTAAATATACTCCCAAATTTCTCACTGTCTTGCTAAATGGGAGACGGACACCACTTACGAGCACCGGAGGTAATCCAACCCAGTCTATCCGCGAGACGAGCCCTGGACTGCCTATAATTATTACCTGGGATTTAAGCGGATTAATATGAAGTCCGTTGTATTTACTCCACTCGCAGATCTTCTCCAGATCTCTATTCATATCGGAAACCATATTAGGAAGATTGTCGAGAGAAGACTGAGTATAGACTTGGAGATCATCGGCATACATGTGAAAGAAAGACGATATGGACTGAGTGATGGTATTAATAAATAGAGCGAAAAGAAGTGGAGATAAGACGCCACCCTGTGGGACGCCAGCAGCGACATTGGACCATGAAGAATAACTATCACCAATCCGTACACGCTGCCGTCGGCCCACAAGATAATCATGAAACCATCCAACCACTGATGGCGATAAATTAAGAGTCAACAACCTACTAACCAGGATATCATGATCAATCGTGTTAAAAGCGTTGCTAAAATCTAGTAAAGTAAGTATAGTAAGTTGTTTATTATCCATTCCCAAGCGAATGTCATCAGTGACTTTGACAAGTGCAGAAGTTGTGCTATGACCTGGCCGAAATCCGGATTGAAAAGGGCTAAGGAGGTTATTTATGTTTACATAATGGGACAGCTGTTGATGGACTAAACGTTCAAGGACTTTTGAAAGGAAAGGTAATATAGAAATAGGACGGTAATCAGCAACAGAGTTAGGTTTATGTTTTTTAGGTAAAGGGATTACTTGTGCAGATTTCCAGATGGACGGAAATAAGCCAGAATTTATGGAATAATTAAAAATATGAACAAGGATAGGAGCAATAACATCAAGAATAGGGATGATCATCTTTCGGCTAATATTGTCTTCGCCTATGGCATTCGATGAGATGGACAATATATTTTTCTTAACATCGCCAACAGTGAATTGGTTAAAACAGAACGGTGAAAAATCTGGCATTGGAAAAGTAGAAAGAAGACTTAACATATGAGATTTATCATTTGCATCATAGGATGTATTTGTGGAAGTGAAGTGGGCATTAAGAGAGTTACTATCCATTTTGTATGAGGAAGCTACGTGATTTTTTCCAACACCTAACGATTTAAGAAATTTCCAAATTTTGCCTGGGTTGCCATTCTCCACAGAAGCGTGAATATAGCGTCTTTGAGCATCTCTACACATTGTATTGCAGCGATTCCTTATTTTGATGTATTTTTCACGGTGCTCATCAGAATTACATTTTTTGTATTTAGATTTGGCTTTATGTTTAATATTAATATAAGATTTAATTTCGTCAGTCAGCCAGGGAGCAGGAAGATGCTTCATTTTGACTGGTCGTATGGGTGCATGCCTATCAAATAAATTTATTATAAAGGAATTGAACATTTCTATTTTGTCATCGATATTATTAGATTCATATATTAAAGACCAGTCAATACTTTCAGCATCTCCTAAAAGGTCTTCTAAAATTATACTATTAAAGTTACGTTGCATATGAATATTAGGTTTAGTTTTAGGTCGACGAATGTCATACGAAGTGTAAATAAGGTCATGATACGAAAATATGTCTGCTGAACATTGGCCGTGCTTAATGATAAAATCTGGTGACGATACAATTATAAGATCTAACAGTGATGGTGTACATCCAGGGGAGCAGTGAGTGGCTTGTAGTGGAAGTAAATGCATGTTAAAGCTATCTAAGACAGCTTCTAGTTTATTTGTTCTGTGATCACCTTTAAGCATACACGTATTAAAATCACCCATTATAATAGAATGAGTGTACGCAGGGGAATGTGTGTCAAGAATTTGCTCAAAGGACGAGAAATAATCAACATGACGGGATGGACAATAGAAAACACCTAAAAGAAGTTTTGTATGAGATAAAAATACTTCCATAAGAATATATTCTAGTTGATCGGCAGATGGCGGCTGTGCTGACGTTTTAACTAAATTAAAAGGAATGTCAGAACGGAGATAAATCGCAACACCACCACCACCTTTACCGATGCGATCGTTACGTACGAGTTGAAACCCTGGCAAGCAATAGCTGGTGGAAGGTAAACATGGTTTGAGCCAGGTTTCAGATACGAGAATGGCATCTACATTAACCGAGTCGAAGGACGCTAACATATCCGCTAGAATAATGTGCCGGAATGCTTTGGGCGTTAATGTGAATTACATTGAGTTTTTTCTTTACATCAGAAAAATGTGATATAAGGGTTTCCTTTAAGTTATAAGAACTAGTGCTCAGAAAACTCTCATCATTAGTGTCACATGAGGACAGAGAGAAAAAATCATCGCTACAGGCACCGATACTAACCTCCATACTATGTTTTCTAAGTGTGTATCTAATATGAACACAATAATAAAAGAAGTATTCTAAAAATATAGAATAAAGAATATAAAACACCTACTAAATTATAATATATTATAATATAATATAAGTAATATAATATATATGTATACACTTAATAATATAAAATTAATACAAATAAAACACTAAACACTTATTATAAATAAAATAATAATATATAAAAAAAAAAAAAAAAAATCTAATAGTAATAATCAAACCAATACCCGCCAGTGACCATATAGAAAATCAGACATAAGTATCCGAACGCAAAAATACCATAATTATTCAAATACCCACATTAAACGTGCAACTGTTGCGATAACTGTAAACAATTATTACAAGTGAATATAAAAATAAAATTTATTAGATAGTTCTACTCCAAGTAACAACTTTAAATACAATAAGCAAAATAAAGTCAGTTATCTAGCCTATAAATATTAATTAATAATCTAGAGTGAAGCTTACAAATCGGACACTTAGCATTTAAAATAACTGAGAAATAAACATAGTATTACCAAAAATAACAATATTATTTTATCATCAAAAGAAAAATCAGAAAAAGAAAGTATATGTATCTAAAATAATATATATAAACTTTTGATTATAATCTAAGATATAAACCATGCAAGAAAGGTAACTATCAGATAAATATATTAATATAAATCATTATTTAAGTGTGGTTTATTATACAACCTATTTAGCCTTGATTATTTTCTTCGTCCTAGAAGCTGATCGACCCTTCACCTCCTTGGCAATTGGGGACGGTACAGCAGGAACATTCGGAGCAGCATTTGTAGATCCGGGACACGAAATGGCATCCAGGTCAACCATGCTAGTGACACGGTGTCGAGAGCCATCCGGTCCAATAACAATTATGGAGCCGTCCCTTGTCCAGCACTTAGTCATGCCAAGACGTTGCCGCGCGGCCATGAAGATGTCATGACGTTTCTTTGTTAAAAATTCAGACAGTGTGATCCCAGATTGCCGTAAGTTGGTTTTGGCATTCCAAACCTTCGAGCGAAGAGCCATATCCCGAAACTTGATGAGTATGGGTCTGGGCTTATCGTTATTCCGATGGCCTAAACGATGACAGTATTTCATGCACGTAACATCTATGTCAGGCAACTTTAGCTTTGAAGTCAGCAAATCGGTCAAAGACGAGGGAAGGTCATCATTATTTTCGGGAACACCATGGACTAGGAGAATTTTTCTTCTACTTCTCATCTCCACTTGGTCGTTTAAATCCGACAACATCTCAACCTGTGTCTGCAAAGATTGTAAAGCATTTATGACGAAGAACTTAAAGGTATTAAACTCAGCCGTTAACTTCGCCGTGGGAGTTTCTCCTTGTTTTGACGCAGATTGAAGCTCCTCTTGAAATCCGGCCATCCTGGAGTGAAACACCTTTGTCATGTCAGCGATGGACTCCTTAATAGACTCCATAGTGTTTAATTAAATATTTCAGTAGCAGTGATGTGATGTGATCGATGTGTGTCCTCAGTTATTATAAGTTTAAGGTTTCAAAAATAAAGGATAGTTATACTGGTAGGTAAAGGCTTATTATTTTACATAATATTCATTAAAATTTTGGTTAAATATAATTAAATAGAAATTTTACACAAAGAGCCGTTATAAATACGTCTTGTCGTTTTGCACGCTACCCACCGAAAAACCATCTGAGGAGTCTATAGAAAGTCTAAGCCATTTTAAACTTAAAATACAATTACCTAAATTCAGTATATCACATAAATTTCATGTTATTGATAAAACAAACTTACCTTATGACGGCATCATAGGCTCTGACTTCCTAAATTCTCATAGCTGTAACATAAATTACACTGATAATTTACTTCACATCGGCAAATCATTCTTAGAACTTCATTTTCATGATCCTGCTTATTTAATTCCTCCAAGAACCGAAATAGTCATAGAATGTTCTACACAGAATCCTGAAATTAAAGAAGGTATAGTTCTCGATCAGAAAATCTCCAATACCCTATTAATTGCGAATTGTATAGTTTGTGTTAAGGAGAATAATAGAATTAACATTACAGTTGCTAACATTTCTGAAGAACCCGTAACATTACAATCAAACCTCAACCTAAAGCTGATCCCAATCGAGCCTTTTCAATTCAAAGAACACCCTTCTAATTTTGTAAACCATATTAATTTTAAAACAGACTGTGCTTCAAGAACAAAGGAAGTTCTCAGACAGCTACGTGTATCTCACCTTAACAGCGAAGAAAAGGAAGCTATTTTGCAATTGTGTTCTGAATTTTCTGACATATTTCACCTCCCAGGAGAAGATCTAACGTTTACTAATGCCTTAAAACACGAGATAAAAACCACGCCCGATGTACCAATTCATACAAAAACATACCGATTCCCTGAAGTCTATAAAACCGAAGTCCGAAATCAGATTGATAAAATGTTACAACAAAATATCATAGAACCATCCGATTCCCCTTGGTCTTCACCTATATGGGTCGTACCCAAAAACCTCGATGCTTCTAACATTCGCAATTGGAGAGTCGTTATCGACTACAGAAAACTCAATGATGTTACTATTGGCGACACTTATCCCTTACCTCAAATCACAGAAATCCTGGATCAACTTGGTTGTAGTAAGTACTTCTCGACTTTGGACCTGGCGTCCGGGTTCCATCAAATTTTATTAAACGAAGCTGATAAGGCTAAACTGCATTCAATGTCCCAGAAGGACACTTCCAATTCTTAAGAATGCCGTTTGGCCTCAAGAATGCCCCTTCTACCTTTCAAAGGTTAATGAATTCCGCTTTATCAGGACTGCAGGGCACCCGGTGTTTCGTATACCTTGATGATATTGTCTGCTACGCTTATGACTTACCAACTCACATATTAAACCTGAAGTCAATTTTCGAGAGAATCCGTAAATTTAACTTGAAGCTGCAGCCTGATAAGTGCGAATTCCTCAGACGAGAAGTTTGCTATCTAGGTCATGTCATTACTAAACAAGGAGTTAAGCCAAATCCCGATAAGATCAAAGCCGTTATCGAATTCCCAATTCCCAGATCTCCCAAAGATATTAAATCATTTCTTGGACTAGTATCATATTACCGCCGCTTTATTCCTGATTTTTCAAAATCAGCCAAAGCTCTTACCAATCTCCTTAAAAAAGACGCTCCTTTTAAATGGGAGAATCAACAACAACTTGCATTTGAGACATTAAAACACAAATTAACTACAGCCCCACTACTTATCTATCCCGACTTTTCTAAGCCTTTCATTCTCACCTGTGACGCCTCTAATTATGCTGTAGGCGCTGTCCTTTCACAAGGAACAATCGGAAAAGACCAACCCGTTGCATATGCGTCGCGCACCCTCAATAAAAGCGAATCAAACTATAGCACCACAGAGAAAGAGCTGTTAGCTATACTCTATGGTTGCAAGACCTTCCGTCTTTACCTTTACGGAAACAAATTTCAGATAGTAACTGACCATAGACCATTAAGATGGCTTTTCAATCATAAAGATCCCGGGAGCAAACTCCAACGCTGGAGATTGAAGTTAGAAGAATACGAATACGAAATCATTTATCGTAAAGGCAAATTAAACTCTGCCGCTGACGCTCTCTCTAGATATCCTGTTAACCCAGTATATCCAAAAAATTAATCCAATTTAAATCCTAACCCTTTTTGTAATCCTAATCCTAGTCCCTCTTCTGAACTTGAACTAGAATCATTTCTTCCTGAAATCACAAAGGAAGCGCTTGATGAGCTTTTAGGGATGGCTAATCCACTTAATAACAATGAAATTGAGTTAAACCCAGTTGATCCCTGTGCTCTTGCTGATCCAAATTCTCTTACAGACGCACTCCTTGAATTGTCTGAAACGTGTGCTGAACCTCCACCTGCATCTGGAGATCATAATTCATCAGTCTCGTTCGGCCGCCACTCGATGCGGACGTATTGCTGACAATTATTACTATTAAGTAAACGTGTAGCGCGGCGCAAGCCGTCGCTCGTTATTATATCTCGTCATGAGTCAACAACTTGTGGCGAACGAATTGCTGGCGTTCCTGCAGCAGAAGCTGGACGTGATGGATGAGCTGTCCGCTATTCAGATCTGCTCAACGAACTTCAGTGAAGACGACATCGCCGCTGCCAAGCTGCTGCTGTACAGGTCACTCAACAAGAGTGACCAGATGGTGTCCCGCCGGCGTGACGGGACAAAGAAGAGCGTGCAGGACATCATCACGCTGCTGAAGGAGACCGACCCCGACGACGTGCCGACGTTTGTGGCAAGGGACTTGGGAAAACTCCCTCCTGTCACTTTCGTCCATGTCGACGTCACGAGCCTGCTGAAGGACTGAAGGACATTGTCTTTTTAAAGGCTAGCTTAGTGGATGTGCAGAAGAGGTTAGATGCATCCCAGAATACAGTCGCTGATTTGCGCAATGAACTCACAGAGTTGCGTAAATCGGTAGTAGTAACTGGGTCAACAACCAATGCATCGAACGTCAACACCCGTCGTGGAGCGTGTCTCGATTTATCGAGCGTCAGCTTCGCGTCAGCGGTTTTATCTTCGCCGGCACCGAGGAATACTGAGTCTGTTGAGCATGCACTGTGCACGCCCCGCGACCCCGCACCCGTCCCTGCAGCTCCTTCTCGTACTGCTGCACGAAATTCCCGGGCAGCTGTCCCGCTGCCTGTATCAACAGTACCTGCGAGGAATGAAAATCTCGCCAGGAGCACCGCTCCAGCTACGAAGCCCTTGCCTGAGAAGACATCGAAGCGGGCTGATGAAGAAGGTTTTATGACGGTGCAAAGTAGGAAGCACCGTCAGAAGACTAACAAGAACCGCTGTGGCACGGCTCCCATGGAGCCTAACTGCATACGTGCTGCAGCACCGAACACCCCGGTGTATATCTCCCGCCTACATTATACCACTGAGGCGAAAGACATCGTGGAGTACGTGCGCCAAAAGACCAAGTACACAGCGAGAGTACAGCTACTGGAGTCGCGCCGCAACGTCAATTTCAAGGCGTTTGTGGTGCGAGTGCCAACATGTTTTCTGCACCTCGTCATGCTGGAGGACTTCTGGCCACAGGGCGTGGTGTTCCGCCGCTTCCGCGGACAAGTGCCACCGGAACGCACTAAGACCTAAGTGCAAGTGAAGTGATACTAACATAGTTTTAAGTTGTATTTACTAACAATCTTGTTTTATAATTATGTATGCTCAGGTTAAGGTATTTATCTATGGGCCTATGCAGCCTGAAATAAAGGTTTATTATTATTATTATTATTATAATTCAGAGTCCCTTCCTGTAACACATGAAAATCCACCTTTATCCAATAATTCTTCATGCACTGAAACACAACTTAATCCTCAACCTTTTTCTAGTTTACAAAATTCTGAAACCTCACCCAAATCCTTGTCTGGTTCTCATGACCCTGAAACTTCGCCCTCCGAATCTATAAACTTACCTTTACCCGATTAAACCTATCAGAAATATCTGAAATCTCCTACAAAACTTTATGACACTCAGATTGAAGAACACAATGAGAACTTACTAAAAGGAACACAACAATTAGTAATACTACCTACTTCAATAGATATGGACGAATCCATACCCTACGTCCAAGAAGTGCTGCATAACTGTCCAAATCCTGAACGTGATAATTTCCTAAAAATGGAAAGATCTCTACATTCTTCTTCTCCTTTAACGACTGGAGGTAAAACTTATCTTTTTCTTTTCACAAAAGTTCATCATTTCGATGACCACTCTTATCCCGACATATTTAAAAGCCTTAAATATACTCGTGACGAAATTATGATGTCACATCCCACAGTTAATGAAGTTGGCATATCTGACTTCCGAAATCCTTTTGATAAACATTCTTTCACCAAAATCTATAACATGTTAGCTTACTTATTTGACGGCACTAATATTAAAATACATATTTATCACAACAAAATTATATACCCTTCACTTAATGAAATCCCTCAAATATTAAAAGAAAATCATGATCTCCCTGTTGCTGGTCATCTCGGATCTACAAGAATGCTAAGTCGCATTAAAGAAAGATATTCTTGGAAAAATATGCGGGCCGATATTGAAAATTACGTAAAACATTGTAAAGCGTGCCAGACCAATAAAGCTCTACGTAAAATAAACAGAGCCCCTATGGTAATAACTTCTACTTCAACATCACCTTTTGAGCGCCTAGCCCTTGACATTGTAGGTCCTCTTCCCGAAGCCGGAACAGCCAAGCTTAAGTATATCCTCACTATGCAGGATGATTAACAAAATTTTCATTGGCCTACCCTCTTCATAGTAACACAGCCGCTGAAGCTAGTGATTGTCTCCTTAACTTCATATCACTATTCGGAATACCGAAACAAATTCTTACCGATCAGGGAACAAATTTCACAGCAGACCTATTTAAGAAAACCTGTGAGTTTTTGAAAATTAAACAGCTGTGGTCTTCACCATACCATCCACAGACACAAGGTGCTCTTGAGAGATCACATTCAACACTCAAAGAATACCTTAAGTCATACGTGAACGAGAACCAGGACAATTGGCCTAAATACGTGTATACCTCCATGTTGGCATACAATACTGCTGTGCATTCAACCACACACTATACCCCATATGAATTATTATTCGGGCATAGACCTCACATTCCAGATTCCGTATATGACCACCAATCTACTGCTACATACCCCGAATATGTAAGACTTCTTCAGCACCGTCTAAAGCATGCTCGTGATAAAGTCCTTGAGTATATATAGATCCAAAGAAAGTCAAAACAATATTACGATTCACATAGTCGTTACAGAGAGTACAAAGTCGGCGACTACGTAATGTTAAAGAACCATTTAAGATTGCGCAAAGCCCTAGCTCCATTATGGAAAGGGCCGTATAAAGTAGTGAAGATTCATGGTAACCACACCTTATCGTTACTCATAAATAGACGCCATGTAAAGCATCACTATGATGAAGTTAAGCATGTAGATATAAGAGAATGAATTTCAGATCAGTTAGTATTATTATATGTCCAGTAGTTTGTAATTTCGTTGTCCCTTTTATTGCAGTGTCGGGGCCCAAGGTCTTCAACAGTATGTTAAGCCAATGAACTCGAGCTCCGGCATATACTTTGACCCAGTCGGTGAACTCAAAATAAACGCTGGATACTTAGACATAGTCACTCCTGTCGACATTTCCTATATTGAGCCTCATATCATAAATATAAATTCCGTATTAGGTACAATACGCTTCTTATATAGTCATTTCGAGACCGAAACCGCGAACACTTTAGATTGTCTTAATGTACTAGAACCACTAACCATCAGATATCACGATATGGTCTCCGAATATTCCTCAATTACTCATCTCACTAATTCCAATAGGGCTGAGCGTGGAGCCTGGTTCGGTGCAATAGGCACGTTATCCAAAACAATCTTCGGTACTTTAGACGAAGACGACACGGTCAAATATGATACCGCCATACAAAACATACAGAGTAATGAAAAACAACTAAGTTCGTTAATAAAAGAAAATATTTTAGTTACAACATCTACTTTTACGAAATTTAACGAAACTCTACATAACGTAAAAATGAATGAAGCCAAGCTCAATTCTGGTATTGAAAGCCTACAGTCATACTTAAAAAACTTATCCATAAGTACAAATAATTTAATACTTAAATCAAATATTAATTCGTTGATAAACAGTTTGGAAACCGCTGTACTCACCTTATCTTTCCAAATGCTATTATCTTCTGTAGTCAAAACATACTGCACCCAGCTGTATTATCGCCCACGCAACTGTACCAAGACTTAGCTAATAATTATAGACATCTGTCCGTAGACTTAAGATTACCTGTTACTCTAGAATTAAGCCATATTCATGTATTAATGAATATTTCTAATGTACAATGCTATAGTTCAAATAATAAAATTGTTTTTATTTTAAGGATACCTTTAGTACTCCCTAAGGAGTACAGCTTGTACCATAATATCGCATTGCCTACCCCACATGATATTAATATACTTAACACATTTAGCTTTATAACCCCTAGTTGTAAGTACATTGCAATGACCAAGGATAAATCAGAGTATTGTAATCTTCAATCATTAGACGAGTGCAGAGTGATAAATTCCCGCCAATTTATATGTGACGTAATGACTGTTTATTCAACCAGTGCAAACCCAAGTTGCGAAAGTGAACTAAATCAAATGTAATGAAAACATTACCTGAACAGTGCCAAACCGATTTTATACACGGACACTTAGATTTATGGAAATCGTTGAATAACAATTATTGGATCTATGTACAATCTCAAAGTAATAAGTTATATATAGAATGCCCCACTCAGAAAATTTGGGAGAAAACCATTGTCGGAATCGGAATAGTTAGCATTCCATATAATTGTTTTGCCTATTGTAAAAGCACAAAATTAATACCCCACTTTAACAACCTTCAACTAAATATTACCGTCATTCATTCTGATTTTAATATAATAAATGATTCCTGTTGTAATTTTAATAAATTTAAGGAAAAGATTAGCAGTGAGCCTCGTATAAATTTACGAAATATAGACCTAGATGTCTTCACTCAGGAAAACAAAAATCAATTGATATCTTTATTTAACAGAAGTAATGATATTATAAGAAACATTAATGAACATAAAATAATTAAATACCAGACTCACTACTCAATCGTTTTAATTGTAATCACTTGTATTGTTATAATCTTTTTATTTACGAAATGTGTTTTATATTGTAATAAATCGCGCAACCGTCTTCCTTTCCAACTACCTAGATTTTCCCGATCCAATCCTGTCAAATCATCTGTCGAGCCGATACCTACACCCGATCCCGTTGTTCATGTTAAAACTAACTATTAAAGAATGTCGAAATCCAGTAGAGAACATTCCATCCCCCAGTACTAGACGAAACGTCTAATACAAAGGGTATTCTTCTTCCTAAACTTCGAAGTAAACCCCGAAGTTTAGTCTATCCCGGGGAGGTGTTATAGATATCCCCTGTTCCCCCTTTTGCTGACTCTCCCGGTATTACTACAACTCAGCTATTCCTCCTTCACAACCTGCTAAGAACCCGTCCATACGGGCAGTTCGTCTCCATCCATCATCCAGGACAGACGGTTGTCCTAATTATTCTAAATCCTTATTTTATTTTCTAGTTAATCATAAGTTTCTTTTTTAAAAAGACTGAAATCGAAATCCGTATAACAGTCCGAAAGGTGGACGCAGCTCTACCCACTAACCCAGCGAGTGCCACCAATGCCGCCTTTGGTGAGGTGCCCCGGATCTGTTGAGCAACAGAGCTAATTAGCCCCTCAGGCAGCCATCAGGGACCGACCGACCGACCGAAAGGAGGGCGGCGCATCTGCGTGGCCTTGGTTGTGTGGACGTGTATGGGCGCCGCCGTCGTGAGGCTCCGACTGCTCGCCCTTTTTTGCCCTCTGATTACATAAAAAAGCCTCTCCGTCGTGGTGGAGCCGCTCCTTTAGTCCTTGTTGGACGATCTTAATCAAACCTATGTCTAGAAACAAATCAACATATTCTGATGATCATAATCAAGTTATATATAGTAAGTTTCTCCTCTTTCGAAAACGTATCCAATTAAACAAACCCCTTAAAAGTCAATACTATTTAAGTGGCCTCTTAAAAAGACAAACAAACTGCATTGGTACACTTCCTAAGACTCAAAGGCGAGAAAACACTGCGCTGTAGACAAGAGCACCAAACTGTATTTATCGAGGCGGAAAATTGAGCTGGTGCCAATTTTATTTTCAATTCCCTTCAGTAGGCGAATCAGTGATACATTACCGATTGGAACGAATAAATGTGCCTAGCTATTTTGTGATATTGCAGTTTTATTGCAGATGGACCATATGTGATGCGTCTTGTGCTTTACATAAGTGCAATCCAGGTTATTCAATTCTCTTTCTGTTAGCGCAAATACGGTCAATTCCTCGCCATACCAATCCATCGTAAACTTATCTAGTAGAAACTGAAGTTCAAAGCTGCATTATATAGAGTTTAGTTTTGTTGATGTATCAATAAGTTTTCTTTAATAAGGCAATGCAGGTGGACGCGCCAGTATTGTGTTTTAGCCGGTTTCTTAAGGGCCCCTTATCCCAAATTGTTGTTTCTAGATCGAGGTGTTTTCATAGAAGTCGTCATTTTAAAATAATAATAAAAAATATGGTATAGATACATCCTTGATCTAGGAATTTTTTTGGATAAAAATACAATATTTAACATTTTACATGATCAAAAAAAATTCTAAAGTAACGTCGATTTTAAAAGCAGTTTGAGTAGTATGAGACTTCGGATAACTCAATTTTAATGAAACTTTTACGTTTAAATTGCTAAACGGAGATGACGGGGAAATGATTGGATAGATTTTTATTATGTCACTTCAAAAAATTTTGAAAAATAAAAAACGATAAGAAGGCTCTCTCGCATCGCACCACGTCCCGCCAGAGCCCAGTCGGGCGTCATCGAAGTAGGACCTGTGCCACTTTTGCTCGTGACAACGTTGTTTCCGCGCATATCAAATTATTACCTTGAAATAAATAAGACGACACAGTGTAAATAATATAGCTATATTAATACTTACTAACAATTGTTGTTCTTAGTTGTAATTAGTTTGTAATACAAAACCTTTAATTAGGGTAAATAAATAGATACTTGAGTTTGTGTAGTACCTAGTTATTTAATTGAAATGACGAATAAAAAAAAGTAAAATAAGAAAAAGAATCTTAATACAGTTTTATCACAAACTAGCTGTTGCCCGCAGCTTCGCCCGCGTTAACTTAGATATACAACCATATACGCATTGATGATAATTATTTATCTATAGACGGGCGTAGGACTTTATTTTATAATATGTAGTGATTAATACCGTATTTTTGTGAATAGCTTTTACATTACCTATAATTGGCAATTTTTTTAAGTATTACAATGGATATAGGTAGTATGTTATATTTAACTAATGTAGACATATTATGCCATCGCGGACTTTTCAGTATGCATATTTAGGATACACAATTCTACCATACATTGATACAATAATAATTAATTCTGAACCGGGCCCGGCTAAGGTGTACAATAATGTAGTACATTATTTTGATCTATCTGTTAGGGTTCATCCAGCGTTTGCAATGTAAGTGCAAAAAATGTGTTTATTTATGACATCACATCAGAAACTTCTAAAATTATAAGTGTTTATCTACTATATTATGCATGTACCTATTACCTTCCTCTTGAATCATTCTATCTATTGAAAAAACCGCATCAAAATCCGTTGTGTAGTTTTAAAGATGTTAGCATACATACAGTCAGACGCGGGAAGCGACTTTGCTTTATAGTTTATACTATGTAGTGATGTCTTCTTCCAGAAATTGTTAACACTTGAAGAATTCAAATTGTCCGACAATAAAGAAAATGAGGAACCTTCATCACAAAATATTTCTGATTTGCAATCATTTCCTAGCCCCCTACCCACAGGGCAGTGTTGGTCGACCATTAATCAGGTGGGAAGACGATCCCCACCATGGTTCAGGCCTTGTCGTGGCGGTGGGGCTGAGTAACCTAGGGTGAGCGGTGCACCTTGGGCGAAGCTAATTGGGCCGAGGGGGCTCTTTGTACCCCTCTTATAAGAAGAGGGGACAGAAGAGCAGGGGGCAAGGGGTGAGGATGGGAACCTCACACCATTGTACTATCCCGACGTTGGGAGGGGTTGTTCTGTGGTGCGGGTCAAACCCTCTGAGGAGGTGGCGTCGGTCCCTTGCGGGACTGACTAGCCGTCGAGGTGCCCTGTTTGTTTTCTAGATCCGGGGCACCTCACCAAAGGCGGCATTGGTGGCACTCGCCGGGTTTTAGTGGGTAGAGCTGCGTCCATTTACCAGCTGTCGGGCGCAGCGAGTCCCACACACCCACGTGGGAAGACCCACTCCCCCGCGGGATGCCTCAGAGCATTTCCCCGAGTTAAAGAAAAAAAAAGGCCTATGTTCAGCGGTGGATGGATAAAGGCTGATGGTGAAAGGAATAGATAAAATACTACGCCATAACATATTATGTAAATACATGGTCTGCAAAAATTATAACGCCTTACTTTCGACTATGTCGTAGTTGAATAAAAATAATCCTAACATTACAAAGAAAATGATATACGTTTGTTCTTTGAGAAAACAAGTACTACAAAGAAAATATTTTTTATTATAACACACGTGAAAAACGAGGCCAGTTCGCTCTTACCCGGTTTTTGTAATTGCCGTAATTAGGAGCTGCTAAATTGTTTTCAGCGGGGCTTGTGAATATCCTATTAGTGGTAGTACACGGAAGAGGCGGGTCCAGCCATCCAGGCCTCGCAATGTTACGTTAATTTACTAAAGTTTTCTAAATGTCATCGGGATCGCAGTCTTGAAGATTTTTGGGGTCTTTTGGGCAGTTTTTCAGTAGTTTTTGATATTATCGTGGGCAAATTAGTTACCTATACGGGAATAGATGTACTGGAAGACATATCGAATTTGTATTTAAACTTCGGAAAATTATTGTCTCATTTTCTTAGAAAAAAATGTAAAATTTTGTTTTTGTTGGTCCTTGATATTTGTGAAAAGTTGCAATAATATCCGACATTTTGAATAAGAAAAAAACACTTTTAAAAATTTTGTTACTTTTACTATTTAAAGTATTTAATACTCTACATTTATCATGTTTCCATTTTTATTTCGTTAATATTTCGACAAAACCCCACCATGGTTCAAGCTTTGTCGTGGCGGTGGGGCTCAGTAGCCTAAGGTGAACCCAGCACCTTGGGTGAAGCAAATTGAGCAGAGACGGCTGCTCTTTGTACCCCTCTTATTAGAAGAGGAGACCCCATTGTACTGTACTGATGTTGGGAGGGGTTGTTCTGTGGTACGGGACAACTCCTCTGTGGAGGTCGCCTAGGTCCCTTGAGGGACTGACTAGCCGTCGAGGTGCCCTGCTTTCTCATTAGCTCCTGGGCACCTCACCAAAGGCAGCATTGGCGGCACTCACTGGGTTTTAGTGGGTAGAGCTGCGTCCACCTTAGCACATTTCGGGCGCAGCGAGGCCCACATACCCGCCTGGGGAGACCCACTCCTCCGCGGGATGCCTCAGAGCATTTCCCGGCGTAAAAGAAAAAAAAAATCAACAAATGCCTTGTTCACGACGAAAAACTTGGTAAATATCCCGTTTTTAATAACTTAAATAGTAAAATGGTTATGTTATTTCGTAAAATGATTATATATGTATGTGTTTATAGCTCCATGTTCTCATATGATGTATTAAGCACTCCAGCATCTTACCGGGCTGAGAGGCTGAGGTCGTGGCCCAGTTGGGAGTGACGTCACATTACCTACTTGGTGTTAATTCTAATGTATAAATGCATGAGTTATTCAGCTTCGTGTTGGCGCTGAATTTTGTATCTGTTTAATTTGCATTAGAGATCTTAACTATAAAGTTTTTTCAAATTATGTGATATTATCTAGGGTTAATGCGAAGTTCGTTAATGTAATAAAATCATTTTTACTGTTTTTGATAAACTAAGTAATATGATCATCAAACTATGTATATAGTTAATTTTATATAGATTATCAAATAATAGATATATTTTTTATCTTTAATTTTTTGGGAGGCTTTTCTAAGTAGGACATGACAACTTCCCACCATGGTTCAGGCCTTGACGTGGCGGTGGGGCTCAGTAGCCTAGGGTGAGCCGCTGCACCTTGGGCGAAGCTAATTAAGCCGAGGGGCTCTTTGTACCCCTCTTGTAAGAAGAGGTGACAAAAAAATCAATTTTGTCATCGCTGACACCATGATAATTCCCTCACAAAATGATGGTAAGTAACTTCGAGCTAAAAATAAATAAACACGATAATTATCTTACAAGAAAACTCGAAACAACTGTCTTGGGCACGTAATTTACAAAATTACATTCGTTTTATTTATGGGCCGAGAGGTGAGCGTAAAAATATACTTCTATCTAAATTATTCAGCGTTTTCTGAAAGTAAAAGCACTCGGCTGTTAGGGGGTTAGCGGATCTGTCAGTCCGCTTGTCACTTATGTATGACACCCCACCTTTACTTTGTTGCGATGACTGTTATCTAAATACTAATGGATATGCACACAAATGTTTGTAAACGTTACTATATCTTTATAGTTCGAGTTCTTAGAGTTTCTTTTCTTCTAATAATGATCATATTATAATATTTGTAAGTACTAATATAATGAAGAGGTAATGTTAATTAATAATTAGATAATCTTCGAAACTCCTTAATCAATCGGATCTAGTCGGCTGAAATTGTTACAATTTACAATGGTTAAGTGTGGATTTATATTTTTTTCTTTTACTTAACATGTACAAAAGATATGAGTAGACTTCTGAATCATAGCTGACAGTTATTTAAACTTAGAATTGACCATAATTAAAAGAAGTATAAAATAAGAGGTAGAATTAAAGAATGACCAAAGTAAAGGGCAACGTCTCAGGATAGTGTCTCAGGATAGTGTCTCAGGATAGTGTCTCAGGATAGTGTTGTCTCAGGATAGTGTCATCGGGATCGCAGTCTTGAATGATTTTTGGGGTCGTTTTGGGCAGTTTTTCAGTAGTTTTTGATATTCATGGGCAAATTACGTCGACCACTTACCGTCAGGTGGTACGTTTGCCAGTTTGCCTATCCAACTAACATAAAAAAAACGTCGGAAAATTAAAAAAAAAGTTTCTTAATTTTGATTTATTACCTATTTAGTTCAAAATTTTAACACAAATAATATTTTCTTATAATTTTGATTATATAATAATGGAATATAATACGATAGAAACTACTTAATAGCTCGTGGTACATTTATCATGTTTCCATTTTTATTTCGTTAATATTTCGACAAAACCCCACCATGGTTCAAGCGGGTTTGTCGACTAGTGCAAGAGGCGTTAAGGCGGAGGTGGGGGGAGGACCTGGTGCGGCAGCCGTATGGAAAAAGCCTGACAGTTGCTCTGCGTCAGGTCCTTGAGCAGTAGATGTGCCATAAGCGCAAACCCCTCACCTTCCGTCTGACACAGATGCTTACTGGGAATGGTTGCTTTGGAGAGTACCTGTGCCGGACGGCCCGCTGGTTGACAGTGTGTCACTTTTCTGGCGAGGCGGTGGACTTGGCCCAGCACACACTCGAGGTGTGCCCGAGATGGGCGGCGATGTGTCACAGTCTGAGACCAGTCATCTGGGGGGGACTTGTCTCTGCCGAGCGTCATCACCGCGATGCTCGGCGACGACGAGTCCTCTACGGCGACGGTCTCCTTCTGCGAGGCTGTAATGTGCCAGAAGGAGGCCGGTGAGCGGGTGAGAGAGGAGGCCACCGACGAGGTTGGGTTTTTGTCTTGGCTATTGGGTCAGGATCTAACCGAAGATCCTGGCTGCATCCATAAGGATTTCCCTGTGATATAAAAAAAACTTAAAAAGCCCTCATTTCTTTAAATAAATCCATCTTTTCTTAAACACAATAATGGACGAGGTAAAAATGTTTCAAGCGTGTTTCAATCAAGTAATTTCCAATTTATATACCTTTGTTTTCGTTGTCCCATCAATACTTTCCGCCCTCAAAACTTCGACAAACGATTGTAAAAGCTGTTGTTAAAGTAGGTTGTTAAACAAGCTTTTATCATCAGATAATAAAAGCTTGTTTCGTGAAAATGAAATATGCCCTTAAGCAAATAATGGTTTGGTTACCTTTAGTAACTTTGATGGCATATCATATTAATAGGAAATTTAAGTAATATGTAATAGCTTTTTCTGAAAGCTTTCTTTAGTTGTTTCTATTATATTATATTTCTTATATACTATTTAGCTTTTAGTAATAATGGTCTAAAGTACTCAGTATATCGAATTATAGTAAAAGCGAAAGAATAAAGAAATAGAAAAAGTGGGTGAGAACGGGCACGACCATGACGAAATAGAACGGAAACAAGGCTATTACCTCCCACGGAAGCGATATGCCGGAAAAATCACCAGGGTGTATTCTTTCATTTGTGTATTTTTTTGGGTTATGTTCCTAAAATAATGAAATGAAACCCTTATAGGATTAATCAGTGGTCGGTCTGTCTGTCTGGCCGTCGGTTCTTAAGTTCTCATTGACATACAATCATGAAATTCAGTAAGAAGATAGGTATTACAACATAAGGAAAGGCTAAAGTTTGATAGATTTTAATTTGGTGGTTAATTTGTTGTTAAATTACATTAAAAATACGTTTTTCGGAACCCTCAGCTGGCGACTATGACTCGCGCTTGTCTGCGTTTATTTTATCTGTGTAATTAGTTTTATGACATTTATAAAGTATATCATAGTAGGAGTACAAAATTAGTCGCATAGGTCTGAATAGTAAACAGATGCAATGTGAATTGAAGAATCATACATCTTCACCGTTTCCTCTTGAAGCAGGGCTGATCATAGGTCACTGTTAGGTAAAGCTTCGTTGTGATGACACCGATCGATCTCTTCGCCACCGTTTTTCGGTTTGGTCAGCTCTATTTCATTTATTTGAATATGGAACACCAAAAACACATTAAGCAAAAGATGTGACATTTCACGGCATTTGCCAATAACTGGTGTTCGCGTCTTTCTTAGGATTACTAGTGAATACTTAGGTCTTAGGTAACCTTGCCAAATGGTCCCATAGTAAGGAGACTAGGGTCTGATGATAGCATCCCAGAGAAATCGCGAGAAACATTCAGAAATCGTAGCTAAGCGACTAATATTATTTAATAAAACATTTTAAGACTCTAGAAACCATTAAGAGAGTAGTTTATTATAAGAAACATTATTTTTATATAAAACAACAACGAATTATCGGTTTTCCGATTTTCCCATCATCTGTGCTGGAAGACCTATATAATATAATATAATATAATATAATATAATATAATATCTAATAATAATAATAATAATACCTATATAATATAATATCTAACAATAATAATAATAATACCTATATAATATAATATCTAATAATAATAATAATAATACCTATATAATATAATATCTAATAATAATAATAATAATACCTATATAATATCTTCTCTAATTTTATAATTCTATTTTTATAGCATAGGAGGGCAAACGAGTAGTCGAAGCCTTTTGGCGATTATCGACGCCCATACACAACCAGAGATATTATGCAGATGTGTTGCATTCCTTTTCCCTATACCCATAGGGGCTACATCTCACTAACCGCACGAAACACCACCGCATAGCTGTCACTTGGCACCGGTATTATGTGAGCCAGAGACACCGCCCCGGTCGTGCCGGCCCAATTTGGATGCAAAGCAGCATAGCACTGCCTCTCACAATTAATACTCTATGTCAATGAGAGGAAGAACTTTATGGGTTTTGGTTCGACAGACGGACAGAAAACACAGCGGAGTGACCATATTATAAGGTGTCATTTTAGGGAATGAAACTCTAAAATATAAAAAGCAATCATGATTTTTTTATAAAACATAGTTTTATGACTTCTTTTGTTCAAAATTCATCTTAAACTATTAACTCTCATGAATACTAAATGTGTGAACCGAAAAACTTAATAAATTCGAGGTGCGGACGCGTTAGTCGGAGAGACCGTAAAAACTTCATAACACATTTACTACCAATAAAAATATATTAATGTCAGCTCTTCGACTATAAATTAACTGAATAATTCTCTAAGCCAAAGAAATTCAATAATAATGTGGAATGGTGAAACTTTTAAGAGAAATTTGTAAGGAAATCGTCACTTGATTTTCAGCTTTTAGAACTGAAACAGAAGTAAGTCAACATTGCTTAGGCAACCGAAAAATCAACAGTAGACTCGAGAACTAGTACTTTTATATGTTAGTTGGATAAGCAAACTAACAGACGTGCTACCTGCGGAGTGGTCAATGTCGCCCATGAATTTATAAACGAGTTTACCTCGAACTAGCTCAGGCAGCTTTTGGAAGAGGCAGTGGCATTCTGCTTTGCAGCCGAATTGGGTCGGCAGTTCCTAAAATAATGCTCACATGAATACCCGTAAAGTGACAGCTATGCTGTCTGTCTGGTTCCGTCGGTTCTTAAGTTTCTCATTCACATACAATCATGAAATTCAGTAAGAAGATAGGTATTACAACATAAGGAGAAGGCTAAAGTTTGATAGATTTTAATTTGGTGCGTAAATTTGTTGTTAAATTACATTAAAAATACGTTTTTCGGAACCCTCAGCTGGCGACTATGACTCGCGCTTGTCTGCGTTCTATTTTATCTGTGTAATTAGTTTTATGACATTCTATAAAGTATATCATAGTAGGAGTACAAAATTAGATCGCATAGGTCTGAATAGTAAACAGATGCAATGTGAATTTAAGAATTTAAATACATACATATATACACTCTTGAAGATCCGGCTGATCATCTAGGTCACTGTTAGGTAAAAGCTTCGTTGTGATGACACCGATCGATCTCTTCGCCACCGTTTTTCGGTTTGGTCAGCTCTATTTCATTTATTTGAATATCGTCTTTCTCTATTAACTTTTTAAAGTATGACGAGTACCTATCCATAACTTTATTTGTCTTCAACTTCTATTCATAAGATTAATTGATATTTGAAAGTATCCGTAAAATTGTCTATTTTATCACAGTTTAAAATTAATTTGGGGGTGCCCTTATTGACACTTGGACAGACAACTGCCTCATAAAGTTTCTTCGGTCCTGAATTATTCATTCAAAAGAGGGTGCATTCTCTAATCGAAGCCTTACAACATTACACCGTGCGATGCAATCTGTTAACATTATTTATGGCGTTTTGAAGATTTTTAAGGCTGGTAATTGGTATTTTATTTCCTTTATTTTGGAGAGATCTGATTTTTTTTGTACCAAATATAATATTTCTTTAAAATTAATTTACTTAACACATTTTATATCCAATGGTATTAAAATAATTGTGAAGTAAATGGTTCCTTTTTAATTAATATTGAGATGGCCGATTCCGTGCCATTCGCATGCAACTTTACGAAGTAGCGCCATGCTGCCTTGCAGCTGAATGGGCCGGCGCGTCCAGGGAAGTACTTCGCTCTTACATAATATCGACGTCAAATGGCGGCAAATGTCGTCGTGTTTCGTTCGGTTTGTGAGAGATCCGGTGGCCCATCCCCCCCCCAACATACATGACAGCACAGACTACGCAAAGACTATCCCAGGAGGGTACCGGTCGCACAAGCACCGGAGAATCCCTCTCTAGGCTTCCGGGCTCAGGACAGGTACCTGAACCCGGAAACCTGGGCAGCCCCGCGTATTCTGGGGGGGGGGGGGTTAATCTGTACTCAAGACAAAAACTGCCCGGGGTAAACGGAGCAGTCGGCAGAAGTCCCCTATGACCGTGGATTTCTGTAACATAAGGGGACTTCATACACATACACACATAGCAATCTCAACGCTGTTCACTACCACCTCCAGACGGCGAAGCCGGCCCTGCTCTTTTTGACCGAGACTCAGATATCTTCTCCGGCTGATACTTCCTATCTCTCTTGTCCGGAGTACAAATTAGAACACTTTTTTGTACCGCGGGCTGGAGTTTGTGCGTACGTCAGAGAGGATGTCTGCTCTCGTCGCCTTGGCAGTCTTGAAGGTAGGGACCTCTCCATCCTCTGGTTGCGCATAGACAGCGACGACCATCCCCGCGTCTATGCCTGCCTATATAGGTCCCACAGCGGTAATGACGAAACCGATCGACTCATAGAGCACATCCAAATGGCTACAGATTCCGTACTGCAACAGATCCCATCTGCAGAGATCGTGATACTTGGTGATTTCAACGCCCATCACACCGAGTGGCTCGGCTCACGTACAACCGATCATGCAGGAAGATCTGTTTACGATTTTGCCTCAGCATATGATCTGACACAATTGGTGGTATCACCAACTCGTATCCCTGATGTGGAAGATCATACGCCTTCCCTGTTGGACCTTCTGCTGACCTCCCACCCGGACAATTACGTGGTCTCCGTGGACGCTCCACTTGGCTCATCGGACCACTGTCTGATCCGGAGTTCTGTGCAAGTTGCCCGCCCATCATGGCCACGTTTTGCCAGCTGCCGCCATGTTTGGCACTATAGGTCAGCTGATTGGGATGGAATGCGGTCCTTCTTCGCATCCTACCCATGGGGGCGAATTTGCTTCTCGCTGGATGATCCAAACATCGTTGCCGATTCTGTCGCCGAGGTGGTGCTGCAAGCCATGGAGCTTTTTATTCCAAGCTCTTCAGTGTCTATAGGCGGCAAATCCCAGCCCTGGTTTGGTCAAACTTGTAAGATGGCTGCACGCCACAAGCGGTTAAGCTACCGAGCCTGGGCCAATGCATCGATGTCACAGGATGTAAAGACCAGCGCATTAAAAAAGGAGTATAACTTTGCCTCCAGGTCCTTCAAAAGAGCTATTGCTGAGGCAAAAGCGGAGTACGTGAACAGAATTGGCGAGAGATTGGTTCGACTTCCTTCGGGAACTCGTGCATTCTGGTCACTCGCCAAGGCTGTTCAAGGGAATTTCTGTAAGCCATCCCTACCATCTTTGCACATGAGAAACGTCTCGTTGGCCCACACCGCGAAGGAGAAGGCCGATCTTCTAGGCTCTCTTTTTGCTTCCAACTCGACTTTGGATGACCAGGAAAAAATACCACTGACGATCCCTCGGTGTGATACCTCAATGCCGGAAATAATTTTTCGACAGAGCTCCGTACGTAAAGCGCTTTTTTCGCTGGACATCCATAAGTCGAGTGGGCCTGAAGGCACTCCTCCGTTAGTGCTACGTACTTGTGCTCCTGAGTTGGCACCCGTCCTTACGCGTCTTTTTCGGCACTCATACTCATTAGGCGTCGTCCCATGCTCGTGGAAGACAGCTTTGGTACACCCGATCCCTAAGAAAGGAGACCGCTCAGACCCGTCCAACTACAGACCAATAGCCCTAACTTCCTTGTTCTCAAAGATTATGGAATCCATAATTAACTGCCAGCTCCGGCGGTATTTGGAGGAGCACCAGCTGATTAGCGATCACCAATATGGCTTTCAACGGAATCGTTCAGCTGGTGATCTTCTAATATTCCTAACGCATCGATGGGCGGAGGCAGTTGAGAGCAAGGGGGAAGCACTGGCGGTTAGTTTGGACATAGCGAAGGCCTTTGATCGGGTGTGGCATAAAGCACTTCTAGCGAAGCTACCATCATATAGGCTTCCCGAGAAATTATGTAAGTGTATTACCAATTTTTTAGCAGACAGGAGCATCAAGGTCGTTGTCGACGGTACATGCTCGGACCTCAAGTCTGTTAATGCTGGTGTTCCGCAAGGCTGTGTACTATCTCCAACCCTGTTTCTTCTGCATATCAATGATATGCTGTAAACCAGCGGCATTCATTGTTATGCGGATGACAGCACTGGAGATGCCTTATACACAGGCCGCTCTAATATTTCTCGGGAACAAGTCGATGAGTGTCGGAACAAACTTGTGTCTGAAATCGAGTCTCTGTTGACCAAAGTCTCGGAATGGGGACGACTTAACCTGGTCCAATTTAACCCCAACAAGACACAAGTTTGCGCGTTTACCGCCAAAAAATCACCCTTCGTCGTTCCTCTACGATTTGAAGGCACTCCTCTAACTGCCGCAGCCAGCATTGGGATACTTGGCGTCGACATATCGAGAGATGTGCAGTTTCGTGGTCATATGGAAGGAAAGGCTAAACTAGCCTCTAAGAAACTTGGCGTGCTCAATAGGGCGAAGCAGTATTTCATGCCTTCAAACCGCCTTCAATTATACAAGGCACAGATCCGGCCTTACATGGAATACTGCTCTCACCTCTGGGCTGGAGCGCCCCAATATCAGCTCCTTCCATTTGACCGCGTCCAACGCCGGGCGGCTCGAATCGTCGATGATAATGTGATCTCCAATCGGCTTGATCCCTTGGCGCTGCGTAGAGATGTCGGATCGCTCTGCATCTTCTACCGCATCTACCACGGGGAGTGTTCTGAGGAATTGTTCGGATTAATACCTGCGGCAGAATTCCACCACCGGACATCGCGTAAGAATTCCAAATTTCACCCACACCATCTTGATGTCCGGAAATCCACAACATCTAGATTTTTACGGTATTTCCTGCCTCGCACTACAAATATATGGAATCAGCTGCCACCTATGGTGTTTCCGAACCGATACGACTTAGGGACCTTCAAGAAAAGAGCATACTCACATCTAAAAGGCCGGCAACGCACCTGCTGATCTCCTGGTATAGCGGGTGTCTGTGGATGTCGCTATTCACTTACCATCAGGTGAACCGACTGTCCGTTTACTCCCTCTTCTATAAATAAAAAAAAAACTTACCATCAAGTAGATGTTTAATCATCGAGCATAATATAACCGGATACAGTACTCCTCTATGTGAGCCATAAAATTAAGAAACTGGTAAGTGATTTGTCACTGATGTAATAGATATTCAACCGACCAGTGATCTAGTTGTACGTCCCATCAGCCATCCATCAATGTCCATCAGTCGGCCAATTAGAGCGCAGAACTGGCGCAGCGTCGCAGCACGAAATTGGCGGGATTTATTTTCATACAAAACATATTAACATTAAAGCTCTATGCCGGTTAAATGCTCGATGTGTTTAATAATGCTCTATGCCGGTTAAATGCTCGATGTGTTTAATAAATCCTTCGTTTGAATCCACACCGTACTATTTACTATAAGTGTTCATTTAAATTAATTTTACTTAGTGATTGGGGACACTAATATTATTGCAATTGAAAAGTTTAAAAATATTAAAAAAAAAACTGAATTTGAAAGTTATACTTGGCTTGCTCGAACGGCGTTTGTATATTAAATATTGTTTTAATCATCTTTACGTCAAATAAAGACGCTTCTAATTTTATAAAATTAGGAACGATAGATGTAATAATTTACGTCTAGATTTTGTCAGGTTACTATTTGATGATTACACTTTGAGTGTTAGAAATCGTATCTATATCAAAATTAACATTCTGTGTTCGTTCAGTTCTTTTCCCTATTATTATTATTATTATTAAAGAACATTATTCTAGTCCAAAGCATAAAAGTTACATCACACAATTTTCTTTACCAAAGATAAAATACAAGTGCAATTCGTCGTAATTCTCGCAATTCTAATCTTTCAAAATTCAAATTCGCCCCATACGTGGTGATAAAAAGGCCTGTAATAAATCCCTAAGGTCCCTGCACGACAGCAGTTTGGAGCCTTAATGTTTGAGCTTTTCCTGCCCTGTCCCCACTCACTTTTAATAAGTTGGGACCCTCTTTTAATATAGAGCGAGCCCCAGGGATCCTTAGGATATTTGCCAAGGGGACATTCTATGGCGATACGATTTTCATAGCAGTGATTTTTGTTGTGTATACGACTTTAATGCATTTTTAATGTTTAGACTTTCTTAGATTATTTTCAGTAAGTATGTACGTGTAAAGCAGCTGATTTATAATAAATGGTGATGGTCAAGAAAATCTGTCCATCCCTTTTTTAGTAGGATCCGGTCGAAGGACCATGCCCTGGTTAGTGTCTGTTTCGTCCTTTTACTTTCTTCCCTTGATGTGTTGTGTTCTTTGAGCGGAAAGGATAGTGGTACAATATAATGTTTTTTTTAACTGACTGCTTCATTTTTTCATAATTTTTTACGTCAGAACGGCATAAATTTTCAAGAAACATAATAAAAATAAGCTTAATAGCTATCAAACAGCTAAAATGTTTGCGTTAAAAATAGAATTCATATTTCAAACGAAGAGACGTATATTGCAAGTAAATAAAAGCTTATAAATAACGTTATTATTCAAGAGAACTTTCGAAACGCGTTTTGATTTATTTTGAAATAACTACATCCAAGTGAGAAAAAGCAACGAATCTTAAATATTTTCTTGATGGAACACTCTCGTAAAAATATCTTTTAAAATATTTTCTCCTGGCATCATTCCTTTAGCGATTTCATTGAAAACTTTATTTTACTTTTCCGTTGCGATTGGGACCGCCTTCAATTCCAAGTTTTAATGAGTAAATAACGAGGCTTGGTTCTGGGATTGCTATCTTCGCGTAAAACTCTCATTCCAGTATTACGTCTTATTATTAACAAATTTCACGTTTCATGTTTAATACTCACATATTTTGTTTGATGACTTTTATAATTTGTTTATTTAAAGGTTATCATTATTATTATGACCTTATTATTGTATGTATCGTCGATTGAAAAGTTACATTCAAGGGTAAGACGAATTTCGGACGGTCAGTACCTTCCTCCAACCTGTTTATTGGACATGGCAGACTTGTGAAGGACACTAGACAAGCTATACGAGGAAAATTTTTTTTTTAGTGTTAGCAATGGATTTTTTCATAAATCTTCTACAGATTTGTTTTTCAGAATACATGAAAACAAGCTGATCGGCATGCTACACAAAGCGTACCCACCGTGGATTACTAAGTTACTAGGCGGTCCCTTCTAAATTACTTCACACTATCCCCTTTAGCAAAGGTCCCAGGATAATTGTGAAGTAGGCTACAATATGGGGAGGAACACCTCAAGTTTACCGGCCAATTAATTAAGGCACAGCAAATGACACCAAGATGGATGGACGGAGATGTCACAGTAATGGAAACGATTGATCTACTGTCTATTACAGATGAAATTAAGTTCTAGAGAATTAGGCAGTTGATGTATTTTATCGTGGACATTAGATGCTCGGTTCTCTTGTAATGTAATTTGTAAATGATGCATTTTTGTTGCTGTTGAATGGTCATTATAAATTGATTATGAAAGTATTTTTGATGCACTTGAATAATATGTTTTCACATATATACGAGCTTAGTATAACTGAAGCTACAGTTAGAAGCTTATCATATTTAGCTTAATGATATTTGATAATCTATACTAATATTATAAAGCTGAAGAGTTAGTTTGTTTGAATGCGCTAATCTCAGAAACTAGTGGCCCGATTTAAAAAAAAATCATTGTTAGATAGCCCATTTACTGAGGAAGGCTATATAGGCTATATAACATCACACTGTGACTGTGACTAATAGGAGTTGAGTAACACGAGCGAAGCTGCAGCTAGTATTAATTATATACCTACAGTAAAACGGTTGATAATATATCATCATCATCATCATCATCAGTCTCAATCCGTCCAATGCTGAACATAGGCCTCCCTAAATGAACGCCAAGACGGCCGATACCTCACCACTCGCATCCAACACGGAGCAGCTACTGCACGGAGATCGTCTTCCCACCTGGTTAATGTCCGACCAACACTTTGTCTACGTAAACGTGGCCTCCACTCTTGAACCTTATAAAACATGGTAGATCAAATTTATAAACTATACAGCCAGCTATCACGTCCCCGGAACCCTAAAAACTACAATTTTACTTATTCCAAGTCTTACAAAATAAAACAGAAACTTTATTGGACTCTTAGAAAATCTTATAAGGATCACAAATACGTTACTTTACTTAGAATCCACTTGCCCCTTTTATAACAATACTTATATTGAGACGCGGCTCCACCGCGGCGCACGCAGAAGCTACGCACGTGTATTAAATTAATGTCAATTGCAAAAAAATGTCAATTAATGCGTAGCGTGTCCGTGTGTTGCATTGGAAAAATCACATACCTTTTCTTGCAAAGCGAATTTTGACAAACGTGCGTAGCCTCTCCGTGCGCGGCGGTGGGGCCGCGCCATTATAGAAACTTGATATTATCTACACTATGTAATAAAATCGAAGATTTTGTTTGTTTCCTTGAATCCGGAGCAAATAGTTAGATTTGAAAAACATTTTTCCATTTCAAAGCACTGTCACGCAGGAATGTATGTATTTATATTGGAGATATATTTTTTCAATTTTGGGTCAGGTGTAACGGTGGTTCGAGCCATGTCGTGGCGGTGGGGCTCAGTAGCTTAAGGTGAACCTAGCACCTTGGGCGAAGCAAATTGAACCGAGGGAGCTGCTCTTTGTACCCCTTTTATAGGAAGAGGGGACAAAAGAGCAGGGGGACAAAGGGCGAGGATGGGAACCTCACCCCATTGTACTGTCCCGACGTTGGGAGGGGTTGTTTTGTGGTGCTTGTCCCTTGAGGGACTGACTAGCCGTCGAGGTGCCCTGTTTGCTCAACAGATCCGGGGCACCTCACCAAAGGCGACATTGGCCACCAATGTCGCCTTTGGTGACAAAAAAAAACTTACCGGGTTTAGTGGGTACCTAGAGCTGCGTCCACATTACTACCTGTCGGGCGCAGCGAGTCCCACATACCCGCCTGGGGAGGGAGTGCCCCGGAGGGATGCCTCAGAGCATTTCCCGGCGTAAAACAAAAAAAAAAGAGTAATTGTGGGGGACAGCTAAAATAACGTAGCGGAAAAGATCATTCAGAGATCATTCGTCATATTAAACAAGAATACTTTTTTAATTTTGTTTGGAGTTTTCAGAACTTCCTCTTAGACTATGTCCCAAAAAATAGTTCGAGTTTACTTGGAAGCCTTTGAGGATAAATATCTGATACTACTTAGTGGAGTTTTCTTACAGTTTTATAACGACTTGTTCCTTAATATCGTTGTTATGGTATTAAACTCAAACAATTGATCATTTATAACTAGGCTGCCATCCTTTTAGACCTAGATTGTTGCCAAATTTCATGATTCTATGTCAATGGAAGGTATCCTATAGATTTTGGGTTGACAAACAGACAGACAGACGGACATGACAAGGGTTTCATTTTATCCTTTTGAGGAAGTTTAAAAACGTTTTTTCTGGGATTCGTAACACCATTTATTGTGTATATATTTTTGAAATACATACATTAGACTGTTTCATTATATTATGTACCTTGTATGTTCCTAGTGTTATGTTCAAATATTCATTGCTATCCCGGTCGAGTGGACAGTTGCTCCCTCAGGAGCAACATTCAGATTTCTGGATGAAAAGTGGCTTGTATGTAAATTCTAGTTTATTTGCATCGCAAATTTCATCAGATCTCTCACCCTTTTCAACGAGATTGAGAAATAATACACAAACAATTTCAGTCGTCAGTCTGTTCTCATTCATTAGTCACTAGGAAATGTCGTGGGTATTAAAGAAAGAATAGTGTGCTTGGAAGTTGGTCAACGTTTGATGACGCCAACTAAAGATGACGAATGATCTGAATGAACCAATAAGAGGTAGTGCCACGCTGCTTGACAGTCGAATTGGGCTGGCACGACCGGGGTGGTACTTCTCGTTACTTCTGGTACTTCTGCATAACTTTTGGTTGTGTGAATGTCTATGGGCGTCGGTAGTCACCATAAGGTTCCGACTGCTCGGTCGCCATGGCATAAAACAACCAGTCCAAGTGGCAGATAAGGATTTTGATTATAAAATAAAATTAGAATGGTATAGGTACCTTCGTGGTGTATTGCAGCTGGTCTTCTCCTGGCTACTGCTTGCCTTGGCTTAAATAAGCCATTGTATCCCTCGCTTTAATAGGGGATTTAAACTGGAAAATATTGCCTACTCCTAATTAATTTTGTTGCGGGTCCCACGGGTTCCCTGAGATCGTATCAAAGGGTCGTTTGGAAGTTTGGTAGACCCTAAAATATGTCTGTATCAAATGAATCCTAC
This sequence comes from Helleia helle, assembly GCA_963853865.1. Classification (NCBI taxonomy): domain Eukaryota; kingdom Metazoa; phylum Arthropoda; class Insecta; order Lepidoptera; family Lycaenidae; genus Helleia; species Helleia helle. The sequence continues at coordinate 6,488,217 of OY971429.1, forward strand.
TTAATATTATAAACGCGAAAGTTTGTAATAATATATGTATGTTTGTTACTCTTTCACGCAAAAAGTAAAAACTACTTAATGGATTTGAATGAAACTTTACAATAAGATAGCTTATACATTAGAATAACATATAGATTATCTCTGTACTCCCACGGGAATTATGGGTAGTACGCAGATGAAACCGCGGGCGCTGCTAGTTTTAAATATTTCCATCCGTGACGTTTGGTATAGATGATTCCTCTACTCTCTACTATAGATTGACTCATCACGATATCTCTGGAACTATAAGACCTAGAGACTTGAAATTTGGTAGGAATATTATTTTTGCCATGTACAGGTCAGCTAAAAACGGACTTTTTTTAAATTTTGACAGGACGAAGTCTGTGCGCAGCTAGTATTCTATGTTTTAAATATATTTTATTGAATATTATAGTATTCAGCAGTGGTTCGACGCTTGATAATGATGATTTCCTTGTATTTATTATTAATACACTGCAATAGAATGTCAAAGTGCTTAACGAGGTGCCCAATTTAGTAGTGTTTAGGGCGAGCATCGATCAGTAAGAAAGATGGCTACCTTTTTGCGAATTACGACATGGACCTCCAGCTATTTACGAGTTGGGTCCTCGAAAGTTTTGGATGAACGTAGCCACTAGTTTTGTTGGCAATTCCAAGTAACGAATATATGTATTTAATTTGTAAGTTTCTATCCTTGGTGGGTTACTGTGAATGTGAATTTGGTGTCTTGAAAGTGTTACGAATCTTCAATATGATCGGCATCATGATTATTATTAATCTATTTTCATTGTGTTTTTTCTGGGTTACAGAGCTATTTCTTTCACTAATGTTTTAAAATAAGGCTATTTCTTTTATCTAGTAGGTGTTAAACTATCCCCACTATGGTTCAGGCCTTATCGTGGCGGTGGGGCTCAGTAAGCTAGGTTGAGCCCAGCACCTTGGGCGATGCGAATTGAGCCGGGGGGCTCTTTGTACCCCTCTTATAAGAAGAGGCGACAAAAGAGCAGGGGGCAAGAGGCGAAGACGGAAACCTCACCCCATTGTACTGTCCCGACGTTGGGAGGGGTTGTTCTGTGGTGCGGGACAACCCCTCTGTGGAGGTGGCGTCGGACCCCTGAGGAACTGACTAGACGTCGAGGTGCCCTGTTTGCTCAACAGATCCGAGGCATCTCACCAAAGGCGGCATTGGTGGCACTCACTGGGTTTTAGTGGGTAGAGCTGCGTCCTCTTACCAGCTTTCGGGCGTAGCGAGTCCCACATACCCGCCTGGGAAGACCCACTCCCCAGCGGGATGCCTCAGAGCATTTACAGGTGTAAAGAAAAAAAAAGGAAGTGTGCTTCGCATCGAGCATGTAACGGGAATAGAGCGGTAATGTTATGTGTTTTCTATGAAAACAAAATTCCGCCAAATTTGTGCTGTAAGGATGCCGACTGATTGACCAATGACCAATGGGACGTACGATCACTGGTTAGTTGAATTGCTATAATGTCAGTGATAAATCACTGACCAGTTTCGGAATTTTAAGGCTCACATTACTACTCATTCCGGTTATATGCTCGATGGTGATTCGTGTAGTGTACCCGTCGGTATAATATTTTTTTCTACAAAACTACTTTTTACAGGGGGGACGGATGCCGGGTGAAACAACTTTGCTTTGTTTCAGAAAGGAGATCTGGACAGACTCTGTAATTGCTGGCAACGAGACATACAATATTATGGGTACAGACTACAACCGAGGAAAGAGTCGCCTGGAGTTAGCCCTAGGTGAACTTTCGTATAATTGCGGGTATCGTCAGGTACATTATCTTTACATTTGCCTATTATAGTTGCTTACAAGAATAAAACCTTTTTCCGGATTTTAACGGGGTAGGTACTTCAGTCTACACGTTGTTATGTCTTGGTGCACAAACCCCAGTGGCACTTGGCTAGTTCTATATGCTACAATCGTTTAGAGACTTTAGAGCATTGGTATCGTAAAACACTATTGTTTTAAACCCCCTTTGCAGCTACTTATATATGGCGATTAGAAACTGGTTTATAGTGTAATAATTTTTACGGATTTTATCATGGTTTATTCAAATTTATACATTCCCGTTTCGATTTCGCGAAAAATCCGCAACAGAATGTTTTTATTAAGATGTGTGTGAAATTTTCGTAAATATTACAAAACCACAGGATTGTGATAGATTGTGGCCCGGTGCGGACGTCCACAGCTCTCGCGTCGGGTCACCTAGATGACGAGGAGAACACCGCTGGGGTTTAGTGGGTAGAGTCTGCGTCCACCTTACCATCTTCTCGAGCGCAGAGAGTCCCACATAACCTCCGGGCCCCCCCCCCGGACCCGGTGGTATGCCTAAACGCATTCCCCAGCGAAAGCAAAAAAAAAAAAAAAAAAAAGGGTTGTGATAGATATTATAAGCCCCTATTATTTTAGCTATTGAGTTGTTTGGAAGTTAAAGATAATATTAAAAGTAAAATTGTAAAAGAAATTGAAAAATCAAAGAAGAAATATTGAGACTTTTTTTTTTGTTTCGACAGATGTGCTATGAAGAAGCTACAAGAGTATTGTATATAATAGTGTATACTTATTATATACACTTTTATATACAATACAAAAGTATTGACGACCTCTGTGGCTCAATGGTTAGCGCGTTGGCGCTCAAGCCAGAGGCAGCGGGTTCGAATCCCGCCCGGTAACAAAAAAGTTTTCTATGTTCCTGGGTCATGGATGTGTATTAAATATGTGTATTATATAATAAAAATCTAAAATATACGGAAATATATGTAATAGTATACAAGTATTAAATATATTTCCGTTGTCTGGTACCCGTAAGTTCTTCGAGAACTTACCACGGGACCATTTTGACGTGGTGTAAAAGCGTCCATAGATATTATATTATTGTATATAATAATGTATACTTATTGTATACACTACAAGAGCAGATGAGAAAAATGCATCGTAGACTTTCAGGATCTCAGACTTAATTTTATTAGTTACTCAATAATATCGATGGCTCTTCGCCTTGCCTTTGTAGCTGCCATATTAAAGTCTAGATGCTGTCTAGACTGGAATTTGAAACGAGCTCTAAGATTTCCCTATCATTGGCATTCCCTTTTTGATTATGGGTTTATTCAATAGGATGTTAAAAGGGAAAGATGAGGATTTATGCAGAAAATCCCGGTTTTATACTTTGTGAAATACGAGTCTTTAATTTCACATCAGGATTTTTGTATTGAAATCAGTATATTTCAGAAAAAATATATAACTTTTAGGGTGCAAAATTGAACAAATAATAGGTTTTGAATTAAGTATTTTTTAATTACCGGTGGGCGGGATGCGCTGTACCGCGCTCCCGGCTGCATGTGTACCACCATCTTACCCTCCCTTGAAACCGCTTTGCTGTCTTTCGGAGAGAAGTGCGAGAGTTTAATTACTGGCACTAAGTGTTACCATCTTATGTCTCAGAATAGGCAGTGTATCAATGAAATACCCTAGGCATCGTGTAGGGTGATTTTTTGACGTGACAACGTCTGATAATTCGATGGAGCCGGCTGCAAGAACGAAAAAAGATGACGCATGCGGCGCTACCTCGCTCTGAGGCGTTCCATTTTCTTATGACGTTGTCACGTTCAACTATCGTCTGTAAACCGACTTTACAGACAACCTATTTTTATAGATGAGGGGGAAGTGGACAGACGAATCACCTGGTGGTAAGTGACAAGCGACATAGACATGTTTATTAATGTTCATAGACGCTGGCCGCTTATCATCCTATCGGTCTATACAGATATATAGTCTATACAGATAAATAAAATTAGTGTCCTTATTGCTTTTTGCTTAGTGCTTTTTATTGAATGTATATGTTAAGAGGTAGTGCCATGCTACTTTACAGCCAAATTGGGCCGGCACGACCTGGGTGGTACCTCTCACTCACATAACACCGGCGTCATGTGATAGCTATGCTGTCGCGTTTCGTGCGGTTTGTGAGTTTCCGGTGGCCCATTGGGTGGATAGGGAATAAAGGGCAACGCATCGTCACAACTTCTGGTTGTCCGAATGTCTATGGGCGTCGGTAGTCACCATAAAGCTGCGACTGCTCAGTTGCCTCCTCATGACATAAAAAAAAGATGTATACATGATATATATGTATACAAAAATAACATTTTTAACAACTTTTGTCTATCTCTCTGTCTGTTTATTCCGGCCAATCTCTGAAATGGCTGGGCCGATTCTGATGGGACTTTCACTGGCAGATAGCTGATGTTATAAGAAGCAACTTAGGCTATAAAAATAATAATAATCAATCCGGTTACGGCTGTAAATCTAAGTAAACGCAGGTGAAACTGCGGGTAACATCTAGTTACTACATAAAAACACACAGAAAAACAAATTTGCGTGAAATTCTGTATAAAACGGTATCGAAAACATTAAGTATTTACTTACCTCATAAATCTCATCAATACAGTGAAATTCAATCAAGATGGCGCATTGTTGGCTCTCAATGGGTCTCGTTAGGGCTCAGAAATGGGCCTCGGCTGAGTTACGCGCCTATCCCTTTTGTTGAACGGGTCCTTGATCGATCTCCACAATGGACCAATTTCAATGCAACATCGGCTTATTTCCGAAGTACACGCAGGTTTGCTATAATGAATGAGCTAACATTGGTATGGGAATTAGTGGAAAAAGAACGGATCGCACGTAGGTACCTAATCATAGATGTAAACTTTTTTCATCCACTAGATCATAGATATAGTAATGCATAATGAAAATTAAGACAGCCAATAAATTTTCAGTTCCACCGACCCTTCTTCCAGAACGAAAGGGTGAGTTGTAAGAGGTAGTGCCATACTGCTTTGCACCCGAATTGGGCCGGCACGACCGGGGTGGTACCTCTCACTCACATGAGACCGGCGCCAAGTGACAGCTATGCTGTTGCGTTTCGTGCGGTTCGTGAGTTTAGCCCATTGGGGGATAGGGAAAAGGAGGGCAACACATCAGCTGTACAATCTCTGGTTGTGCGGATGTTGGTGGGCGTCGATAGTCACCATAAGGCTCCGACTGCTTGGTTGCCTCCTCATGACATAAAAAAAATTGGTGAAAATCCTAACAATACATAAAAAACAAGATTATAACGTTCAGTGGTCATTAGCATACATAGATGAAACTTTAATATGGAATAACCAAATGAATCGGAAGCGTGCTTGCTCATAACATTCGAAAAAAAAACATGTTGTTATTATAAGAACGATGTTAATATATTAACTTTAAAATGTATAATAGAGCAACATTTGATATAAAAAGACACCTATCAAACGCCAGACATGGCACTAACAGCTAATCCCACATTAGCCGTAATGGTCTGGGATCAATCTCCCTTCGATGTGCTAACTGGCAGGTGACAACAGATTCCCTTTGTGCCTCTGATAGCTGTTACAATTACGTTTATTGTCTGATCGGAGCGAGATTGAAAAGAATTCTCAGCTATTTGAAGTATATTTATAGAATACTAGCTGTTGCCCGCAGCTTCGCCCGCGTTATATCATATACATCCATACCCTGATTGATGATGATTATTTTTATAGCCTAAGTTACTCCTTGTAACATCGCCTATCTATCAGTGAAAATCCCTTCAAAATCGGCCCAGCTATTTCTAATATTAGCCGGAACAAACAGACAGACAGACAGATAAAAATTGTAAAAAAATACCGTTTTGGTATATGTACCGTGTATACATCCATATGCATTGAATAAAAAGCGGTTATTTTAATATTACAAACAGACACACTAATTTTATCTACCTGTGTATAGACTAGTGTTTCGCCCACGGCTCCGCTCCGCTATATTGCTATTTATAGACGAGAGTCTTTGTACAAAGTGAGTTAACTGAAATGAAAATTTCAATCAGTCCTAATGCGTCTGTAAATCTAAGCAGCAGTTTTTTTTAAATATGACTAGACTATGTCCCGCGACTTTTTATAGAGAAGCAGGCAAAAGGACAGTCGTTTCACCAGGTTGTAAGTGATCTACATCCATAGACACCCAGTACGTAATTATCAGGTGCGGCCTTTCAAATTTGTACCCCTCTTATAAGAAGAGGAGACAAAAGGGCAGAGGGGGAAAGGGACGAGGCTGGGAACCTCACCCTATTGCACTGTCCCGACTATGGGAGGGGTTGTTTTGTGGCGCGGGACAACCCCTCTGTGGAGGTGGTGTCGGTCCTTGAGGGACGGACTAGCGCTCGAGGTGCCCTGTTTGCTCATTAGATCCCCGGGGTACCTCACCAAAGGCGGCATTAGTGGCACTCGCCGGGTTTTAGTGGGTAGTGCTGCGTCCATCTTACCACCTTTCGGGCGCAGCGAGTCCCACATACCCGCCTGGGAGACCCACTCCCCGGCGCGATGCCTCAGCTAGCATTTCACGGCGTAAAAGAAAAAGAAAGTGAGTCTCCACTATCTTCATTCCTCCACTGCCATAACTTCTGAGTATAAAACATTCTTCTATGAAACTGCTTTGCTGTGTAGGTATATTATCTAATCTGGCAACTCTAGTAATGCTTTGATGATAAAAGTAGAATAAGAGCCTCGTATATTAATAATAGCCTCGTGTATTAATAATAACCTTGCGTATTAATAATAGCCTCGTGTATTATAGCCTCGCGTATTAATATTAGCCTCGTGTATTAATAATAACCTCGCGTATTAATAATAGCCTCGTGTATTAATAATAACCTCGCGTATTAATATTAACCGGTGGAAGGGAAGCGTTATGCCGCGCTCCCGGCTGCATGGGTAACACCATCTTGTTTCTTTCTCCCGTGAAACAGCTTTGCTGTGTTTCGGAGAGAAGGGCAAGACAGGCAGTGTAATTACTGGCACCGAGACTTAACGTCTTATGTCTCAGGATAGGCAACACATAAATGAGTTGCCTGGGCTCGTTCCAGGTATACTAGTTTATGTTCATGGGCGACGTCGACCACTAAACATCAGGTGGTACGTTTGCCAGTTTGCCTATCCAACTTACATAAAAAAGCCTCGTATATTAAGAATGGCCTCGCGTATTCATATTAGCCTCGCGTATTCTCATAGATATTACGATTACCTAATTGGTTAGTTTGCCTATTCAGCTGACATAAGAAATAAATATCTTCCGTCACTAAAATAAAGCAACCCTTGAAACGGTTATTACGAGATAAAGATTCTATCTTACATTTATCTTGCAACTGTTCTTATCAGCGGTACATTATCGTCCCTTGCTGTACATTAACAATCTTCTAACCGATTGAGCTTAATCTGTCTGAAAGTTTCGGTCATGTTATCTAGTTTACCTCACTTTATGCTGTTAATATGTATGTCGATCGACCATTAACCAGGTTCAAAGATCTCCGTCGTGACCGGTCCGTTTTGGATGCGAGTAGCAAGGGATCGGCCGTCTTAGCTTTCATTGAGAGCTTATGACGGATATATGCTGATGATGATGATGATGTAATCATCTTAGTGGGATTTCAATCGTAACGTAATCGTTACGATTGAAATCCCACTAAGATCATAAATAGTTTTCTGGAAGATGGAGGATAGAGAGATCCCCAATATGAATGAAACGACTATTCGTATTTAAAGAGGTCGTCTTGACGTTCATTGATAAAGCCTATTGGAGGGTGAATGGTTGTTAATAATAATGACGACAAAAGATGATTTAAATAATTTTTACCTTAACAATTCATCATATATAACTGAATAATTCTTTAGTAAGATATTTCTCTTCCTCATTTCAGTTCCCCACTTTTTTATAACAAATTGAGATACGCTTTAAACAAACGATCCACATTTAAGATATGGTAATGCCGGGTTCAGGAAAGTGCATTTGAAACGTTCTTAATGACCTCAACTTAGACTGAAATAAACTTAGAAGCGGTATAAAGATAGCAGAATTCATTTGATATTTTTGTAAAAATATCTGGGTCATATTATTTTTCTCTTTTACATAATAATATACATAATAATAAAAATTAATAGAGTATACATAATAATATACACCAAAGAATTTGTGGTCAGATAGACTTTACTTTAGAATTTAAAGGATGTGAGTCTTCGGCACGACCATCGATCAATTAAGAGTTTTTCTCTGTTTTTTCTGGTCTAGTGGTCATGTGAATAGCTATATGCAGCGATTACGGGTTAGAATCCCGGCAAGCGACAAATATCTATAGATGTCTCATGTCTGCTACCAATTAGTAAAATGAAAAGTTCAATTCATACGCTAGAAACCAATATACGAAAATTTATTATAATTTTTTTTATTACTGAAGTTAGTCAATATAAATCTCCATAATAACCCTTGAAGCCTGAAATTAATAAAAATTACTTCTGCAATTTGAGCCTTCAAATCCATCAATGCTAGTTTAGCTGTCACAACCAAGGAAGTTAGCAATGAAATGCCAATCAGGCTTTGCCTACAATTAAGCGGTCTAGTTAGCAAGTCTAATGGCCGAACATTATCGATCATACAAGTATACTCGTATTACTGCATACTTAATACTGGATTTGCATAAAACGTAAAGGCCTAGTATATGGGAAGATGTACTATGTTTTACTAGCTTTTTAATAGCTTCTTATAAACCAAAAATACCCACTAAATTGCAAACCATTTGTAACTCCGAACCGGCTGAACTAATTTGGATGTGATTATTTGAAAACGGATTTTCTAGTGACTTATAGACATATTTTACCAGAATTATTTCAGGCATTTCAAGATCATCAGCCCTTTTTATTACGATGAGGTTAGTTTTTCTAGGTATAACTTTGTATAATTTTGCTCGCTTCTATAGTAAAATGCCTACTAACTTTGCATTGTAACTTTTCTAAGTCTTTTCGTTTGTAGACCTCACACTGGACCAACTTTTTATCATGTATAAACTCTAAAAGTAGAGTTTTATTTATAATTGTGTTCTTGGCACGATTACAGATTAAAAGTTTGCTTGGCTTTTTATTTGGCATACATATGTATGGTTTTTACAATAAAGCTAAAATAAAACGCAGTAAAAATCTCATTTTTTATCTGCGTATTAAAAAAAAACTTTTTTTAGTAAATCTATAACGAAATATGGAAAAAAATAAAAATATGAGCTCATCATGCGGTCGCGTTTCGTGCGATTTGTGAGTTTCCGGTAGCCCATTGGGGAGATAGGGAAAAGGAAGGCAACACATCTTGCATAATCTTTGGTTGTGCAGATGTGTATGGGCGTCGGTAGTCTAAAGCTTCAACTGCTCGTATGCCCTCCTATGCTATAAAAAATAAATAAATAACATAATATTAGCTTTGCATGTGGTAGCGAGCAAGCCTTACGTTTAATGTGACAACATAATAAATTTAGTTAAAGGACATCAAAGTACCTTAAGATTGATGCTTTAATTTCCATTTGCGTGTACATTAAAACGAAAAATTTCAACGTTGTTATTCTCATCACCTTCGTCATTATCGCCATAATCATCTACATCATTATCATCATCATCATCATCATCATCATCATCATCATCATCATCATCATCGTCTTCATCATCATAATCATCATCAGCCCCTATACGTACACTGCATCTGCTTATAAGATTATTTATCTATTTTCCGAGTTTATAGGCAAACTGGCAAACGTGCTAACTGGTCGACGTCGCCCATGAACATAAACTAGTTTACCTGGAACGAGCCCAGGCAACTCATCTACGTGTTGCCTATCATGAGACATACGATGTTAAGTCTCGGTGCCAGTAATTACACTGCCTGTCTTGCCCTTCTCTCTGAAACACAGCAAAGCTGTTTCACGGGAAAAAAAGCAAGATGGTGGTACCCACAGAAATCTAAATAATAAGACAATAGAAGTGCTATCTACTGTCTTTTATTACCGGAACGCGTGTCGCCGGATCACAACTACCAACACATAGACAAACAATAAATACACAATTACGCCTACACATGTCACTAGCATTGATGCAATAAAAATTAAACTTTAAACCTATGGTATTAAGCAATATTTTATGAACAACCAAAATATCTGGAGGTGTGGCCACTCTGACCAATTATACCCATGAACACTTATGAACAGTGCAGTGCAACGTTCATATCGATAACTTTCCGTTTGGGCGACGTTGATTTTGTTCGGTAACTACTAATTGTTGGTGAGGTAACTGTTACATTAAGCGACGCACTTTTTGACGTTTTATCAAAGAGAAAAGGGAATACAATAAAACGTTAAGAGTAAGTATATTTCTTTTTTTTTTCATTTATTAATTTAAATTTTATATTATATTTTAATAAATTAATTATATTATATTTTATTGAATATAATATAAGTAAAAATGCCTAATAATTCAAATATGGAATACTCTCTTATAAACGCTCTACCGCACACGCCTCCTGCGCAGGCGCCACGTCGGGATGAAGATGGTTTTGAGATGGTGAAGAGGAAGAGGCGCCATCCCAGAACCGTCCAGAATCGCTGCGGCAAAGCCTCACTGGAGCCCAATCTGCTCGTGCGTGCCGCCAAACCGAATACGCCGGTGTATATGTCCCGCCTTCATTACACCACAAAGGCGGAGAACATCGTGGAATCGCACATCGCGTGCCGGAGGTTGAAGTACTGTCCGAGGGTGCAGGAGCTGGAGTTGAGCCGCAACGTCAATTTCAAGGCGTTTGTGGTGCGAATACTGACATGCTACCTGCAGGAAGTTTTACGAGAAAACTTCTGGCCTCAGGATGTGGTGTTCCGTCGCTTCCGCGGAACAGTACCACCGGAACGCACGAAGGCGTAGCGATAGGAAGTTTACTAACATAATTTTAAGATTTTATACTAACACAAATATAATATATATATATGTTAGTGTGTAAGGTATATATCTATGGGCCATATAGTGCCCGAGAATAAATGATTTTATTTTATTATTTATTTTATTTTATAATTATTACTTATTACTAGGCTTGCGGTAACCAATTTCTTTTTCCAGTTGCTGGTGAGAGGGAAGTGCTGTGCCGCGCTCCCGGCTGCATAGGTACCACCATCTTGCTTGTTTCTTCCGTGAAACAGCTTTGCTGTGTTTCGGAGAGAAGGGCAGGACAGGCAGTGTATTTAACATCTTGTGTCTCAGGACTTGTGGGCTTGTTCCAGGTAAACTGGTTTATGTTCATGAGCAACGTCGACCACTTACCACCAGGTGGCACGTTTCCCAATTTGCCTATCCAACTAACATAAAAAAGCATATGTGCATCTTTTTGGAAACCTGAAATAATAGCATTGTTAAAAGTTAACAGAAACATAAATAATAATATGATTACAATGTTATACGCGCTTCTAGCTTGTATAATAAAATAAACAATAAATTAAATATATATGAAAAATCATGACTTTAAAAATGAATTGACGATATGGTTGCAAAAGCTTACGCACGCATGCGTGTACACACGCACGCATGCACACATGCACGCACGCACACATACGCGCGCACACACACACACACACGCACACGATTTTAAGTGTTTATCTACAATATTACGCATGTATTATAATAAAAATAATATAATATCTATGGACGCTTTCACACCACGTCAATCTGGTCCCGTGGTAAGTTCTCGAAGAACTTGTGTTACGGGTACCAGACAACGGAAATATATTTAACACTTTTGATTTACACATATTTAATACACATCCATGACCCAGGAACACAGAAAATATTTGTGTATAGAAGATAAGTTAATATATATTTAACGAAAAATCACATTTCATTCCCATTTTGGTAAAACTAAGTAAGCCACAAATAATAATTATCTATACAAAATAGTAGTGGCACGTCACTCATTCGCCTTCAATACATGCGGCCGTATTCCTAGAAGTGCACGCACGCGGCGGTACTGTTTATTGCGCATGTCTATAATTCCATTGCTGCTTTTACTAGTTGTAATCGTAGACATGAACAAGCATTAGTATCAATGGTTATTGAAATTTGAAAACATTTCTATTACTGCGACAATTTTAGTACTGGTGGTGAATAATTTTATTTGTTTATTATATTTCATCAAAATACAACATTATTTTAAAAATAATGTACTTACTTATGAAATGTTATCCCTTTATTTGAAAAATTACAAGTTGTGGAAGAATTTCCGCAGCTGGATATGCTGAAAAACATCATATTTAAGTCTCGGCGTCCGAAACAATACTGATGACTGACACAAACGTTCCGAGCGCACTTGTGATCTATAAGACACATGCGCGGCAACAAGGTCATGCGTCTTTGCGACTTCTATTGTCTTATTATTTAGATTTCTGTGGTGGTACCCATGCAGCCGGGATATAAAATAAGTGCTTGCGAAATTATGAAATGTACAATATACAAGCTTCGTTTTTATAATGTTATTTGAATAATATATTTGTTTTATTATACAATAAATGCTTAAAATCCCTATTGAATGTTATTTAGTATAAACGTCTTTATTCCGAGTCTGTAAAGTAAATTGGTTCAAAGATGTACGAGCGCGTCAGAGACGGCGGAAGACAAATTAGAGGTCATCAACCAGATTAATTTGGTGTTTTAATAGACAAGCTAAAACGTTATAATATATAAGTTCAATTGAAGTGAGGTCTTTAGGCAGGTAGAATAGTAAACTCAATCATACCATAAATGCGAAAGATAGTTTGTTTGATTGTTACGTGTCTAAACCGCTGATCACATTTTAATAATATCAGGCAAGGAGATAGAATATAATAAATGTCTATAAATATGGTCTACAGGCTAATAACAAGTTAATAAAAAAGTAGCTTAGCCCCGACTTCCAAAATAAAAAATCTAAAAATAATAAAATTATTGCTGCTGTACTGTTATTATAATAGGTAGAACCTATGAAATTGCCGTTCTGCAGTACTGGCCATTTCAAATCAAAATAATTTTTGTTTGGCTAAGAATTATAATTTCAAATTAATTTTATTTAAAAAAACACGGAATTCTTTTTCCAAAAGTAGTCATTTTTTTATTGATTAGTGCTACGATTAGTGTTACATTTTCATCGCATTTCAATCTTTTTCGTCATCATGGATAAGTTAAAAATTCGAGTAATTATGGAATATGAGTACCGTCGTGGCAGCAACGCGGCACAAGCGGCACGCAACATCAACGACGATTACGGAGCTAACACTACAAACCAACGCACCACCTGTTATTGGTTTGCTCGTTCCGTTCTGGAAATTTCGACCTGAAAGACCTCGCGGTCGTCCGAAGACTTTGGTCGACAATGACGAATTAAAGGCGATTGTGGAAGCTGATGATACACAATCTACGACTGAATTGGCAGCAGCTTTCGACCTTAGCGTCAAAACAATATCAATGATTCATTTGCGTCAAATTGGCAAGGTAAAAAAGCTTGAATTTTAAAAACGTGTTACACACGTTGATCATATTAAACAGCGTCGTTTTAATGAGACAAAAGTTCAAAGAAAACCAATTTGGAATTGTGTAAACAATATTCTACGTGCAATTGAAGACAATCATAACGGAATTGCTGTCATATGTATTAAATAATTCCGTTATAAGATATCACCAAAGATCTTCATCAGAACATCACCAACTTAGAATAGATATTATTATGAGGCCGCGTTTAGGTAGACGAAATGCTGGTCGGCCACTAACCAGGTGGGAAGGCTCGCTCCATGCTGTGGCCGGTCCGTGTTGTGGCAAGGGTCGTCTGGCGTTCATTGAAAGAGGCCTATGTTCAGCACTGGACGGATAAAGGATGATTCCCATCATCTAGTTAAACTACAACCAAATAAGCATTATTGGAAGTAACTCAAAAACGGCTTGTCAGATTTTGATCAAATTAATATGAGACCAACTTTGCATCACCTGCTTTCAAACGAAATAAGTATTATCGAAATCCATTCACAATCAGCGCAGTAATCTGGTCACATACATATAAAAAAACATACAGACTTATTGAAAACCTACTCTTTTGTTGAAGTCGGTTAAAAAGTGAGTTGCCTTACATATTTGAAACAATATGCCAACTTCTGCGTGATCTCAACCATGTACCATTATAATATTATAATTATAAACTCGTTCATATATATATATGTATATATAATTCTATGAAAAATATTTTAACAAATATCGGACGCGGGTCGACTCTTGACCTCTTTATTTTTACAACGTTAACTCCAGTTATGGGTCAAATTAATTATTAGTGAGGGCCGTGACGGCGTGCCGCGATATGGAAATTATTTAATTAGCTCCCGTAATTATTTCTGACACACTGGCGCAATGTTCTTATGCATTATTATTATCATCCTTTTTTTTTAATTTCAGATTTTTATAATCAGGACGATGTTTTATTCTTTCGAATTCAGTGACCGCGGTAAAGTATTTCAAACTTCGAAAATGTCATTCAACATCCAAAGAAATCTTTAGAATAGAGAGAATTATTCCATTTTATTGAAAAACACAGCACATAAGAACTGGAGTCACGAAACTAAAATCAGTGTTTTATCAGATTGATCTTTGTAAATTACTAATACACGTGTATTGAATTGAATTCAGATAAATATTTTGTCATCACGTGTTGTATTCTAACGATGAATTAACCTCGTGTTATCGTCAAATTCCAAGTCAAAGATACTTCTAGAATTGCGCCGGCAAAGCTAAAGCCTTGAACGCAGATTGAAATCATAACTCTGAACGCAGAACGCGTGAACTCTTGACGTTGAGCGCAGAGTAAATTCGAAACGTTAAACACAGAACGTGCAAACTTTGAACGCTGAACGCAGACGCGCGAACGCAGACGCGCGAACGTAGACGCGCGAATGCAGACGCGCGAACGCAGACGCGCGAATGCAGACGCGCGAACGCAGACGCGTGAACGCGTGAACGGAAAACGCACGACCGTTCTAAAGAAATCTCATAATAAGCTAGAATTCTGAGCCGTAGATCACACGTGATTCATCTCTATAATGAGCACTCAATGGAAATTCTATAAAAGGATATAATATTACCTCCGTCATAATTCACCGTTCACACCATTGTATTACAAACGTTGACAAGTGTATTGATTTCTGTTATTAATGACTGCATTGTTTAAACTTGTTCTATAAATATTAACTCTTTATTATTCACATATTTTGTTATATTTATTATATAACTCTTATAAACAATTGGTAAATGTTTTTGTATAAAGTCTGTGTAGGACCAGACTGTTTATTACTTACGAAGCAGCTTTGTTTTAGGAAGAGCAGAGCATGCAGTGTAATTACTGGCACCGAGGCCAGGCGTCTCAAGATAGGAAATGCATGAATAAATAAGTACGTACAATATAGAAGTTTTCAATTTCCCACTTAAAATAGCTCTTACAATCTATTTTCTATAAAATGCACATAACGCAAAGAAGATACATCGAGTATAGGTTTTAACTAAAAAAGAAAATATTATGGATGTTACTATGAATGTCGTTGGTCCTGGCTGTCATTGGATCTTGGACAGTCATTACGGGTTGTCAGGAGCCCGAAAGTCTGAATAACCAGTATTAACTAGTTACTGATTTGTGGGGGTCACATAGGCAGTCGCTTTATTTAAAATCCAGACGCATTCGGTTAGACTGGAATCCGACCCCAACATAGTTGAGACACAGCTAGGCAGAAGATGTTACTATATAGTGTTTGATACTTAGAATGTTGGAATCTATCCTATATATACGACGACCTCTGTGGCTCAGTGGTAAGCGCGTTGGCGCTCAAGCCGGAGGTTGCGGGTTCGAATCCCGCCAGGGAACAAAAAATATTTTCTGTGTTCCTCGGTCATGGATGTGTTTAAATATGTGTATTATATAATAAAAATCTTAAATATATGTATAGTATAAAAGTATTAAATATATTTCCGTTGTCTGGTACCCGTAACACAAGTTCTTCGAGAACTTACCACGGGACCAGATTGACGTGGTGTGAAAGCGTCCATAGATATTATTATTATTATTATTATTATTATTATTATTATTATTATTATTATTATTATTATTATATACTAAACATCAATCCCTTTTTGCCATACAAAATCAAACCAGCGTATTATTATAGGGATTATGAACAATACTGGCGTTGTAGCCAATAATCGATCCTTTGTGGTGCTGAAGCCTGTCCTAGATAATTAAAGATGCCTCCGTACCCCCACAAAAGTAGGATACCTCAAAGAGCAAATATAAAATAAATATCTGTTTTAGACATCCTTGGTTACGAAATCTTACAGTAGAACTATTCCGCAAACCAGGTAGTCTTTTCAGTAAATATGAGTGCATATTATCTATGTTATATAGAGTATCGAGTATACACTGAGGAAAAGTATAATGTCTGCATATGCTTGTAATCACACATTCGGCAACTAAACTAAAATATGCTTACACCAATTGAACTCATTATACTCTCTAAACAACTCAAACATTTTTCCCCACCTTGATGAAAAGTAAGGTAGGAAAAAAAATCGTATACGCACCACGCGAGAAAATCAGCACCCACGATTATCACCCTCGACTTCGGCTCGGGGAAATGTCCTACGCGGGAAATGTCCTACACGGAAAATGTCCTACTTATGTCTCTTGGTGCGTAATATTATACTATTATCAAGACTTTTTAAGATTACATTTTTGATTATTTACCTGCGTTTTAGACACGGGAGTCCTAAATTTGTCATAAAGATGTCCTTTTTTATTTATTTTTCTTCTACGCCGGGATATGCTCTGAGGCATTCCGTGGAGGTGTGGGACTCGCTGTGCCCGAAAGGTGGTAAGGTGGACGCAGTTCTACCCACTAAAACCCGGCGAGTGCCACCAATGCCGTTTTCGGCGAGATACCCCGGAGCAAACAGCTCGACGGCTAGTCAGTCCCTCAAGGAACCGACGCCACCTCCACAGAGGGGTTGTCCCGCACCACAGAATAACCTCTCCTAACATCGGGACAGTACAATGGGGTGAGGTTTCCATTTTTCCCCTTCTCCCCCCTGCTCTTTTGTCCCCACTTCTTATAAGAGGGTACAAAGAGCAGCTCCGTCGGTTAAATTTGCTTCGCCTTAGGTGCTAGGTTCATCCTTAGGCTACAGAACCCCACCGCCACGACAAGGCTTGAACCATGGTGGGGTCATAAAGACGTCCTAATGTCACAAAGTTATCCTACGATTCACGTTTGCAACACATGTCGAACCTGTGTTGCAAAGAGAAGAGTCAAGACGGTCAGACATAATATTTACTAGCACCAAGAACGTATAAACCTGGGATAGTTCCACGTAACTAGAAAGCTTGCCTATCCAATTAATACAAAAAAAAATACTCTTGTAATCCTCCTAACAAACGCGAAAGTTAATAAGAATGTATGGATGTATGTTGCTCTCACGCAAAAAAGACTGAATGGATTTTAATGAAACTTTACAATAACATACACAGAATTACAAAGAGGCTATAATTTATCCCCGTACTATCATGGGAATGGGAAGTATGCGGGTAAAGCCTCGGGGCGCGTCTAGTGTGATATTATTTTGATTTAATATTTATTTATTTATGAAAAATAACGTTCTGATGATGTTAAGTCCTAAAACTAAATTACATTGACACGATTTGAATATTTCAAAATGAATGAAGTATTTCAAATCTGATTCCTTAAGTTAATGGAATGTTGATGAAATTTTACAAATTTGATGTTTCAAATTTAATTTGATGTTTCAAATTTAATTTGATAATTTTTGGGATTCCATCTCTCGATGACAAAACGGAATAACAGGATTACTGTGTTTTTCGGGTAGACGAAGTGTTGGTCGGCCATTAACCAGGTGGGGAGACGATCTCCGTACAATGGCCGTTCCGTGTTGGATGCGAGTGGCGAGAAATCGGTCGTCTTGGCGTTATTTGAGGAAGGCCTATTCGTTCAGCCCCTATCCGTCCACTGCTGGACATATCCAGCAGTGGACGGATAGTAGCTGATGATGATGATGATGTGTTTTTCGTCTGTCAGTGATGATGATAATGACGATAATGATAATTCTTCTAGTCCATGTTAATCAGTGATAACGAGATTTTTTCTGCTATTTTTTGTGAGACATGTATTGGCGCGCTTTCGAACAAATCTACTTAGATGCCATGACGTCAAACAGCATGACGCTGTCACATATTTTATTCCTTATCATAGGATTTTTTTAATTATTTATATTAACATACCTTTCTTTTTCTTTTATTAATGTTCTTAAGCGTCCCGCGGGGGAGGGGCGACTCACCAGGCGGGTATGTGGGACTCGCTGTGCCCTAAAGATGGTAACATAGATTATACACTTATCCTGGTAGATGGTAAGGTGGACGCAGCTCTACTCACTAAAACCCGGCGAGTGCTATCAATGCCTATTGGCCTGTGACGTAATCATAGTCACATGACAGCTTAGAGCGTTTTAGCGGGAATTTTTAAAATAATTTTAATTGTCTTTTTTATTAAAATTGGACATTATTGCTTCACAAAACTATTTTTTTCGTGGTCATATAGGACATATCTATCAAATAAAATCATTTAAAAAATTAGTCAACATCCCTATTGCCTTAAAACCACACCGTTTTCATGAAACATATAAAAACAACGTATTTATATCAATTTGAAAATTTAACGGTGTTATTATAGAAATTGCCGGTATTAGTGGATTTCAATTTGTGTAAATTATAACCTGGAACAGTTCGACGGTTGATACGACCATAATTATAGAGTACGAAGATTGTGGAGTTGTATACGACATTAGCGGTCATTTGAGTTGGCTAAGTATCAGACGACATGAAGGGGTAGTTGTGGCTTTATATTTATCATTCTAATTTTTTTTAGCATAGGGCGGCAAACGTGCCTTTTGGCGACTGTCGACGCCAATACACCTCCGCACAATCAGAGATTATGCAGATACGTTGCCCTCCTTTTCCCTATCTATGATGGCCCACCGGAACTTCACAAGCCGCACGAAACAGGACAGCTTAGCTGTCACTTTACGCCGGTATTATGTGAGCGAGTGCTACCTGTTACAAATACCAAAAACTTTCGTCTACCACTGGACATATGCCTCAATGAATAATATATATATATATCCTGTAGCACAGAACAGTGCAATGGGGTGAGGTTCCCATCCTCACTCTTTGTTCCCCCCTGATCTTTTGTTCCCTCGTCTTATAAGAGGTGTACAAAGAGCAGCTCCCTCGGTTCAATTGGCTTCGCCCAAGGTCCAGGGTTCACCTTAGGCCCCCGTCATTGCCACGACAAGACTTGAACCATGGTGGGGAAGAGACCCCGTCCCTATTATATATAAACTATAAAAGTCAATGCAAAAAGTTATTAGCATACAATATATTCAAATTTTTGTGAAGTATATGAATACATTAGTAAATTATTATATCTTATCTTATATCTTTAAATGAGCAATTCTTATATATATATATATATATATATATATATATATATATATATATATATATATATATATATTATATAATTGGAATCTCGGAATCGGCTCCAACGATTTTCATGACATTTAGTATATGGGGGGTTTCGGGGGCGATAAATCGATCTAGCTAGGAATCATTTTTAGAAAATGTCATTTTATTAAAAAAAAAAACAAAAAAACGGTCATCCAGGTACTATATCTTTAAATGAGCAATTCTTGTATATATATATATATGTATATAATTGGAATCTCGGAATCGGCTCCAACGATTTTCATGAAATTTAGTATATAGGGGGTTTCGGGGGCGATAAATCGATCTAGCTAGGAATCATTTTTAGAAAAAGTTATCTTATTTAAAAAAAAAAAACGAGCAAAGCTCGGTCATCCAGGAAATCCAGGACTAGAAATTATGAGGAAAATTGTAACGTGCCGTCTCGACGTAACAGACTAGAGACGGGGAAGGGAGAGCCGTGGAACGGAATTAATTAAGAACGTCATATATTTATTACAAAATTAATAAATAGAGGGAATAAGTTGAAGATGTTTTACTAGTACCTGTTTTACCCGCGCTACCTTCATTTGTAGCATATGGATACTATCTATAAGTACTAGAAATGGTCGATACAAATCATATACAGATATTGAAACGTATATTACATCAATATCTAAATATCCGATATCGGTGCGTTTAAAAACGATATATTTATTAAAACACGATATTTCTGTATCGTTGCGATACGTCTCGGTTCGTTATCTCGCTTGATATTCAAGATTTATAGGATATAGGATATCAAACCATATTGCATCGCAATATGGGCTAAGTATTCAGATGCGCTGGGCCGACTGATAACTAGTGAGCGAGTGAAATAGCAATAATCGGATATTCGTAGGATTCCAAACATTATGCGCAACAGAACTAACGTTATATGAATATTTTCATGTGTATTTTGGCAAATTTGTCTTAGACCACAGAAGTTAAACAAGAGACTTTATTATATTCATAATATCAAGCTTTTTCGGTAATTTTGCAATTTTATCCTTGACCTTTGTCCTTGAACTAGTAGCTTCGCTCCGGTGATCCTTTTCTCTTATATTTATATTATATTCTTATTTATATAAAATAAATTAACATTTTCCATACAAATACATACCTAAATATAACGTCCCATGTCCTAAGTACAAATGCTGTTGCTCATCACACAAACATTTTGCGGACAACACCCAAAGTAGATAAAGACAGATTTAAAAAATTACAATTTTTTTCAAAACACATCGTTTTATAGGTTCATTGTTACCAAATACGGACCAATACACCAATATATTATAGTTTCAAAAAATATATAGTTTCTATAAAAAAATATAGTAGTTTATGGATGATAATTATTTTATAGACTACTAGCTGGTGCCCGCAACTTCGTCTTCGCAGGATAAGATTTTAGTTTTTTTTTCATAAAAAGTATCATATGTTACTAGAAAGTACCTCCAAGAATATGTGTACAAACTTTCAGGATGTTCGGTTAAGTCGTTCTCGTGTGAAAGCATAGCAAACACATACATTCACATTTATAATATTAGTATAGATATCAAGTGATTATGTAGCAATATACTGGTGAAAGAACTATTTAAATCGGATGTGTTTTTCCGAAGTTAACCTTCTACTTCTACATCCAAATACTCTCGATCGCGAATGTACAAATTAATAAGTCTTTGCAGATGTACCAGAGAAAAACATCTTGTGCAATTCATATTCAATTTTACTGCATCTTCCTGAATTAAGATTAAATACCATTCTGCGTAAAATTCCTTAAAAACACATATGATCAACCCCTAGATGTCCCATTGCTGGTCTTCTCCTCGAAAACAGGCGAGGAGGGTGTTGGGCCATATTCCACCGATGCGCTGGCCCAATGCGTGTTGGTGAACTTCACACACCTCAAAGACTTTTATTCTCATCAGGCATGCACGTTTCCTCTCCGTTTCCTAAAAAAACACCTACTACCATCAATACATCGGTTTTTTTTTATATTCTCTTTTATCGTTAATTATTCAGTCTTGCTGCCGACATGCCTCTTTTCCAAAACTATAATGTCTTCCAATTTGGACCAAACTATACACAATAAACATAATTTCATTAAAATCGGCTCAGTAATTCGGACAAAAAAACGAAAATATTTTTCTATAAAGATTAGTTGTTTTCTTATCACAGTCCTAATAGTTATACACGCCGAAGATAAAGAACATAGTAAGACAGTATTTTCACAGATAACTTATAACATAAATGTAAAGTCCCCTTAAGTTTCGAGAAGCAAAGTAACTTCACAAAGGGTTTAATCTTTTTGTATTTCTTTCATTGCAATTTGCATTTTGGCCTCACCAGTTGGCGCCTGTGTATCGTAAAAACAATTCTTAAAAAACATTTGATATCTATTGAGATAAATTAGTCTGCACATGTCCATTTTATTGTGTTCGTCTGAGATAATGTTCACAAATGGGTTTTTAGCGACGCTGCTTTTGTTGGGTTTCATTATTTGTTCTAAAATTTAGCTATCTGAGAGAGCAAAGAATGATTCATAAAAATGCTTGTCTGACACATTTTACTTCTTAATAGCTGATCAAATTTAGATTAAATTCAATAGGTGCATAAATCGTAGGAAGATCTACTAAATGTAGTTATCATTAGTGGATACGACTATTAATGTAACATTAATCACAACTTCTTAGAAGCCTACTGCTAGAATAGGTTTAAAGTGACTTGTTCTGGGGAAAAAGCCACTTTAATGGTGGGACCATGGGTGAGGCCTTGTCGTGGCGTTGGGGCTCAGTAGCCTAGGATCAGCCCAGCACCTTGGGCGAAGCGAATTGGGCCTAGGAGGCTCTTTGTATCCCTCTTATAAGAAAAGGGGATAAAAGATCTGGGGGCAAGGGGCGAGAATGGGAACCTCACCCCATTGTACTGGCGCGACTAACTAGCCGTCGAGGTGCCCTGTTGCTCAACAGATCCGGTTCACCTGACCAAAGGCGGCATTGGTGACACTCGCCTGGTTTTAGTGGTTCGAGCTGCGTCCTCTTACCATCTTTAGGGCGCAGCGAGTGCTACATACCCGCCCGAGGAGACCCACTCTCCCGCGCCTTAGAGCATTTCCCGGCGTTAAAGAGAAAAAAATTGTTAAAAGTGGCTAAGATGTTGATGAGGTATCACGACACGAAATCGGCATATCGGATGTAGTCACGGCACTCGAGTCTATTTTATTGCCAAGTCTTACCAATAGATATTCAATAGAAAAAAAAACTATTTTAAGGCCTCTTCTTAGAAAGCCTCACACTTGGGGAAATGAAAATTATTTCTCAAGCAAACAAAGCCACTTTTTTCATTTTTCCTTATTCAGAAACTTAATTATTATAATGAAGTTTTACAAACCTAGTCCCGGAGCCATGTGCATAATGAAAAGGGGATAAAAATGTACGTGTCCCCTGAACTCGGCGGCAGATGTGAGCGACGGTGTTTATGACTGGGGGGGGGGGGGCATTTTTCACAGAGACTGTTAGCACGTACTACATTGCCAAAGCAAATATTGAACTGTAAGGCTATTCACTATAATAAATGATATTTACGTTCCTGACAAAATGAAAATCTGCTATAATACAGCTGAAGAGTTTGTTCTTTGAACGCACTTACCCCACTTACCTCTATACCTACAATCTATTTTCCATAGCCCTATTTCACGGAAAGGACTTTTTATTTTATGGCTGGTGAAACCGCAAAATTATAAGTTTTTGCAGAAATTTATCCTACTAGTCCTACTAATGTAATAAACGCGAAAGTTTGTATGTATGGATGTTTGTCACTCTTTCGCGCAAAACTACTGAATAGATTTTAATGAAATTTTACAATAATATAGATTATATTTTAGAATAACGTAAAGGATATCATTTATCCCCGTACTCCCACGGGAATCGTAAGTACGCGGGCGAAAACACGGGGCGCTGTTAGTATGAGATATTTATAAAATTGGCTGCTTGTGAATTTTACATGTCACGGGGTCAAATCCCGATGAAGTGAATAATTAATCTAATAGACGAATTACTAAAATTTTTCAATAAGTTTCATGCTAAGTTTCAAGAGTTCTAGTTACCAAGCTCCCAGAAATAGATAGTCATTCAGTTTTAGTCTAAAATCTGATTAACAGTCAAAACGATTGGTTTTATTTAAGGTTCATGGTATTTATTTGGATACTTTTGTATACTATGTTGTATGAAATAAGAGCATTATTTCTTAAAAGCCGATGACGTATCTGAAAATTCTCGGGTGTTCCAATGTGTCAATAACCACGTGACCCCACAGCCTGTCAGCTTTTTAAAAATATATGACCAATAGAATTAAGCTGTATCCATGTTTCATACGTACAAAGAAACGCGTTTAAAAATTTACAACCGTCGAAACAAAGCAACGTAAATCTATGACAAAGGCCAGGGCAAAAATACAGCTTACACATGTCGTTACCGAAAATTCTAACAGTGGCTAGCCGGAGAGCTACCGAACATTTTGTTTAGATTAATATTATTTGATGTTACTTTCAACGTCGTCAATATGTATTTTTCTAAATATTCTACATATTTTATTGTTAAATAAAGGTTCTCAATAAATTATAAAGAGATAGGTAATTAATATAATTTAATTTAATTTTAAATGAATTTTATTTATAATAATACGATGTATCTTGTAACATGTTTGTAAGAGGTAGTGCCATGCTACTTTGCAGCCGAATTGGGCCGGCACGACCTGGGTAGTAACTCTCACTCACATAGCACCAGCGTCAAGTCTGGCCCATTGGGAATAGGAAAAGGAGTGCAACGTATGTGTATAACTTTTGGTTGTGCGGATTTCTATGGGAGTCGGCAGTCATTATAAGGCTCAGACTACTCGATTGCTATAAAGTGACATAAAAACAGGCATATTGTCGTGCTTGTTTACGCCTTATATCATTAATTTTCTTCGAAGATCTTCGAAGTAATACTATACAAGTCATATGGATGTAAATTAGTACTTATTATGATTAAGTATATTCTATTAACGGTGTACACGTAGCCATTGCCAATATCATAAATAATAAAAATACTATAAGTTACCCTTTTTTGGCACATAGCTTTATTATGTATCGATTAAAGATTTGTTACCATTCTTCTTCGCGTATATTTAAATCGACTTCGTCAATCTAGAATTTTTTACAATACCATCATTGCTTACATTCGCTAGCTCTTTGCATAGAACATCGAATTTGTTGTATATTTGTGAGTTATTCCAGTTGACATGCTCTGCCCGTACGTGATAGAGATTTCAATTACCAAACCTATTTTTATGTTACGTTCCTCTCGAATTTAATCTGTAGTGCACTCGGTTCAATTAGAGCCTTGTCGAGCCGTGCGCTCACATACTAATGGTTTGGTGAGCTAGGCTCATCACATAGCAATCCCACTATAAGTGTTAATGTTTTTGTTACTCTTGAAATTAACTGATATGATTTTTGTTAAACCTTTTGCTTTATGTAATGAATTTTATATTAGTATACTAATGTTTTTTAGTATAGGAGAAACAAGTAGGATTGTGATACCCAAGCAGACGAGAGCGCGGCACAGCGCAACCCTCTCACCGGTAAATTGCTTGGAATCACTTGTCCGGCGAAGTACTTAGGGTGTTTTATGAATTCCTCGAATTTTTCTTACTTATAATGTCTAGGAATTTGTTAACAAAATTTTGCCACGTCTTTCATGGAAGCATTCGTTTGTAGTGTAGTAGTAGTAGTTCGTAATAGTTTTAAGAGCGCTCTAAATGCTGAGTCCCCGAATTCTTTAAATCTACCTCAAATTGATGACACCATGTAAGAGGTAGTACTATGCTGCTTTGCATCCGATTTGGACCGGCACGACCGAGGTGGTACCTCTCGCTCACATAACACCACCGTCAAGTCTCGTTTCGTGCGGTTTGTGAGTTTCCGTGGCCCATTGGCGGGGATAGGGAGAAGGAGGGCAGCGCATCTGCATAATCTTTGGTTGTGCGGATGTGTATGGGCGTCGATAGTCGTCAAACGACCTCGACTGCTCGTTTGACCTCCTATTCTATATAAAAAAAAAAAAAACAAATACCTCTTAGTTAGACTTAGAAAGCTTTAGTGTTATCATTTCTTGCATTTTCACTTCTTATGAGCTTTATATCAAAATATATTTAATTGTATGCATAATATGCATAACATATTATGTTTAAATATACCTATTAGCCTCATATTTTTCATATTTTTTCCTTGCTTTGGACCATTACTAATTACTCATTGTATATTTTGTTCAAATGTAAAATTAAACTTTATTATGTACATGTGTGCAGATTGTTGACTAAGGAAATCCTTTTTTTTTTACGCCGGGAAATGCTCTAAGGCATCCCGCCTGGGGAGTGGAGTGTTAAGCTAACAGGGCACCTCGACGGCTAGTCAGTCCCGCAAGGGACCGACGCCACCTCTACAAAGGGGCTGTCCCGCACCACAGAAGAACCCCTCCCAACGTCGGGACAGTACAATGGGGTGAGGTTCCCATCCTCACCCCTTGCCCCCTGCTCTTTTGTCTTCTCTTCTTATAAGAAGGGTACAAAGAGCCCCCTCGGCTCAATTAGCTTCGCCCAAGGTGCTGGGCTCACCCTAGGCTACTGAGCCCCATCGCCACGTCAAGGCCTGAACCATGGTGGGGTGACTAAGGAAATCCTAGTTTTAGTCATCGTGTGTCATCTTGATAATTGATTGCTAAGGCATAAACATGTCATCACGTAAAAGATCGGTCAAATACACATCCAGCAACAAAATAAGTGATTGATGAGAAGAATGACGAGACAGTCTGCTCCTGGTTTTTGTCCAGATTTAATGGATACTACGAGATATACACAATGTAGCCCAGAATAATCACATTTTGGGGATCGGACCGATCGGAAACCTTATTCGTCGATATGTCATTTTGAGACCACAGAGTTTGAGACTATTGGGTTTTAAACTGTCACAATGTGAATATTCCTGGGAAATGTAAATATAGATGTGGGGGGAATTTTTTAGGTTCTTTATATTTTTATTATTTATACAGTTTTTTTTCTTATTTGTTGTATAGGCTTTAAAATGTAACGATTTCTAAACAGCTCTTTCTTTATAATACATATTGTATGCGCTGTCGAATTTTCAATACAGTTAATTGTAGTTAAAAAAGGAGTTTTATTTAAAATTTTCTAACCTTTTTGTTATAAAGTGAATTATAATTAATTGGTTGATGTTAAACAGCCTACATAAAACTGCATCACAGACATGAAAATCTTTCTCTTAAGAAACTTTTCTTTTATCTGCTCTTTGGTTAAAAATACATATTACATTTATAAAAATGTAAGAGAAAAATATATTTTTTTCATGTTAGTTGGATAGACAATATGCATGGTTCTCTTCAGGTGGCACGTCTGCCACCTGAAGAGAACCATGCATATAGTTTACCTGGTACTAGCGCAAGCAACTCATTTATAGGCCCACCACTAATTCCCACCGCTGCTACTCCTGTATAGCCATCGACAACGGTAACCACTAAATTACCCTTTGATACGATCTCAGGGATCCCGAGGGACCCGCAACGAATTTAATCAGAAGAATTTTGAAGGAGTAGGAGATATTTAGTCTCGGTGTCAATAATAATGCCTGTCTTGCCCTTCTCTCCGAAACACAGCAAAACTGTTTCACGGGAGAAACGGAGACGTGGAGTCGGGAACGCGGCAAAGTGGGATGCACTTGTGAAAAATCCCACAGGTGAAAAAGTAAATAGTAATATTTATAATATACCTAGATATATATATTTGGATTTTTTTCATACTAACACCTATCATACTATACATGCTTTTAGCCCTGGAGAAAATTTAATTGTATCCTAGCATATTTTATAGGCAATACTAACACAATTTTGACAGTCTAAACAAATTCTCCAGGTAAATAATATCAACTTATATCCAAACCGTTTACTTTCCTCAATCCCTTTAAAACTCCGATGAATTTTCTCGAGCAAAGAGAACTCATTTAATTTCCGGAGCTTGGAAACCGAATTTGAAATAATTGACGTATCGATAGACACCAGGACTAAAGAGCTATTCATATTTTCTCCGCCCAGAAGTAAAGTTCCGTCAACTGCAGGGAAATCAATACCCCATCAAGCCATTTTGGGTATGAATTTATAATACGACCAGTGTATTTGTAGATATTTCCAATATCATTCACTAGATTATGAAAATGACAGTCTCAAGTCTTAAATCGTATTCTGAGAGAGAGAGAGTATGGTAATACTAAGCAAAAATCAAATCAATTTTTTTTATTCATAATACTACTAAAAAGTATCTTTTTGAAGTGTTGGTCGGCCATTAATCAAGTGGGAAGACTCAAGACAATCTCTGTGCAGTTGCCAGTCCGTTTTCTATGCGAGTAGCAAAGGATCGGCCTTCTTGGCGTTTATTGAAGGAGGTCTATTTCAGTAGTGGACGAATAAAGGCTGATGATGATGATGATTGCCAAGGGTCAGTAAAATGACAAATGTCCGCCATTAAGCACCTTACCTTTAAAGCCAAACAGCTAATGCTACATTCTAATGTTCACACCTAACTAAGTCAACCGCTTAATACACATATCAGTGAGCACAACAAAGCTATTGTTCACGAGCCACGGAATTAAATCAGAAGAGCCCGGCGAAATTGGATTAAGCATTCTATTGTTACAAAGCGATAAATTTTCTATTCTGACCGTATAAAACCAAGTATCTCAATGTACGGTGCCCAAACATTTTGCTGACTTAACTCCACGTATTGTTTCTATACGTTTTTTAACAGAAATGTCTGGATACAATTTAATACTGTTAAATCCTTTTCGAGGGGCTTAAATTATTCTAAGCTAAAACGTTTCCGAACGAAATTCACGTGTGTCTAATAATGAATCAAAAACATTGGTGGGGAATTAAACGGCATAGGATTCAATGCGACGGGTTGACAATTTTATCACGGTCCTTTATTTTTGGACAAATCTCATCGGTGGGTATCGAATGGGTGTATTCGATGGGTCACCGTAGTTTGGTGGTGTTGCTTGCGTGTTCTGAATAAACCATGAGCTGTTTTCAATTTAGCGTGAAAGCGTTTCGTCATAAAAGCTGGACGGGAGATAATTAACGGTTCTATATGTGGATGTCACAAGAATTTACTATCTGTATATTATTTTATAAATGATGGCTGATTTATTGAACATATTTCGTAATAAATCTGTAATAAATTCTGCAGACTTGAACTACTGCATGAAAATGTATAGAACTTTACGATGAAGAAAAAAAGGAAACGATCCTAGATTAATATAGAAGTAGGTATTTGATTTTTGTTTAAAAAATGTATGTTAAGTTCGCATAAATAGCAAATACACTGGTGCCAAAGCACTAGAAAGAAAAAAACTGTTGATTAGAGCTGCTTGTAGCCTTTTACAGATAAGGATTCTAACTTCTAAGCAGTGTCAGGTATAAGAATGATACAAGCAGAAAACAACCATCTTGGCGTTCCTTGAAATATACAGTTTTGTACTCATTCTGATAATGATCATTAGAGGTAGCCGCTAACATCACATTCAATTTAAGGCAATACAAACACACCCTTTAATTAAACATTGATCAAGATATGAAGGTATTATTGAAATGGCGCCGGTGCGTCGAAATACCGTATCAGCGCTATCTGTTTGGTAGATCCAATTATAAACTAGAACCAATACTCGATCGCTAACTTTGATCTGAAACCTGAGAGGAATATAATATACGGAATCAATACTTAAGATTATAAACGTAATTTCTTCATT
Organism: Helleia helle; assembly: GCA_963853865.1. NCBI lineage: Eukaryota > Metazoa > Arthropoda > Insecta > Lepidoptera > Lycaenidae > Helleia > Helleia helle. The sequence goes on from OY971429.1 coordinate 6,517,584, forward strand.
ATAAGACTAGCTGGTCCCGCTGCTTCGTCCGAGTAGAGCCGGTTCCCGTACGTGCACGAAATGAACACAGGTTGCGTGCTATCAAAAAAGTTAACCGATACGACTTAGGGATCCTCAAGAAAAGAGCATACTCCCATTTGAAAGTCGTCGAAAACGTAACGTTTCTTAAAGGGTCTCAAGAATCTATACTAATATTATAAAGCTGAAGAGTATGTTTGTTTGAACGCGCTAATCTCAGGAAGTACTGGTCCGATTTGAAAAATCATTTGAGTTTTAGACAGCCCATTTATCGAGGAAGGCTACAGGTTATATTATAACATCGCGCTTTGACTAACAGTAGTTAAGTTGAGTAAGTTAACGCGGGGGAAGCTGCCGCCAACAGCTAGTATTAAATAAGAAACAACCACTATGGCCGTAATAGCAGATAGAATATCAGAAGTTCAATAAAATAAACTCAAACAAAATAACATAATCAATTCCAACAATGAATTTGTTGACCAACAACAACAAACGATTTGATAATAATTAATAAACTCCTTATGTTAAAACATTATATCAAGTAACTTTAGACTTTAAAATATATTCGCAAGGCGCATGTTTTTTCAATAATTCTCAGAATTTCCCTCCCTCGTCACCTAGGTCCGGGCGGTAACGACGCCCTTGGGCATAATAATAAATATTTAATAACTTGGAGCCAGGCGAGGTAACTTTAAGGGCTTTATAAAGATCTATATTGAAGTGAGAAAAATATAATATTTTATAAATAAATAAATAGCCTAGTATATTTTTTGTGTTCCTTGAAGAACACAAAACCGATACGACTTAGGGACCTTCAAGAAAAGAGCATACTCGCATCTAAAAGGCCGGCAACGCACCCGCTGATCTCCTGGTATAGCGGGTGTCTGTGGATGTCGCTATTCACTTACCATCAGGTGAACCGACTGTCCGTTTCCCCCCTCTTCTATAAAAAAAAAGAACATAAAGAAGACATATAAAGAATGATGATGAAGGCGATTACGTGAATATGTTTTTATATCATCATCAGTCTCTATTCGTCCAACATGGCCTATGTTCAGCTGATATATGATCCCTCAAGACGGTCGATCCCTCGCCACTCGAACACAGGGGCGTTACGTAGCGCCTGCTACACCCCTGTTCGTCGCTCACAGGAGACTCCTAGACCGGCAATCGTCTACATCCAACATTAGAATTCGGCTTTCTTATTCAATACATTCTAGGTCATTTTCCCACAGGCCTCTATATCCAACGAGGGTATTTCGTTGTTTATTTCCAGTATTCTCACGAGAATAATAAAAGGAGATGTAGTTAGTCTGCAATGCGTAAAGCAATAACTAGGACTTATACTTGTGAGCTGTAAAACATTTTCGGTTTGAATAATTCAAGTGAACTAAAACATAAATACTTTGCAATATAGTGCCTATGGGTGGAAATTCTGTATTTTTTTTTTGTTTTACGTTTTATAATAGTGAAGATTTTATTTACTGGTGGGATGGTTGCGCTGTGAGGCTCCCATCTGCTTGGGTACCACCATCCTGCTTGTTTTCCCCGTGAAAGCTTTGCTGTGTTTCGGAGAGAAGGGGAAGACTGGCAGTGTAATTACTGACACAGAGACTAACATCTTATGTCTCAGGATAGGCAACACGTGAATGGGTTGCCTGGGATAGTTCCAGGTTAACTTGATTTTGTTCATGGGCGATGGGGCTGTACGGCGCGCCGATATGGGCGAGCGCCCTTAAGACGGAGAACGTGGCTCTGCTGCGACGTCCGCAGAGAGTCATGGCCGTCAGGGCCGTCCGTGCGTACCGTACGACCTCATACGAGGCTGCGTGCGTACTGGCGGGCTCAGCGCCGTGGGACCTGGTGGCAAAGGCCCTGGCGCAGGCGTGGAGGAGACGACATGGAGAGGAGGAGGAGTAGGAACCCTCCGAAGAAGTGGAACCCTGGTGGAGCCGCCTGCGAAAGCGAGTGCTCCGTCAGTGGAAGGAGAGGCTGGAGGAGCCTAGTGCGGGGCACCGCACCGTGTTGGCCGTCGGTCCAATCCTGGAGCAGTGGATTGACCGGCGGCACGGTATCATTACCTTCCACCTTGCGCAGATCCTGACGGGGCACGGCTGCTTCGGAAGGTATCTGTGGAAGGTGGCAGGGGCGGAGGACTCGCCAGGGTGTCATCACTGTAGTAGCAGTGAAGACACTGCAGACCACACCCTGGCGGAGTGCCCAGCTTGGCGGAGGCAAGGGCGCCCCTCATCGCTGAGGTTGGCGCGGACCTGTCGCTCCCTGCGGTCATCCGAGCGATGACTGTCAGTGCACATGGCAGGTGGTCCTCTCCTTCTGCGAGGACGTGATGTCGCAGAAGGAGGAGACAGAGCGGGAGAGGGAGCGCACTGGCGCCTCTTCCCGAAGGAGAGCACGGCGGCGACAGGCGGTCACACCGCCGTGAGGGACCTGTGCGCGGCCGATCGGGGGATCCACCGCGCGCGCGTAAGGTCCGAGCTATAAGGCACCCTTATGTGTTCAGTGTGCCTTAAGCGGAGTAGGAGGAGGGGATGCCAACCCTCGCCTCCAGAGAAGAGTGCCGGGTGGCACACCGTTGTGGCCCGGTGCGGACGTCCACAGCTCTCGCGCCGGATCATTCAGACGACAAGGAGAACACCGCTGGGGTTTAGTGGGTAGAGTCTGCGTCCGCCTTACCAGCTTCTCGGGCGCAGAGAGTCCCACATAACCCCCGGGCCCCCCCGGGCCCGGTGGTATGCCTGAACACATTCCCCAGCGAAACCAAAAAAAAAAAAAAAAAAAAAAAGAGATTATGTGTGACGCCGACCACTTACCATCATGTGGCTCATCTGCCCGCTTGCCTATCTAACTAACATAAAAACATACTAAACTAAGGACCAATACTAACTACATGCCAGGTTTCAAGTCACAATAGCGGTCACGGGTTCCAATCCCTCTAAGCGCCGTCAAATTGTATGTATGGTTCAAAACATGTATCATCATCTTCATCATTATCAGCCCCTATCCGTCCACTGCTGAACATAGGCCTCCCTCAATGAACGCCAAGACGGCCGATCCCTTGCCACTCGCATTCAACACGGACCTGCCACCGCACGGAAATCGTCTTCCCACCTGGTTCATAAAATTTGTTTGTTTAATTTAATTCCTATTACCTGCAACATCTACGCTTCGCGGATGACAGTGTGGTATTTGCAGAAAACCCAGCAGATCTAGAGAATATGATTGAAGAACTAGCAAAGGAGAGTAAAATGGTAGGACTGTCAATGAACACGTCAAAAATCAAGATACTGACCAATAGAAAACACCAAGACATCATAGTGGCAAATAATAAAATTGAATATATAAAGGAGTACGTACATATAGGCCAGTTAGTATCCTTTGAAAATAGCACCAAAAAGGAATTACAACGAAGGACAACTTTGGCCTGCAGAAAGTATTGGGGCTTGAAAGAAATAATGAAAAATAACAACGTTATAATAAAGAAAAAGAAATAAAGCATAAAGAAAAAGTTGTATGAAGTAGCATAATTGCCATGTCTAACGTAGACATGGTCATTGAGGAAAGTGGATGAAGAAAAAATTGCTAGTATTTGAAGTATGTGCTAGGAATAAAAGTTATCAGATAGAGTTAGCAATAACATCATCGAACGTAGAACGAGAATTAGTGATATATACGGAAAAGGATTTGACTGCTAAAGTGGCACAGGGTATATATTTGTAGGATGGATGACAAAAGATGGACAAAGCGCTTAACAGAGGAGCGAGGAGAGCAAACCAAGGGACGGGAAAAGAGGTAAAGGGGAGACCAAGAAAAATATGGAGGGATATTTTTAGGCACAGGTACCGCACCTGATCATCCTTCTCAATGGATGCAAAAGGCAATTATGGAAATGAAAGAGAATAATAGAAAGGTTTAGGAGAGGCCTACGCCGCAGAGGCGACTGCTACTGATAAATAGTTTTACATTAAGTAATATTAGTATTTAGGTTTATGTAATACTAGATGTTGCCTGCAGCTTCGCCCGCGTTACTCAACTCCTATATATCAGCTAGCGTGATGTTATATAGCCTATAGCCTGCCTCGATAAATGGGCTGCCTAACACTGAAATAATTTTTCAAATCGGACCAGTTGTTCCTGAGATAAGCGCGTTCAAACAAACTAACAATATATATATTTTAAAGTAGGTTAAGTTATTGTTATATCCACAGTAGTAGAAAAATAACGGCTATTTTTATTTTATTTTTTATTTATCTGTAACACAAGTTCTAAGTTACTATATCACGAGGAAAACGTGGCGTGAAGATTTTCAGTTTATTTGTTCTTTACAACACAAAATATTGTATTTTATAGAAGGAAACACAAACCATTAGTCCACATAACTTGAACGATCAAACTTGGACGATTTGGGGATCGACGGCGGTTCAACTTGGACCAAGTTTGCACTCTCAGCTTCCTGAATGGCTTGCGGTTACTTGGTAAGGTGGTGACAGTTTATTGCCGCACTGGCTTTATTTGTTTGTTTGTGTAGGAATTAGCATTTATATGTCTTGAATGTTTTATATGGACTATCGATACGAAATAATATGTATTGGCGCGAGTTGGTGGTAAAATCGTTTTGGATGCCGAGACGTCAAACGGCATGCCGCATGACGCTGTTTTACGTCACTTTTGAATTTGAATATGGATGTAGCCAGGATCTTCTGGAAGATCCTCACTCTATGTGGGACTTGCACCTGGGAGAGCCCTACCCTAAACTAAAACCACTACGAGCGCCCTCAGACTTTGAGGGTATCAGATCTACAGACAATAGCTGGAGCACCGCAGCGATAGACTGGCCCCGGCGAAAGGCCAGACTACTACTCGTATATATCGCCGGACAAGTTGGAAAGAATACCTACATCCAGTCAACGTACACTACAGTGCGCTTGCAAAATGTGCATTTGCCTTCAAAACACTGATTACACCCATTACAAAGTTGCAATTGGTAAGTCAAGATTCCTTTCACCTGATGGTAAGTGGTCGACTTCGCCCATGAACATAAACTAGTATACCTGGAACGAGCCCAGGCAACTCATTTATGTGTTGCCTATCCTGAGACATAAGATGTTAAGTTTCGGTGCCAGTAATTACACTGCCTGTCTTGCCCTTCTCTCCGAAACACAGCAGTTGTTTCACGGGAGAAACAAGCAAGATGGGACCCATGCAGCCGGAAGCGCGGCACAGCGCATCCCTTCCACCGGTAAAATCAAATCTTTGAATGACCACATTTTTTCCTGGAATAGGTCAACGTTTCTCCCTTAATAAGGGACTATCCATAAATTACGTCACTCGTTAAGAGGGCAGGAGGAGGTCGACCAAGTTTGATAGGTGACAAGGGGTCCTAGATTTTGTGACGTCACATTTCCACATCGAAATGGCGAACTTAATGAACCATGAATTATAAACTAATAAAGAAAAATAAATTAAAAAATAATTTACGACTAATTTCAATGTGAAAATATTGAAATTGTTTATTTTAAATTATTTTATTCGTTCATAGTAGTCATATGTAACGTCAGAAAGTCTTGGACCTCTCCCACCCCCTTATGTCACACTTTGGGTGTCCACACACACCCTCTCTCCCCCTTAACATGTAACGTAATTTATGGATGGCCGGTAACAATATTTGATGACTCACAGTAATGTTAAAAATGAAATAATATTTTATAAAAAAACATTTTACAAAAAATTAAAACCGACTTCAAAAATACTAAACTAAAAAGTAATAAAATAACAGTTTCTTTAATGTTTGTGCTTACAACATATAATCAACTTAATCTCCTACTAATGTACAAACTTTGCGTTTACCACGTCATTATAGTTACTTTTGGAGTCGGTGTCAGCCAAGGTAGGTAGGTAGGTAATGTACAGCAACAAATACGACACCGACTCCAAAAGTAACTATAATGACGTGGTAAACGCAAAGTTTGTACATTAGTAGAAGATTAAGTTGATTATATGTTGTAAGCACAAACATTAAAGAAACTGTTATTTTATTACTTTTTAGTTTAGTATTTTTGAAGTCGGTTTTAATTTTTTGTAAAATGTTTTTATTTCTTAATTTTTAGTGATTCCGAAATTCGTCGTCTTGGCGTTCATTGAAGGAGGCATGTTCAGCAGTGGATGGATAAAGGATGATGATGATGATGATGTTGGTGATGGTGATGATGATGATGATTACGATGACCGTGACATACTATGGTGTGCTACCAAAGCATCCTATACAATTGTTACATCGACACGTAATAAAAAAATCATATCATCAAGGTAAACAAAACCAACCAAATAGGCATTATTGGGAATAACTAAAAAACGGCTTGTCAGATCTTAATAAAATTAATATGGGACCAAATTGGAAACACCAGCTTTCAAACAAAAAAATAACCATCGAAATCCATTCACAAACGGCGGAGATATCGTGTCACATACATACAAAAAAAAAAAAAAAAAAAAAAAAAAAACATACAGACGAATTGAGAACCTCCTTTTTTTTTGAAGTCGGTTAAAAATAGTTTTCATGTGTATGGAAACATGGAAACAAGAATTCTTAAACGTATTGTTTCATTTATAATGCTTATGAATACGAGTTATCCTCTTCTTCAACAACTTGGACAAACTCCAAAGTGGGAAAAAATGTCAAGTGTTTTTGTGAGAGATATAATTATGCACTATAATACGCGCAGTGGAATATGGACTCGATTACTTTTTTTCATATTTACATAATGTTTACTTTTAATCTTTTGATCCGGTTTATGTTACGAAATATGAGAATTTCCGAATTACCGCGGTTATTTTGAATGGTATCGAATTGTCTTTTACTGTGGAATATATTTAACTTATGACTGTAGTCCGGTTTATGTTTCAGCATAATATCATTTTTCTATCTACTGGTTTGCCAATATACATAACATATAAAATAATATAAAAAAATGGGTTGTCTGTAAAGTTGGTTTACGGACGATAGTTTAACGTGACAACGTCGAAAAACGCAAGCGTACAATGATCGTAACGGGACAATGTGCGTTACGGGACGCGACATCTCACGAAAATGCAGCCGACGTTCATCGATTTCATTACACGTTGTCACGTAAATAATTTATTTTTTTATAAAACTGCTGCTTCATATCCTTTTTTATATCAGTGTCATTGTGAGCGATTTTTGAACTAAATTATAAAGCTATTAAGCATATTGTTTTGGTTATAACGAGCTATTAAGAGAGAAAAATTGAAAAAACGTTGAAAACGTCCTTACTTGAATAGTTCACGATAAAAAAAACACGTAGAATGTAGTATCATTCGTAGTACATATCACTATAATATAGTTTGTGAAAAAGAACACCTCATCAATGCCAACATGACATCCGAGCTTGGATTTTTTTATTATTATTTATTTAATAGCTGTCCATTATAAACTTTCGAAATATAATTTTTATAATTAATAATGAAATCTTTTTCACAAGAATCTCCTTACAATTCTGGGAATAATAAATAAGGGACGTCCATTTTGCTAAAAATAACTTGGATCCTAAAATCAACTTTGAAATTTTATTTCAAACGGAGCCTTATATTTTATTTATTTACAAAACTAATGATTACAGAAAAAATTGTGTTTAGTTCAAAATGAGCGGAATTTCTACATGAAGCCTCCTTCGACTACATAAGTATATAGTAATAGCTTGAAGTTGGTAGCAAGTAATACTTTTAAGCCATGTCCTCTTTGATTGTCGAATAAGTAGAGAAATATTAGTGGTTTCTTAAAAAATAAATAAAACAACAGTGCCACCTAGGAACAAAGCGTTAAAAATATCGCTTTCGCGCCGCACGTTCAGTGGAGCGGTAAAAATATCTGACGCTTAGCACCGATACAGTGGCCGCGCGGCGAGCGGCTCGAACGTCCACGTATAGAAGCTTCGCTTCAAAATTATGCTTACTACTTTGACATACACATAATTTTACGTATGACCGCCCAAATAGGGGGTGACGAGCTCCTTGTAGCCGGTCTTTGTTGGATATGAAAGGTTAGGAATCGGCCGCCTGGGCCGGCATTGTAAGAGACCTAAAAATATGATGATGTTAACATTGTTACAAAACAAAATCAAAATCAAAATCAAATTTTTTTTATTCAAAATAGTACTAATACAGTATCTTTTTGAACGTCAATTGAATCTACCACCGGTTCCAAGGTAAGCCCACTGAGAAGAACCGGCGAAACAAACTCAGTGGAACTAATCTTTTCAAATAATATATTATATTAATAACAATTTTAACATCTTATCTTGAAATGCCCGGGAGGAACGCCTTATTCCCAGGGTGTGGTATCTTCCATGAAATCTTTTACTTTATAATATGCTTTACCACACAAACGTTCTTTAACAACTTTTTTGAATTTTTTTATGGAGAGCTTTTGAACGTTTTCTGGGATCATATTGTAAAAGCGTATACAGTTGCCTTTAAAAGAATTGCTTACTTTCGAAAGTCTAATCATTGGTGCATGTAACCTGTGTCTATTACGTGTATTCCTACTATGAATATCACTTTTCTTACAAAATTCATTTATGTTTTTACGGACATACAGTAAATTTTCTAAGATGTATTGAGAGGTGACAGTCAGAATTCCTATTTCTTTAAATTTTTCTCTCAAAGATGAATAGGGAGGCAACTTGTAAATTGCACGAATAGCCCGCTTCTGCAGCACAAAAATGTTGTTTATGTCGGCTGCATTTCCCCATAAAAGTATGCCATAAGACATAATGCTATGAAAGTAGCTAAAATATACTATTCGCGCTGTATCTACATCAGTAAACTGTCTTATTTTTCTCACTGCATATGCTGCTGAACTGAGTCTATTCGCCAATTTAGCTATGTGGGGACCCCACTGCAGCTTAAGATCTAGAGTTATTCCTAGGAAAACTGTGGAGTCCACCAATTCCAAGTTTTCACTGTCTAAGAGTACATTTGTTTGCAGTTGCTTAACATTTGGCAAGAAAAATTTTATGCATTTAGTTTTTTTACTATTTAAATGCAAGTTATTAACGCTAAACCAATGTACCATTCTCGAAAGTGTGTTGTTTACCTCGTCATAATTAGTTTCTTGTCGTTTGATTTTAAAAATAAGTGAAGTATCATCAGCAAACAACACTACCTCTTGACTATCTTTAACTAGGTAAGGTAAATCGTTTACATAAATTAGAAAAAGAAATGGACCTAGAATGGCCCCTGTGGGACCCCCATCTCTATTTTAGTCCCGGATGATCTTTTACCATTTATCTCGACCTTTTGAGTCCTGTTTTTAAGATAGGAATTCAAAAGATCCAGTGCCGTACCGTCTATCCCATAGTGGCGTAATTTCCTGATCAAGGTCTCATGCTGTACACAATCAAACGCCTTGGATAAGTCGCAGAAAACTCCCAAAGCATCACGTGACTCCTCCCAGGCCTCATAAATGTGGTCAATTAAGTTAACGCCAGCGTCCGTTGTGGAGAGACCCTTTCTAAATCCGAATTGTTTTTTGTGCAGTAACATATTGGTTTCAAAGTAATATAGTAACTGATTTAACATAATTTTTTCAAAAATTTTACTAAATGAGGGGAGTATTGATATTGGTCGAAAATTTGTAACATCTGATGTACTGCCAGATTTAAAAAGAGGCAAGACTCGACTATGTTTCATTAAGTCAGGAAAAACGCCACTATCAATACATTTATTAAAAATTGTTGCTAGATGGGGTGCAATTACATCAACTATGAGCTTAGTGACTTTTACAGATATTCCCCATAAATCTGGGGTATTTTTATTGTTTAATAAGTTAAATGCATTTAAAATATCTTTGGGTCCTATCTCTTTAAACTTAAAGTTAGCTTCACATTGTTTGACATTGGTTTTAAGCAATGATTCGGCAATTGCAGGACATGAGATTAAATTTTTTGTAGTCGAAATCGGGATGTCAGAAAAGTATTTTTCAAATACTGTCGCAACTTCCTCGTCAGACTTAATTATTCTATTTTCAATATTTAAATTAAATTCAGAGCTACGACTACCCACTCTCCCAGTTTCATCCTTTATTATGTTCCAAGTAGTTTTTATTTTATTTTTTGCGTTTTTAATTTTTTCCTTAATATAAAGCGATTTGGCCGCGATACAAACTTGTTTGAATGTTTTTGAATATATTTTGACATACTGCTTAAATGATTGATTTTGATTGTATGTGCGTTCTTGGTAAAGGTCATATAATTTGCGTCTACTATTGTGGATTCCTGCTGTTGCCCAATCATTAAAGCCCTTTTTATTTGTGGAACTGACTGTTTTAGAAGTAAAACTGGCTTTAAAATGTGTATTAATTAATTTAAACAATTCACCAAAAGCGAAATCTGGACTTTTGTTATCTTTCAAATATGTAATATTGGCCATTATACTACTCCTAAATTTCTCAATACGTCTTACATTCACAGGAACAAACACATTATTTTTGTTACAATTTTTACTATTAGAACTTATAAGGAATTCAGCTAATTGACCACAGTGATCAGAATTCAACTTGTTGATAATTTCTTTGTGGACAGGAGTTAAATTACTAAAAATATTATCAATACATGTAGCTGTAGAACTACAAATTCTTGTTGGTTCTGAAAATAGATTAGTCAGATTATATGATTTTAACAATGATGTGAATCTAACTGTGGTGGAATTATTTTCTAGTAAATTAATATTAAAGTCACCACAAATTAGTATGGGCTTGTTAGACCCACATATTTTAGTTAATAATTCTTCCATGATTTTCTCAAAAGAATCATATAATCCATTTGGAGGTCTGTATACACTTACAATAATAAGGCGCTCCATCTCTATACAGGCTATTTCAATAGTACGCTCAGCAGAGAGGCCCACAATATTCGTACGTTCCTTAAATTTTATTTCATTTTTAATAATTATTAGTGAGCCACCTCTTATGGCTTTTTCTCTACTGAACGAACTTGCCACCTGGTGCTCACTGAAGCTGAACATAATTTCATTTTTTTTTAACCAATGTTCGGTAATACACAGTATGTCTATATTGTAGTTTTTTAAGAACAATTCAATTTCCAAGTCTTTGCCTAACATTCCTTGTAAGTTTTGATGCACCAGGTTAAATGAGTACAATTTTTTATTTAATTTCTTTACATTGATTTGTTTAATATTTTTATTTAATATATTATTATTATTATTACTAATTAATGGGCTAGAGATTTCCTCTATTGTCTTATACTCTAGTTTAAACTATTTGGAACGTATTCCAAATTTGTAAAATTGTATGTTTTATTATCACACTGTTCAAATAAAACAGTGGTCGGATTAGCCAAATACTTGGCTGGACTTAAAGATAAAAAATATAATAGCGAGGCTGCTATTTGTCGCTTATAAAATTTTGATAGGTAATACCTATCAGATGTCAGATTGTTACAATTATTATCATTTAAAATGTTGTTAATGTCAATTATATTTATTATGTTACTTTTATTTTCATTAAGTAAAATACAGTTATTGTTACATGCACAGTGTAACAGGCTATTTAATTTTAGTCTAATTTTATTCTCCTGTGGCAACTTGTCTGATTTAATGTAGGGAAATGTGAATAGAAATACCCTCTCAACATTGGGTAAACCTGAAAGATTTTCTATATATTTAGCAAGTTGTTTCCCGTTCACACCTCCCCTTCTCCCAACTATAATTAATATAATAAATAATATAATAAATTACATAATATTATGTAATGGAACAACTTTTACGGATTTTATCGCGGTTTATTCACATTTTTACACCGACGACCCGACGTTTCGGACACCGCGATAAAATCCGCAACGCGCAAAAAGTTGTTTCATTATGATGAGCGAAATTTGTGTAAACATTAGAAAATGATGATTTATATATGTATTTTCAATATAATTTTTAGCATTATTCTATTTAATTACTTTCACATTTAATAAATGAATAAATAATACAAATGATGTAGTTCATTTGTACAAACAATTGAACAAAAATAATATTTTACAAATGGAGAGCGACACCGTTCGCAATTTATTCGTGAAGATTAATTTTAATGGTTGAACCCATAAAAGGGATTAAAAATATACAAGGACAGGAAATGGTTCAATCTCTAAACAAACAATATAAAATTCATGTCATTGAATATTTGATTGGTACCCAAAAACCGCTTTTGAGCTTTGTGCAACAGATATAGAATCCAAAATACGTTAATCTAAATTCTAATATTGATTTGTAAAATTTGACTATTTTAGTATGTAGGATGTAGGATATTTTTTGGACACAAAAGTTTCATGTGTGTTCTTTCATGACAGACTCATTAGAAAACAGACAATACGAAACTTTTGTGTACAAATGTATATTTTTGATGTAATGTATCAATGTATGCACAAATTGTTTTCAGTATTCCATTGGACATAATTTTAACTACACTGCTAATCAATATCTGCCGTAATTTGTATGATTTGTCTAGTCGTTCAACAGCAAGGCTTTCATAAATTAATACATAATTACTAAGCTATTCGCATCCCATTCGATCTGGCTGCACAGAGATCATCTATCATAATATAGTTGACCCTCAAATGGCCATGGCCTCATACCAACCAACAAATTTAAGACCCATTACTTACATAAATAAATATTACGTACCTAAAGCAAATAATGTTACGGTACGCGTAAAATAGAATATTTAATTCCAAAGTTAGTAAATTAATTACCCGAAGAGCTAGTGCAGATGTATATTAATAGGGAAAAATATGAGACCAGGCTAAAACATTATTTTGTCAACTTCAAAACTGATAATTAATATTATGTAAAAAAACATTTAACATTGTGTGATTGTGTACATTCTAAATAAGTATAAATTGTACGACTCACCAGTCACCTTGTCCAGATAAACCCTGTGAGGTTTTCGTGGCGGGGTTTTTTTTGTGAAAAATATATTGTACTTTTTTGTTTTGAAAAAAAAAAGAAATCTTTGTTGTTGTTGTATCGTGTATGTAATATGTAGGACATGCTAAAGTCTATTTTTGAAGTGTTTTTAACTTCTTTTAGCGCGGTACGCATATTTCTAGATGAGACAAAATCTCTGAAACCGCACACGAAACTCTGGAGACGCAATTTGACGTTTATATGACGTGGACTCGCGACACCGCACGCGAGCCACTGAAGACGCAGTTTGACATTTTTAAGACGTGGACTCGCGTCACCGCACGCGAACCGCTGGAGACGCAGTTTCACGTTTGATTTATTTATATAAGATTATGCAATATTTGTTTCGCAAATTGAGTTGCTTCTAAATTATGTCATGTGGCCATTTTGTGTGCCGTTTAAATTGTATAGGTTGTCATAACCTTATTCAGCCTGTATTATAGGTATTTGAATTTAATTATTTTGTTTTCACTTCCCGTCCCTGTGACTGGTTGGGTAATTTTTATTAATATTACTATTATTTATCAACATAAATAATAGTATCGTTATCCAACGATAACGATGAAAAAAATATTTTATAGGGATGATTTTGCAAAACAAATAAGAAGATGTCGCAGGCTCTGGTAAAAACAAAATGGCGGACGCTGTCAAAATGTTTTAATATAAATCCGGAACATTTTATACTTTTTTAAATGTCCAAAGCCAATAAAATAAAAGTGCTACTTTACATTCGTTTAAAGAAAAATATCAATGTCTGTATGTCTTGGCGCTGACAAGCTCTTAGTGGGGTGAAATTTACAATGGTAGCCGCCATTACGCGGAGTGGCTGTCTGAGGATAATGCATGACACACTCGAGAGGAAATATTAATAGGGCCCTTTGGTTACTGTGTGAAAATTACACTGAAAATAATTTTAATGTGAATTCGATGTTTATTAGATTTTATTTTAAGGCGATTTATGTTTTGAAAGGCGTTTTGAATGTTGCCAGCTATTTAAATGGTGGCCACGTATAAGCTTATCTGTTGCTGTTTTACAGTTTGTGTTTGAATTATTATATTATATTATTCTAACTCATTCGTTGCCTGTCTTGAAACGTAAGATCTCAGGATATGTACCTACTCATAATATGATCGATTTCCAAAGAACATTTATATAGTAAAATCGAATTGGAAGTGCATATCAGAGAAGTAATTACAGGCCAGTATTCAGGGATATTCTAAGTAAACAATGGATTGGTACCGATCATGATTTGAGATTAAACACAGATCACAAATTTAATCAAACACCAAGAGATTGTGATTGAAGAATGTTTTATAATGAAACAATTTTTACGGATTTTATCGCGGTTTATAAAGATTTTTACAAATCCGACGTTTCGGATACTTTACAGCAACCATGGTCACGGGAGGACCGAGGTGTCATACGTCCTAATTTTACAAAGTTATTCGAAACTATCCTATGATACATCAATATTTTGGTTAGTCCTATCTACGCAGAAAGTGCTAACTGTATCTTTAATCTGTGACATATTATGCTTGGATTTTGATTTTATAATATTAATAATGGTATCCCAAGTAGGTGGTAAGAGCCAGCCATCTTCATCATCGTCGTGAAATAAAGAAGTTTTTTAATTTCATTAGCATCACGGATCTTCCTTGGTTGGAATCGGTGTTCTTTTGCGAGAACTTGTGGTTTATCAAATCTATTAATCTTTATAAACCGCGATAAAATCCGTAAAAATTGTTTCATTATAATGAGTGAAATTCGCGTAAACATTAGAAAAGAATATTTGACAAAAATTGTGTTGTAATGAAATACCTCTTTGATGTAGGAAACTAGGCAAGTATTTTTGTGTAGTATTTAATTGTGTTTTAGTTATTTCAGATTATGTTTTTTTTTTTGAGAATGATATAATGATGAATTCTAATTGATGTTTGTAATTATCGTAGTTTAAGTTTTTTATATGAATGTTTGATCGACTTAAATAAATAAATAAAAAATTGTTTTCACAAGCATATCGTAAAACGCCTTTTCTAGTGTAGGAGCTAATGGCTGGGGCGATCGAGACGTTTTGAGTTCACATCCCACTAAGATGCTTACGAAATAAGTATTACTGTTTTTGGGCTATGATTGTATGTATAGGAATAAAATATACGTTTTAGTAGCTCAACTTACAAGGTTCAGGGAGGCTTACATTCACGAATTGCGAGTACTACTATTATTAACATCTTTACCTAATACCCATCTACCGGTGGGAGGGAAGCGCTGTGCCGCGCTCCCGGCTGCGTGGGTCCACCATCTTGCTTCTTTGTCCTCGAACAGCTATGCTGTGTTTCGGATAGAAGGGCAAGACAGGCAGTGTAATTACTGGCACCGAGACTTAAAATCTTATATTTCAGGATAGGCAAGACATAAATAAGTATTCTGAGCTAGTTCCCCTAGAATCATTTTTTTAAAACTATTCTAAAGTAGGGCTTTAACTTATCGTCCAGTCGATTGTAGGAAACAAGGTCTGTTTCAGAGGAGGCTTTATTGAGTATGGAACGAATAGGGTGGGGGGAAGTTTTTTCAGCTATCTTGGGACTACACGTACCTATAAAGAAAAAAAAACAAAAAAAATTGATGGTTCAAAAGAATCTTGAGCCCTGTTAGTAGTGAACTGGTCATTTTATACCATTTTATTATTCTGAAGTGCAGCACCAGAATTTTTTTCCCAGTATTACAAAAGTTAACAAGACTTCTTCCATTTTGAGTTGAAAGGGTCCCTTAGGTCCTGTATACCATACTTGTATCTTATATGACACACTTAAAAAGTTTTTAACGGCATTTCATCACAGCAACTTATCACCATGTTTACTTGAACATGCATCGCTTGTCTTCAAGTAGGTAAAGTTATGACGTTAAGTTACTCGTGGTAAGCTCGTAAGAACTTGTGTTATGGGTAGTAAATAATAAAAACAAATTTAATTTGCAGCGATGAAAAAAATCATATCAAATAATTTTTTTTAAATTCTTAATAGTTTTTTTATGGCATAGAAGGGCAATGAGCAGTAGAAGCCGTTTGGCGACTACCGATGCCCAAACACATCCGCACAACCAATAATAATAATAATATTTATTTGGGCGAAATATGGTACAATATAGGTCTTACATGTTTAGTAGTATCACATACTCTGTCGTTAGCGACGTCGAAATATTTATTTCTTATTTTAAATTACTGGTTACTTATAATAAAAAAAACTCTTGTATATAATAAAAGCATTGTTCCATTAAAAATTTGAAAAGTTTTCTCCGAAATGGTAATAGGTCTAGTTCTTTTATATCATTAGGTAATTTATTGTACATTTTGATGACCATACAATAGCAATTTTTACTATAAATATCTAATTTTTGTTTCGGTAATTTTATGATTATGCAGATGCGATGCCCTCCTTTTCCCTAACCCCCCCAATGGGCCACCGAAAACTCACAAACCGCACGAAACGCGACAGCATAGCTATCACTTGACGCTCGTGTTATGTGAGCGAGAGGTACCACCCCGGTCGTGTCGGGGTATACCCCGACACGACCGGGGTGGTACCTCTTTGTTGGTACTATATATATATAGTACCAACAAATTGCCAACAATGTAACTTTTTGAACGTAATTTGAATCTGCCACAGGTTTTAAGGCGAGCCCACTGAGAATAACTGGCGAAACAAACTCGTGGAACAATTTCTTTCTTTTTTTTTAAATTCTATAACTAATTTTACTTTTTGTTATCTTGAAATGACTATGAGGAACAGAGTTTTCCTCCTAGACATTTCAAGATACAAACAAATACATTTCCAAGGTGTGGATAGATTCCATAAATTCTATTACTTTTAGTAAACCTTTGCAAATCTTAGTGCCTCCAATAGCTTTTATTAAGTTTTTAATGTTTTGAACATTTTCTAGGATCCTATTGTAAAAACGCTAGTTGCCTTTAGAAGAATATATGGTAATCATGCAGCCGGGAGCGCGGCCCAGCGCTCTTTTTTTTTGTGTTAATCCTACATTAAACTCTTATATTAAAAATTATTTTCAAGTGTAAGTCTTTTAAAAAAGTAAAATTTTAAGTTTTTGATTCATAAAGTCATAATAGATTATTTCTTGTACTTGTTATCATGGGACTGGATTATTCTAAATAAAAATTCGGAGATACGTGAAAGAGGTATATTTTTTACGCTTTACGATTACTTTAAATTTACGCTTTAAAAATATATACATACCTACATACATAATTTTTTTAAATTCAGACATAGCTTAGACACGTACTAGTTGTCGTTTAAAAGGAGGAAGTTTGAAAACTATGACCCTACCACGAAACTTTACTCTTTTTTAAGTACGTTCGACTATATTCAAATCCATGACCGCGTTATTTAAGAAACTCAGATAGTCTACTAAAATAGTTTAGCTGCTACATCATATAACCGGTTCTTTCTTTGCCACCACCACCAAAATCGCCATATAAAACCGCGATGATATCCGTAAAGATGGTCAAGGACCCACGTAAAAAGACAGTACGTACCCGTTTAATTCACTACTACCACACAAATGACAAACGGCGTTTACTACAATGAGAACTTCATAACGCTGCGGTCTCCGTCCATTATTCTGAGAACTAAGTTATAAGTGACCGGCCCTTTCGGGACTGAGAGGTTCTGATTCAATTCACCTGCTTCTCTTTGACAGAGGCAGTTTCCAATGGGCCGTATTAGCTTTGTGGCTTAATGCGTTTATTGCGACTTGGGTAATTATTTTAGCCGTCGTCATTTCCATCAAGATCATTGTCATCTTAGTAATTGTCATCATAATCATTGTCATAGTAATCATTGTCATCATAATTGTCATCTTCATCATCATCAAACCGTATCCGGTTTGATGATGATGAAGATGACAATTATTATATATATAGTTAGCGTGTTATTGCAATAAATGGTTAGTTACTTTTTCCCTCTATAAGACGACAGATTAAATTGAAACTTTATGTACCTACTTATACCTAATATTGTACTAATAAGTCTAATTAATTACTATCTAGTAATTAATTGTGTTATTGAATGCCACGACACTGGCATTGCCTAGTGTAAGAATCACTGTTCCCTTGGTGTGATGTCTATCTCTTTCAGTTAATTAATAAACTTTATTTTTTCTTATTTTAGTTGGATTGGCAAATTAGCAGACGTGCCACCTGATTGTTAGTGGTTGACGTCGCCCATGAATATAAACAAGTTAACCTGAGACTCGCCCAGGCAACTCATTCACGTGTTACTTATCCTGAGACATAATTATGTTAAGTCTCTGTGCTATTTTAGTACACTGCCCCTCCTGCCCTTCTCTCCGAAACACAGCAAAGCCGATTGGTGAGAGCAATAAGCAAGGTGGTGGTACCCATGCAGCCGGGAACGCAGCACAGCGTTCTTTGATTTTGATTTTTTTGTGTTCATCCTAATCCTAGTAAAATAACATTCTTATATCATAAATTATTTTCAAATTTTTAGGTCGGTTTGCTTGCGTGTTTTGTAGTTTTTTAAACCATATTTTTAATTCAAGCTTTTATTTTTACGTTTTTGAATTGTTGGTGATATTAGATTAAAACTTATAGATTTTTATATCCATGCGGTCAATACAGTAAAAAAATAAATTCTCAGCAAATCCCTTACATATGTAATTGATATATTTACTAGTCTGCAATTTTGGGTGGTCCGCCATATTGGTAATATATTGATAATATAAGTTATGCATTGTCATCATAACTAAAAGTATATACAAAATATGATCGTAATCGGTTGAGGACAAATGCTTTAAAATGCGATTGCAAAATTTGACATTGCTAGTAAAATCTTGGTAAAAGATAGAATTTCAATTACATCAAGACATATAGATGTCGTCGCAATGCACTTTCATCCGGCTTGAACGTGTTATATCTAAGAATTGCTTTATATGAAAGGATTGTAGGTTCACTGAACGTGGGATTCTCTGGGTATTTGATAAGAACATGATACAAGTACCTTTTTTATGATATAAATTCAATTTTGAGCCTTTCAAATCTAGTCTTCTTATCATATTCATCTCTAACTAAGAGACTCTTCTTATATGAAGTTCGGTTCCCAACTAGAGCTGACAATGTGTATGACTATACAGGAATTTATAAATATGTGAATTAACTAATACTGTACTATGTGAATATAGCAGGGGGTGTGTATGTTTGTATTGACGTATTTTCCAGCGTAGCACCTTTACTATTAATCCAATATTGCTGAGTGATGTGAATAGATTATTCCGGACTTTAAAAAGATAAAGATTTTTTTAGTTTAATCTCTTACTTGTTTATTAATTGTTGTAAACCACACTCCCGGCTACATGGGTACCACCATCCTGATTTACTCTCCTGTGAAACAGCTTTGCTGTGTTTTTGAGAGAAGGGCAGGACATGCAGTACTGCTTTATAGTAATTACTGGCACCAAGACTTAACATCTTGTCTCAGGATAGGCAACACACGAATGAGTTGCATGAGTGGCGCTAACTAACATAAAAAATATACGTGAGATATCAAAAACTCACAATTATGGTTTTAGAATTCAGCTTTTCATCGGTAGATTATCTTATAGCCGTGGAATGGATTGCGCTCAAATGACCGCTGACTGATATCTGGATATACAATTTGCAAATGGGAAAATTCTTGATGCATCGACGGCGTTGACAGCATAATCCACTTACTCTTTGAATCCGAAACAGGCGTCACAGAGCTTCAAATGCAGTACTATTCATATTTGATAAAGCAGTAAATGGAATAAAGTAAAAAGTAAATTATTAGTAAGTAACACAATTTTATATTTCATAATAATACAGTAATGTATGTGCAGTGAGTAAAAATGTCATGAATGTATTGACACTGGCCGAAGACACCCTTATTTAGGTTTTCATTACTTATTATCCATCTTGTCATCCCTTCCCGAGATGCCTAAGAGCATTATTTACCCGACGCAAAAGAAAAGAAGGGCCTTCATCCTCCTCCGCTCCGCATCCAGCCTGTCTGATGGAAGATATAGGAAACTTCTGGACAGCTATTTTCAGCAGAAGCTTTTACTAATCTCAGGGGTGTTACGCCAAAAGCTATCAGCATTTCCAGTCCATGAGGCCTGAAAAAGCAATGACAGGAATAAACTAATTTGACGATATCAACGAATTTCACTCATTATAATGAAACAATTTTTACGGATTTTATCGCGGTTTATTAAGATTTTTACAAGCCCGACGTTTCGGATACTTTACAGCAACCATGGTCACGGGAGGACCATGTAAAAATCTTAATAAACCGCGATAAAATCCGTAAAAATTGTTTCATTATAATGATATCAACGAATTTATGCAATTGCAAATAGTCGTAAATATATATTTATTATTCATATTGGGGTCGAAGCGCAAACGACCTGCAAATAGCAGCTCGGGACTAAAGTTAGTCGTACCATAGTTTATAGTGACATTAAATTTCATAGCTAAACTCATTCCGATACCTTTGAAACTTGAACAAATAACTAGATGCCAGTTTAGTTCTTCAGAGCAACTTCATTTATATGTTCAGTCGAGAGAGTATAAGATCGGCTAATTAATCGAGCGTATAGATCATTGATCAAAGTCACAAAAAAAAATCTTAAGAAAAGGTAGAACTCGCGTATACGTGACTATCCTGTCTTGCAATTTCTAGTAAACCAGTTTACTAGTTTAGTTAATATAAGCTAGAATATTTCGAAGGAAGTTATAAAGTATTTGTAATTTTTTACATGCCTGCGCTAGAAAGAGGGTTCTTTTTTCGAGGTTTTCATACCTGACCGGCTTGATAGAATATTAGTAAAAGGCCAAATTCGTCTTCCCCACCTAGGCTCAAGCCTTGTCGTGGCGGTATGGTAGCCTAAGGTGAACCCAGCACCTTTGTGGCATACAAAGGTGCTTCTCTTATAAGAAGAGGTGAGGGGGGCGAGGGGCGAGGATGGGAACCACACCCTATTGCACTGTCCCGGCGTTGGGAGGGGTTGTTCTGTGGTGCGGGACGACCCCTCAGTGGAGACTGACGAGCCGTGGAGGTGAACTGTTGCTCAACAGATCCGGGGCACCTCACCAAAGGCGGTATAATTGGTGGCACTCGCCGGAGGGAGGTAAGATTCATCTTGAATCATGAGCTCGATACTCTATATCCTTTTTTACGTTAACTGTATAAACAAACGGGCAGTCTAGCAAACAGATGGTTGACAAGTTTGGTCAATAAACAAAAATTAAAACCGACTTCAAAACCACGTCATTATTGTTACTTTTGAAGCCGGTGTCGTATTCGTTGATGAACCTACCTCTCTACCTACCTTGGCTGACACCGACTCCAAAAGTAACAATAATGACGTGGTAAATGCAAAGATTGTATATTAGTAGAAGAACAAGTTGATTCTAAATTGTAGGCACAAAGATTAAGGAAATTATTTTATTACCTACTTTTTAGTTTTTTTTAAATTTTGAATTCGGTTTTAATTTTTGTTTAAAAATTTTTTATTTCTTAATTTTTAGTGATTTCAAAATTCGATAACTGATTTTATTTGTCTGAAATATGGGTAGAACTATTAAACGCGTTGCTTAGATTAGATAGCGCTGTATTAATGAGATGAACGTAGAAAGGGTTTAAATCATTACATAACAAATGAAAACACCGAAATGGAATTGCGTAAAACTTTATATACATGTAATCGAAAGCAATCACGGCAGATTTGCTGCTATTCGTTAAATAATTCCATTATATATAGGTATAGAACATCACCAATATATAGATATAGAATGGATATTATAATGACCTTGAAAAACTATGATGCGCTTCCAAGCCACAGTTGTTTTTTGTTCATTTAACAACGACAAGTAATAAAATTACATGATTTTGGCATAATATTATTTACCGTATGAAGTAAGCCCAATTAAAGCTGTAAATCGTCGAGGATTCCCCTCGACTGTGTATGGTCTCCATCATCACACCTGTAATGGCGCTTATAACCCATATGGGTACAAAGTTCTCATCAATTTAAATTAATTAAATCCAAACACAAGGTAGCTACTGTAAACTGTTGAGGAGTTCCCTTAACTGTCCTTTGTCTTCATCATCAGACCCCTAATGACAGTCACAACCCATCTAGGTGTAAAGTTCTCATTATTACAAATTAATCAAGCCCAAACACAAGGTTACTGATGTAAATAGTTGAGGAGTTCCCTCGATTGTCTTTCGGCTCCAGCATCAGATCGAACTGCAGGAGAGTTTTAGTATATTTCGCATTTTTACTATTCATTTTTAGGGTTCCGTAGCCAAATGACAAAAAACTGAACCCTTATAGATTTGTCATGTCTGTCTGTCTGTCTGTCCGTCCGTATGTCACAGCCACTTTTTTCCGAAACTATAAGAATTATACTGTTGAAACTTACGGTACGGAACCCTTCGTGCGAGAGTCCGACTAGCACTTGGCCGGTTTTTTTATTTATATTTTCCCAGTAAAAATATTTCGTTTATCCAAAAAAGTTCACTTAATTGAACATTACATAAGCTAATTGCTGAAAACTGTTGGTATCGTTTAAAGGTCCCCTTTACAACCGACGTAACAGGTGCGGATACGATATTATTTATGTTATGGTTTATTGGTAATATACGTTTATTGTTTAAGTTTTAATTTATTAAAGCATCGCGGTTTTGATACAGTAAATTTTGTTAGGGCGTTCGTTTAAATATGCCTCTTTTATTGAAAAGCTTCCACAGCATTTAAATGTGTTGATAAATGACGAATCTTTTACAACTGTATCATTAAATATGTTATAATCGCTATATAATAAGGTCTTAAATAAATACGTTATAAGTTAAAAGATATGTTTTGGTAAATGTAATAATTCGTTTTTATTAAACAAAATTAATATCTACAATTTTCTATTAAAATGATGATATTATACCAAAATAAGACCCTTACAAAACTTATAAATAAATACATTTAAAAGTAGATATTGTTTTGTATTAATGATGATGATGATGAAACAAGAAAAAGATTTTCCTATTCCAATTAAATCTTGTATTTTATCAAGGATAAGGTCTTTAATTTTTTTTATAGCATAGGAGGGCAAACAAACAGTCGAAGCCTTTTGGCGACTAACGACGCCCATACACAACCACACAACCAGAGACTATGTGTTTCCCTTCTTTTCCCTATCCCCCCCAATGGGCCTCCGGAAACTCACAAACCGCACGAAACGCGACAGCATTGCTGTCACTTGACGCCGGTATTATGTGAGCGAGAGGTATCACCCCGGTCGCGCCGGCCCAATTTGGCTACAAAGCAGTATGGCACTACCTCTTACACAATTATATTATATTAAAATTATATGTATAATTATAAAAACCCGTTAACGTCACAATTTGCAGCTGAAAATATTACTTTTACCTTTGTAACAACTACATCAAATAATATCAACAAGTGTTAACAACCTTCACCATTAGCAAGCCCAAAAACTGGCATTACTGTCAAGAACGTGTCAAAAAACAATTCATCCAAAATTAATTATGTCGCCACGCTCCCGTCACGTTGCCGTCACGCGGCCGTCCCGCTTGCACGTAACGGACTCCGTAATTACCAGCCTCGCAGCGTGCATTGTCACGTCATGGTGTTTTCATTAGCTGTGTAAACAATTTTAATCGCCCTCCCAAACATGCCGCACCCTGTCGGTCGATGACCCTTTAATTACTTTTTTTGCGAAATGTGTCACGATCTTTTATCATGGCATTGGTATACGTTTCTATTGTGCCTTATTTGAAGTGGTATGCAAGTGCTGATTTTTTAGGTATTCATGAATAATGAAAAGTATCTTTACCAATATATAATAGAAGGGTTTTTTTATTGGATTAGAGAAATTAAAAAAAAGTTGCATTCGATAGTAAGAGCACGTGAAATCTAGTCTAGGGGGTCTATAAGAGGGGTACAAAGAGCCCCCTCGGCCCAATTAGCTTCACCCAAGGTGCACCGCTCACCCTAGGTTACTGAGCCCCACCGCCACGACAAGGCCTGAACCATGGTGGGGAGCTTGCCATACCTACTATGGCTCCTGAATTTAAAATAATCATTATAAATCATTATACTTTGAAATAACTCTCTTTTGTTCAGATTCAATCCTCGGATAAATTCATCTAACAATCAACACGAAATTTTATAACTCGAACAATTGGAAAACAAACGTCGAGTAAATGTTAATCCGAAACAATACTGTTAATAGAACTTAGTCGGTTTAATTTCCAAGTTATCAGATACTGCTTGCTGTTACATTTCTAGCCTCGGGGTTTCATTAGATTCCATTTAAAGGTTATTCGATGCTAAAGTAAACAGAGATTGAAGGGAACCCGAGTTTTTTTTCTTTATTTAACTGCCCTATAGTTAAATAAAGATATTTGAACATACCAACCTTATAGGGGATCACAGAAAACAGAAGAAACTTATTCTCGATCGCTTGGTCTACTGTCTAAAGCTAGGGCCATAATATAGCAAAGAACCAAAGACCAGAGTCGCTAGTGTGGTCTACAATTAGGTTATGTGGCATATTATATGCAACATCTATAATATGTTGAGTGGATAGCCTTAAAATAGCTAAGCAGTATATATATCTACAGAAACTGTATGCCGGGTACACATATTTAGATGATAGCTTAAAACTTCCAAGCTCACACAGCATATCTACATGTATAATTGCTGGGTTACACATATTGAGAGCTAAAACATTTAAGCTTATGGGACAGTGTCGTATCTGCAGTATTACTGCAGGTTTGCCTACACTTCTTTGAAGAAAACCATAACTCTTTAGAGTAAATCAGCCGCAGGCTATAATATATATAATATATAATATCTGGATAAGCATCTGCTTAAAGCTGCCAAAGGTTGGCCTCAGTAATGGTAGGAGCTAATGTCGACCCCCCGTGGGCGACGAACGGGGGTGCGCAGGAGGCGCTACTTAATGCGCCTCCAGTAACGCCCCTGTGCTCGTGTCGGGTTCAGGATGGGAACCTGGGCCCAGTATGACACGACGTCGCGGGAACTGCCTAAGCAGCCGGGTAATCCCCCCTTAAGAGGAGTAGTCTGGCCTTCGCCGGGGCCAGCCTGTCGCTGAGGTGATCCTGTTGAATGCCTATCCGGGACCTTCAACCGCAAACAGAATTCTTCAAATTCAACTGTCATTTTCGTAGCATTTAAAGCCATGGGTTCAAAGCAAACGAACAACCAACTTGACCTCTGTTGTATTAATAGATAAATCAATATCGAGCGATTATTCAAGGTATTTAAATGCCTTATTTTACCATCAATATTCTCGTGTAGGATGTAAGTTATGATCAATACATTTATGCGGGCCCCTTCTCCCAAAACTATAGGTATATAACGCACCGAATCGGTTTGCACTTGCGTTGCGCGGGAGATGTCTTTATATGAACTCCGGTGACCTACCACGGCCGGCAAGCACGCCACAGTATACGAATATGCAGTAGATTGACTATGCTCGAATTATTCTTAAATGCGATAATTAATAATTAATAATTATGCATAACAAAATCTTGTTATTGTTATAGTTATCTAGTTTTGGATTTATAGAAATACTAGCTGGTGCCAGCGACTTCGTCTGCGCAGGATAAGATAGTTTTATTTCTTCACTAATTAATCGAAATGAACTTCGATCCATCCGGGTGTCCCTAGACACCTCTCTTTCGTTTTTTTTATATAAAAAGTATCCTATGTTACTTTTAATACCTCCAAGAATATGTGTACCAAGTTTCATGATGATCGGTTAAGTAGTTTTCGCGTGAAAGCGTAACAAACATTCACGCTTTCACATTTATAATATTATTAAGGATTAGGAAGGATGAATTAGCTACATAGGTCTAAAAGGTAGTTAGTGCCATGCTGCTTGCAGCCGAGTTGGGCCGGCACGACCGTAGGGGTACCTCTCATTCACATGATAATGGCGTCAAGTGACACCTATGCTGTCGCGTTTCTTGCGGTGTATGAGTTTCCGGTGTCCCATTGCAGGGGATGGGGTAAAGGAGGGTAATGTATCTGCATTATCTTTTGTGTGGATGTTTACGAGGACGACCTCTGTGGCTCAATGGTTAGCGCGTTAGCGTTCAAGCCGGAGGTTGCGGGTTCGAATCCCGCCAGGGAACAAAAAGTTTTCTGTGTTCCTGGTTCATGGATGTGTATTAAATATGTGTATTATAAACAAAAAACCTTAAATATGTGTATAGTATAAAATATTAAATATATTTCCATTGTCTGGTACTCGTAACACAAGTTCTTCGAGAACTTACCACGGGACCATCTGGTCCCGTGGTAAGTTCGCTTTTAAAGTAAGACGCTTTTTGCACCACGTCAATCTTGACGTGGTGCAAAAAGCGTCCTTAGATATTATTATTATTATGGGAGTCGGTAGTCATCTAAGGCTCCGAATGCTCGTTTGTCCCCCTAAGGCCTAAGCTATAAAAAAATCAATCATTCTAAGAATGCTTGTAGACAAACATATTCTTTTATACTATATTAATTGTTTAAATTGTTTTAAAATTCAACAAAATTTAGTTGTCGTATGCTAGGTCCAGGTTCATTTTCATCGACCCATACATCATCGATTAATGTTAGAAACGGGTCTCCTCTGAGAAGAGGGCCAAGGCCATAGTCCTCACGACACTGCTCTGTGGGTAGGGGGCTAGAAAATGATTGCAAATCAGAAATATTTTGTGATGAAGGTTCCTCATTTTCTTTATTGTCGGACAATTTGAATTCTTCAAGTGTTAACAATTTCTGGCAGAAGACATCACTACATAGTATAAACTATAAAGCAAAGTCGCTTCCCGCGTCTGACTGTATGTATGCTTACATATTTAAAACTACACAACGGATTTTGATGCGGTTTTTTTAATAGATAGAATGATTAAAGAGGAAGATAATAGGTACATAATATAGTAGATAAACACTGATAATTTTAAAAGTTTCTGATGTGATGTCATAAATAAACACATTTTTTGCACTTACATTGCAAACGCTGGATGAACCCTAACAGATAGATCAAAATAATGTACTACATTATTGTACACCTTAGCTGGGCCCGGTTCCGAAAGTTAGGATAATTAATTATTATTGTATCAATGCATGGTAGAATTGTGTATCGTAAATATGCATACTGAAAAGTCCGGGATGGCATAATATGTCTACATTAGTTAAATATAACATACTACCTATATCCATTTCAATACTTAAAAAAATTGCCAATTATAAAGCGGTAATGTAAAATAAAACAAATAAATAAATCACTACATATTATAAAATAAAGTCCTACGCCCGTCCATAGATAAATAATTATCATCAATCCGTATACGGCTGTATATCTAATTCAACGCGGGCGAAGCTGCGGGCAACAGCTAGTTTGTGATAAAACTGTATTAAGATTCTTTTTCCTTATTTTACTTTTTTATTCGCCATTTCAATTAAATAACTAGGTACTACACAAACTCAAGTATCTATTTATTTACACTAATTAAAGGTTTTGTATTACAAACTAATTACAACTAAGAACAACAATTGTTAGTAAGTATTAAGTAGCTATATTATTTGCACTGTGTCGTCTTATTTATTTAGAGGTAAATAATATGAAATGCGCGGTAACAACGTTGTCACGAGCAAAAGCGGCACAGGTCCTACTTCGATGACGCCGGCTGGGTATTGGCGCGACGTGGTGCGATGCGCGAGAGCCACTTTTATCGTTTTTTATTTTTCAAAAATTTTTGAAGTGACAGAATAAAAATCTATCCAATCATTTCCACGTCATCTCCGTTTAGCAATTTAAACGTAAAAGTTTCATTAAAATTGAGTTACCCGAAGTCTTATACTACTCAAAATGCTTTTAAAATCGACGTTACTTTAGAATTTTTTTTGATCATGTAAAATGTTAAATATTGTATTTTTATCCAAAAAAATCCCTAGATCAAAGATGTATCTATACCCTATTTTTTATTATTATTTTAAAATGACGACTTTTATGAAAACACCTCGATCTAGAAACAACAATTTGGGATAAGGGGCCCTTAAAAAATAAATTGGTACGCGATGTGAAATAAATTCGGCTATGAAGTTCGTGTTTTTAGTTACAAATTGTAAGTGTTATGAAAAGATATAATAATATCTTTGGACGCTTTTACACCACCTCAATCTGGTCCCGTGGTAAGTTCTGGAAGTTAAAATATTTAATACTATACCCCGCTACCTCCCGGTTTGAGCGCCAACGCGCTAACCATTGAGCCACAGAGGTCGTCAAATATTTCGTCAATTAGTTCGTCGTGATGAATAAAAAAAAATATTTAAAGATGATGCTACTCTTTGGTCTTCCAACTATTATTCATAACGGGTCAGTTATTTGGTTGCTGAAAGACAGGTCAACAAATCGTTTTTTCAATCAAACAGACAAACAAATCGTTTTCTAATGTTATACGAATCTTACTCATGAATACAAAATATAGTGAGGATCACGCGAGGATAGTCCGAAATGTAAAAATACGTGCCCGTAGTTTTTGATACTTCACTAGTAATAATCATCATCATTGTCATCAGCCTCTATCCGTCCACTGCTGAACAATGAACGTCAAGACGGCCGATCCCTTGCCACTCGCATCCAATACGGACCGGATCCACCGCAAGGAGATCGTCTTCTCACCTGGTTAATGGCCGACCAACACTATATAGCAATAATCATTGCAATTTATTATCAAGCTGTCCCCACCAACACTGTTACCGGTGGGAGGGAAGCGCTGTACCGTGCTCCCGGCTGCATGGGTACCTCCATATTGCTTGTTTCTCAGCTTTGCTGTGTTTCGGAGAGAAGGGCAAGACTGGCACCGAGACTTAACATCTTATATCTCAGGATAAGCAACACATAGATGAGTTGCCTGGGCTCGTTCCAAGTATACCTACTAGTTTATGTTCATGGGCGACGTCGACCACTTACCATCAGATGGCACGTTTGCCAGTTTGCCTATCCAACTAACATAAAAAAAACAACAAGGTTCAAGTCTTGTCGTGGCGGTGGGGCTCAGTAACTTAAGGTGAACCCAGCACCTTGGGCGAAGCAAATTAAACCGAGGGAGCTGCTCTTTGTATAAAGAAGAAATATGCATTCATACAAGAATAAGGGAGTAAAGAGCAGGGAGGGACAAGGGGCGAGGACGGGAACCTCAAGCCATTGCAATGTCCCGACGTTGGGTTTGGGTTGTTCTGTGGTGCAGGATGACCCCTCTGTGGAGTTGGTGTCGATCCCTTGAGGGACTGACTAGCCATAGAGGTGCCCTGTTTGCTCAACAGATCCGGGGCACCACACCAAAGGCGGCATTGGTGGCACTCGTCGGATTTTAGTGGGTAGAGCTGCGTCCACATTAACATCTTTTGGGTGCAGCGAGTCACACATACCCACCTGGGGAGTCCCCCCTCCTCAGCGGGATGCCTTAGAGCATTTCCCGGCGTAAAAGAAAAAATATATTATCAAGCTATTGCAGCATATTTCTATGCGGACTTGATACAATACCGATGAATAGGTTTTTTTATAGAAGAGGGGGCAAAACGACTTTTCACCTGGTGGTAAGTGATAAGCGACATCCATAGATAAGATATATAAAAAGTAGTTTTGTTACATAATATTAAATACTTTTTTCTTCTACGTTATTTTTAGAATTTATTTCACTAGCAAACATTTTTTGTTGTAAATGGTTATTGTTTTCGATGTAAAGTAATTATGTATCTACTAACTAGTTATAAAAAACGCCCATGAAAATAAACAAGTTAACCGGAGATTAGCCCAGGCAACTCATTTATATCGGAGGGGACTTGTCTTTGCCGGGCGTCATCACCGCGCTGCTCGATGACGACGAGTCCCGGACGGCGATGGTCTCCTTCTGCGAGGCAGTTATGTCCCAGAAGGAGGCCGACGAGCGGGTGAGAGAGGAGGCCGCCGACGAGGCCTCCCCCCGCGGGCGACGAACGGGGGTGCGTAGGAGGCGCTACTTAATGCGCCTCCAATAACGCCCCTGTGCTCGTGTCGGGTTAAGGATGGGAACCTGGGCCCATTTTGCCACGACGTCGCGGGGACTGTTTAATAGTGGCCGGGCAGTCCCCCCTTACGAGGAGTAGTCTGGCCTTTGCCTGGGCCAGCCTGTTGCTGAGGCAATCCTGTTGAATGCAGATCCGGGACCCTCAAAAAATAGCTGAAGGTGCTCGCAGTGGTTTTAGTATACGGGTAGGGCACACCCAGGTGTGAGTCCCAAATAGGGTCAGGATCTACCCGAGATCCTGGCTACATGCGCAAAACTCATTTATGTGTTGTCTATCCTGAGACATAAGATGTTAGGTCTCGGTTCCCGTAATTACACTGCCTGTCTTGCCCTTCTTCCCGAAACTCAGTATAGCTTTTGGACGTGTGAAATAAGCAGGATGGTGGTACTCATGCAGCCGGGAGAGCGGCATAGCGCATCCCTCCCACCGGTGATTCCCTAAGAACAAAAAAGTTGAATTATTTCAGAATCTATCAATATAAATGTTACTATTATAAAATCAATTTAAATCCCGTAAAACCGTCTTACTGAATAAATATTTTATAATCCATACATACTAAATATTACAAGTAAATAATGTTTGTGAAGGATGTAATTTGAGGATTGAAATTTAAAAAAGTCTTCCACCAGCAAGCATAGTTTTATCATTGAATGGCAATGATATAAATAAATATCATTTATCCGGATATGGCTGTACATTCACACAAGTTCAATCTAATACTTCGAAACTTCTTCCAAATCTAAATCTAAAATCAAGATGGCCGCACTATGACGTAATAAAGTACCCATAATAGGACAGCTAATTATAACACAAAAGGCTCTGAAGGCCGAGTCGTAACGAACGGCTCTTGATAATTTGATAACGCATTACATTTGCGACGGTTAATAAAACTAATTAAGTAATATATTGTGTTTGTTCAACAAAACATAATATTTTCTTTATTATGTTTGCTACGGATATTTCGGGAATATAATAAAAGTGGCTCCATATGGCGCGTTAAGAACGGAATCATGATAACGTATTGGTGTTTACTATCGATTTATCAAAGTCGCATAAACGCAAACTTAAAAAGTGACCAAAGGGCTTTGCATTACACTATCATAATTTCTTTACTTAATCAATTTTCAGGACGTAGTTAGTGTCGTGTTAAGGTGACATGGCAATTATGCATTGTCGAAGTTTTGAATACTGTTAAGGGCAGATATGTTCATGTAAATGTATGCACCGGAATCTGAATCATTTGTAATAGGCCTGTTTTCTGTAATGAGTAATCATTAAAATAATGCATTAATCTAATGAAATCTGATACGCAGATTCCGTAAAACATATTATTTATCGAAATTAAAGAAATTAATTATTTTTTCACTGCAGCAATCTGCGATGATAAATGAAAAAACAACCATGGTGAAACCAGGATTTGCCAAAGCAAATTCCTCTAATTTGACCACAGTGGATGTGCTAATGTTGGCAGAGTTTCTGGGATGCATAAACGATTTTTGTTCATCAGAATTCAGAAATATAAAGACTTCGCGTACATTGAAATAATAAGTAGCTACTAATATTTAAAAAAAAATACATAATATTTCGAAAATAGCCTCAAATGGAAATGGCTTGGATTTAGGTTGATGAAAACTTTGTATATAATAAGAAGGCTTACTTACATGATTCATCTCTTTATTTAAGATATATCCATCGAATGCCATGATTGTGTGACATCATGGTCAGGCGGATGACAACAAGTGATGGCTTCACGATCTGGGTGAATCGTAGGAGTGTGGAGCCATCCTGCACATATCGGCCTATTTCGGTAAAAAAATACCACTTTGTACGTACTGTTTATTTAGTAACGTGACGTCATAAGCAGATGCAATGACATACGCAAGCGTTTTGTTGTGAATTTAAATTATAAAATTTAAACGTTTGAATTTCTGTAAATGTTTTATTCTCTTATTATTTATAGGAATCAGAACCTAAATAATATGATTATCGGAGTATAATTAAAAAAAAGTTGGAAATAGACCTATTGTGCATCTATAGAATTTTTTCCAACTATATTGCAGCTGTTACTAAATTTACCCATATCACTCGAAGAATAAGCACGAATAAGTTGCAGTGGGCTGATCACACACTCAAGAGAACGGATGGCCGATGGTTATAAGGTTCAATAGAGGAGGCCGTGTTTAGTTAGGAAGACGATCTCCATGCAATGGCCGCTCGGTCATCTTGGCGTTCATTGAAAGAGGTCTATGTTCAGCAGTGGACTGATGAAAGCTGATGATGATGATGATTTCCGCCGTATAAACTTCTAATTAACTTACCAAAAAGTAAACGTATTTTTATAAAATCACTAATCGTAATCTAATATCGCCAAAATAGCACACAACAGTTTTAAGCAAACGCCATTTATGGCCAAAAGTTTTATATCCTCTCACAAAAGTAGACACGCCGCTTCATGCCACCTGTTTGTTATATTTTACTTACGTTTCACTGATTATGACTGATCATTGACACATGGAATTGACTCGGAAATTGCCTTTGGTCATCATTTATTTTTTATCATTTGGATAATCTTTATATATATAATTCTTCTGTGCGTGTGTATGTCACTGAACTCCTAAGCGGCTGGACCGATCTTGATGATTTTTTTTGTGTGTGTTCAAGTGGATTCGAGAATGGTTTAGATTCACAAAAAAAAAAAAAATTGTACAGGACAACGTCTGTCGGGGCCACTAGTATTATATATGATATAGTTCAAATGATATATCTTCAGATGATATAGTTTTAAAATGTCCTTCTGGATATTATGGTTACGTTTTATAGCAAAAATCCATGTAATGACGGTATTTTGACCATGGATTTTTAAAAACTAGAGACTTGAGAGGTACAGATTATAAAACACTCGTAAAATAATGCACATAAACGAGCGAGCGACTTTTCACTTATGTATATATTATAAAGAAATCTTTGACTCGATACTACTTAGTTGATAAATTAATTTCAAATTAGAACTCTTTCAAATCTATATCAAAGCTACGATAATACACATATTATGTAATTATAACGAGAATTATATATGTATAATAACCGCTTTGTAGTGGCTTCAAAACTGCTTATTATTACTCTATAGCACAGAATTAAACATCTCGTTTGGTTTAATCATAATGTAATAGGTACCCATTGTTGTAATTATCAACATAATCCCAAACAATCCGAAATTCAATTACAAAACTTGAAATATAATTGAATAACAGCAAAGTGGTGTTTATAAATAAATTACCAGAATGTTCGTACGGGTCATCCCCTGTTTTAGTTGTGGGACAAGTAAATGCGGGACAGGCACAGGAATCACAACAAAAGTCCATTAGTGGTCCTATCGGATGGATTAATTAATTTACACACTTTCCCGCTCGACCTAAGAATTCAATTCATTTTCATTATCTGTAAGCTCAAATGTAACTTAATTGCTAGATTCATTCGGTGAGGGCAGCACTGTCTATGCAGTTTTAGTAGCTTTAAAGATAAAAAGTTTTGTTCAAATTGAAATTTTTTCTGTCGATATTTTTTTACTTACTAGAGTAAAAAAAAATTACCTTTAGCACAGTTTTAGAGTTGTTTAGGTTAAATCCATGAAATATATTTTTATAAACAATTTTATTTTTTTGAAATATAGATTTTTCTAAACGGGAAGAAGTAAAGATAATAATAGGTACTTATAAGTACATAACACTTCCATATTCTGGTGACAGACTTACATATTTAAATATGTCATAGCAAGATTCGAACAATGTTGGTAATAGGGTATTACTAAGCCCGTCTGTCCATCCGTCCCACCCTTAAGGGGCTTTATCTTTTGAACCGTAATAGGTAGTTTATTGAATTTTTAGAGTATGTGCCGTTATGTTGGTTGGTATGTATCAATAAAACAATATTATAAATATATCATGCTTATTCAAAAGCCTTATTTTAAATTATTTTGTTATTAGGATTTAATGGATTTGAATGATGCATCCTCAGATTATAAAACTTTTTGTTTAATAATCTGAGGATGCATGGTAAGTTTACATCTGGCCTTCGCCGGGGCCAGCTTGTTGCTGAGGTGATCCTGTTGCCTACAGATCCGGGCCCCTCAAAATGCGGCTGAAGGCGCTCGCAGTGGTTTTAGTTTACGGGTAGGGCACTCCCAGGTGCTAGTCCCACATAGGGTCAGTATCTACCAGAGATCCTGGCTACATGCGTAAAATGCATTTCCCTGCGACAACAAAAATAATAATGGTAAAGTTTACGTAATTCTACTATAATCTCTAAGAATATAGCTTGAGGTACTGACTCTTAACATAATGAAAATATTTTTGGTGTAGGAAACAAGACAAATATATAGACAAAAACTAAATGCCATTATACATCCTATTCCATATATACATAATATGATATGGTATATAATATAATACGTAGCATGTTACAAGAAATCTTTGAGTAAAGATTCTACAAAAAATAATTAACTATTTTAAAATCAATAAAAACCCCTGTATTTATTACCTATTATGTTCTAGTTATTTTAATGGTGCACTGCAATTAGCATACGATTTTTGCATTAAGAACATGAGCGCATACCAAAAATTACTATAAGAAATTAGAAATTACAAATTGTCACGAGAACCTTGCATGGTTGAGGTTTATACATGCCATATTTTAACATACCATATTTATGCATGCAAGAGGCATGTAATGGTTTAATGGTCAGCTAATTTAGATGAGTAATTAACATCGACCATAACTTTTTTTTTTCTTCAACGCCGGGAAATGCTCTGAGACATCCCGCGGGGGAGTGGGTCTCCCCACGCGGGTATGTGGGACTCGCTGCACCCGAAAGCCGAAAGCACCCACTGAAACCCAGCGAATGCCGCCTTTGGTGAGGTGCTCGGGATCTAATAAACAGACAGAGCACCTCGACGGCTAGTCAGTCCCCCAAGGGACCGACGCCTCCTCCACAGAGGGGTTGTCCCGCACCACAGAACAACCCCTCCCAACGTCGGGAGAGTACAATGGGATGAGGTTCCCATCCCTTGCTCTTGAGTCCCCTTTTCTTATAAAAGGAGTACAAAGAGCCCCCTCGGCTCAATTAGCTTCGCCCAAGGTGCTGGGCTCACCCTAGGCTGAGCCCCACCACCACGCCAAGGCCTGAACCATGGTGGGGACCATCTTATTGATCGTAGATTATGTAATACAAATAATTAATAAAGATTGTAGTGATGTCCGTCGTTTAAAATTACTAGATTTTGTCAGTACCTTCGATAGGTTAATCCAAGCTATAATTAAATAAAGGTCGGTGTAACATTTAATAGTGCATAAACAACAAATAAGAGAATATTTATTTGAAAAAGGTAAAAAAATATGTAAATCGGATGATCCACTTTTGCAAATGTTGATGTCAAATCTGTCGAAATTTCAGATTCTGAAATTCAACTGCTGTGTTAAAGAATACGACAAATTTCTTGGAAAACTCAACAGTGTATCGATATAAAAATCCAGAAAAATAATCCTCCTTTCTTTTGGGAGTCATGTAAAAATAATCTTCAATTCATACCCTACACATACATACCCTTGAATGGAAGTATTCGGGACCACTTGACCATTACACCATGCCATTAAACAGAAGTGCTTACTACTGTAACGCACCCAATACGAAATATCCCCTCAGCAATAAATTGTACATAATCATCGAAAACTATACGACAATAGCACGAGAACAAATGACCTGTAAAGAAGAACCACTCATCGGACCCCTACTAGTGGCTGTAGGGGAGCTTCGCGACCGTGTTCAATAAATTATACATTAGTACACATCAACATGTACATGTGGGAATCCATGCTTATATTTCAAATGCGTAGATCTGTTTGTAAGCTTTTAATGTCTAAACTGCGGATCAGATTTCGATAAAACTTTGGAAAAAATTGAGTATACATGCGCTGGATAAGGATACAGAGAATCAAAATATCATTACAAGTACCTACGATAAATGAAATAAACTAAGTTGTGGATTTTTTTAGTATAATAATATTATGACACTTTCATTTCCACAAAAAAAACATTGTTAATAGAAGGCTGTTCTCCTGAAAAAATACTAACAATGACGAATAAGCTCAATGTTTTGTTTCATAGCATCGAGCATAATTATATGAATGGAATAGAGCGGTAATGTTATGACGTGTTATAATTATACTAGGTATCAAAACAAATTCCACCAAAATTGTGCTGCGACGCTGCGCCGGTCCTGCGCTCTGATTGGCCAACTGATGACCATTGGTTGATGATTGGGCGATGGGACGTACATGTAGATCACTGGTTGGTTGAATTGCTATTACATCAGTAACAAATCACTGACCAGTTTCGGAATTTTATATGTATATGCATCGAGTTTCATAGTAACAGTGAGATAAATTCAAGCATTTTAAGTTTCATAGTATTTGCAGTTTATTATGCTATAACCAAAACATTAAATATAGTTCACGCGCATAGCCGCCATTTTTTACAATCATAATTCGCGCCAAAACTCACACCCGTAATATTGCTCTTTATTATCTTTTAAGCTTTCAAGAATATTAAATATCTCATCGCCTATTCAACTCATGGTCACGAATGTCTATTGTGAATCTGACAAAGGGTATAAAACTCCAAATTCTTATTTTTCGAATCTGAGTGATTGAGTATGGAATATTTTAAGTTCGAAATTTAAACTTATATTTGAAACGCTTGTTCTCAAAACTTTATTTTGCAATAATACTAGCGTTGCTAGGGACTTTATTGGTTTATTATTATTATTATTATTTAGAGGTTATTATTATTGTTTTAAGATTATTTATAAAAGTTTTTTTTACATATATCTTAGTTTTAATTAGTCGTTTTGGAAATAGTTCGAAGTCATCTCTTGTCCAAGTATATTAAGATTATGCGACATAAATATTATGGTTATATAAGGAGTATTGTAAAATAAATAAGATCCTTCTTGTACTTATGCAGTCAAAGTTATAATTGTATCCAGTGACTACGTTTTTGAAGCAAATAACCATCTTTTTAGCGGTTTACCACTAACCTAATGTAGGTATATCTACATAGTTTTAAGCTTACATTCATTTCTACGTTCGGGCAACGTCCAGTATCAGAACTAAGAGATAAACATTGATTACGCGAAATGGACCGGGCGGGGTAATCTGCGATCGTTCCATCTCCGGGTGTCATTAGTTAATGTTGCGGCGCAGATTTGATCTGGTATCAGCCCGCCATCGCCAGTCATTACCGGTCCGAATCGCCCCTTTGATAAACTTTCTTATTACATGTCGCGGTGTTGTGTTATTTTGACGTTTCTGGAAACTTCTTCATGTATATGTACTTTATTAAATGACTGCTTTCCGCAGCCTCGCCTACGTTAACTTCTATTTACTGGCATGTTAGTCTAGTGGCTAGTAGCCCAGACTGCAAAAGGTCGTGAGTTCGGTCCCCACGCAGGACAAAAAATGTTTATGTGATGAGCATGATCATTTGTTCTACCTCAGTGTAATTTATCTATAACATGCATGTATTCAGAAATATATAAGTATATATCAGTTGTCTGGTTGCCATAGGAACAGGCTCTGTCTAGTTTGAGATCAGATGGCCGTGCGTGAGTTGTACCAATAACGACAACATAATATATATTTACATCCGAATTGAAAAAAATGTCACATACGTCTCTCAGTGATATTTTTAACGCCACAAAATGCTCTGAGGCATCACGCGGGGGAGTGGGTCTACTCCGTGGGACTCGCTGCGCCCAAAAGCTGGTAAGTGGACGCAGCTCTACCCACTAAAACCCGGCGCCGGCGCCGAGTGCCACCAATGCCACCATTGGTGAGATGCGCCGGATCTGTTGAGCAAACAGGGCACCTGGACGGCAAATCAGTCCCTAATGGGACCGCAGCCATCTGAACAACCCCTCCTAACGTCGGGACAGTGCAATGGGATGAGGTTCCCTCTTTAGTCCCCTCTTCTTATAAGAGGGGTACAAAGAGCCCCCTCGGCTCAATTCGCCTTGCCCAAGGTGCCGGGCTCACCCTAGGCCACTGAGCCCCATAGGCGACAAGGCCTTAACCATGATGGGGATGTCTCTCAGTGATAACGTAGCATCTGGTAAAATATTTTTCTAGATTATCCAATCTTACTCATCCGAGTAGTTCAAAAGATTAACCTAAAACCAACTATAAATTTTTGATAAATCTGTCAAACGCCTATATATTGTAACCTGTAAATGGTTACAATTTATAGGCTATATTCTGTCTCCATGCCAAATCTCCTAATCTGATCAGCGGCTTAGCGTGCAAAGATAACAAAGTTTTGTCTAATTATTTTTCATTGGTTTTGGAGTCAAAGTGTAGGTTATAAATAGAGAAGAATTTTGGCAACGTGGCATGCTGAACAAGCGATTGATATCGGGTGTACTCTTATCTTGTTTTTATGTTAGTTGTTAGTTTTTATTACTGTTCAGATAAACTGGCGGACGAGTCTCATAAGGTTCAAATCACCAGGAACCAAACAAAACACATTCTTGTTTATAAGACATAAGATCATAAGTCTCTCTGTCATTAATTCTTTCATTCCGAAACCCAGCAAAGCTCACGAAGGAAACAAGCAGATGGTAGGTACTATTGCAGCCGGGGCGCGGCACAGCGCATCCTTTTCACTTTTTTTCGGATGGTTCTATGCTAACGGCTAAAAGGCCCTAATGCTTCGTCGGTTAGATGTGAGCCGATTTGGAGCATTTCGACCGCACGGCCTCCTGGCGTCGGGTTGTGGCCTTCTCACTAATATAGTGTTATCCACGCAGAAGGGCATGCAGCACAAAGGCTTCCTACCTTTTTGCTCTACAATAATGAAATTAATCTCCCCGCCCTCGGGTTAGCAATAAAGGGTCAAATGTGACACACACAAATATTTAATTTCAAGAAAGGTTGTTTAAAATTACGTTTGTATGTTATCGAGGGTGTTTGCATTGGCAAT
The DNA here is from genome assembly GCA_963853865.1 of Helleia helle. Classification (NCBI taxonomy): domain Eukaryota; kingdom Metazoa; phylum Arthropoda; class Insecta; order Lepidoptera; family Lycaenidae; genus Helleia; species Helleia helle. The sequence goes on from OY971429.1 coordinate 6,556,796, forward strand.
ACCCTCGGGGTAACCCCTGTATAGAAATAGTTTTGGCAAAATTACTCTCGCTTGGGTCAGAATGAATTTTTGCTTTTTCCATTCCAACGATAGAGTGAAATCTCTGTTTATGTTACCTATATTATTATGACTTGAGAGGGTTAATATTACAACGTATGACCTATATTTTGACCTTTAATAAAATGTTATGAAGTTGTTTTTCCATCGCGGAATTTAAAAGTATTTTTATGAATATTTTTGTGAATAATCATACAAGATCACGTGTAGTAACCTACGGAATATGATGGGTTTCAAATTACAGAATTGATTTTTAAGAACTTTACATTTACAAATCCAGAAATTAATGTATATCCACAGTCTCGTGTTAAGTAAATAATACTAAAATATATTTTATACTAAAAGCGGCATTAAAATAAAAATCTACATTCACGGCCTCAGTGCTTAAATTAATATTCATCATACACTTTATCTGCACTTGTTGGGATTTGAACCCGCGACCTCAGCATTTTTCCAGTAGTCTGAGCACTCTACTAATTGCTATTATCCATCGTTATTGACCACTTACCATCATACGATCAACTTACACACCTAAACTCTAAAATATAAAAATGATAATCTAAATTATATTTAGCATTTTCAAACTACAACCCACTGCTACAACCTACAATTTCGCCTTGGAATGAAATCTCAAACGGGTTCATAAAGTCGCATTACTGCACATTTGTAGCTTTGGCCTTTGACGGGCTTTTATCATATTCCAAATATATTTTCGCTCATCCGTCATACGAAATATGAGCTGAAAAACATTGTGTTGAGTCGGCTCGTAAGCAATAAAGCCGTACCCGAGCAAACCCAACGTTGAATTGTAAAAAATGTCAACTTTATTGTTTGTTAGTTTTCATACTCGTTTGTGAAATATTTTAACACAAAGTATAAACTTTATTGTGATCCTGGAAGGTATCGTATTTCGGCTGTCATTGCGTAATTTTATATTTCGAAAAGCTTTATGTTTATAACATGAAACACACGTTTTAGACACGACAAATTTCTTAGTCCTTTTTCTTTTTTATAGGACAAAAGTAATATATAGAAGTCTTGTAGCCGACTATAATACAACTGGGCCTGTAGACAAAGTGACATCGCTTTGTAGCCGAAATTCGTTATCGTCTTTGAGATAACGATAATCATTTTCTAGCCAATGATCAATCATAGATCGTGACAGTGCAACGACAACAACTGTCAAGTGTCAACAAAGTTCGACAAGAAGTGTCAAATCGGACCAAAAATTAAAATTAATATATATGTAAATAGACCTCATACACACTATAACTCATAAAAATTGTGAAAATGTTGCCCTCCATGGCCCACGCCCACGGATAACGAATCAATATCAATAATAAAATAACATAAGTTTGACATAAGTGTTCGATAACCAATTGACAGTTTATGATTTTGATACGAATTTTAATATTGTCTACCAACTTGCGATAACGATAACGAGTGACTTATTTGACGACGGCTTATGTCAATCCCATACATTTTATTCTTTTCGAACTTCGTTATCGTTTTTTTAATGTTACTTTGTCTAAGGCCTCGTTACCCCTTGAATCCTGCTTTAACTTTTTTCCTCTTCCCAACGGTTGCCTGATAGAAATCGCTCTTTAGCGATAAGGCCGCCTATTTGTATTAACCAGTTAATATTATATGTAGCTATATGTCTCTGTATTTATGTGTACAAATAAATAAAAAAAATATACAACAAAATTTCCGTCAATTTTTATAACGAATCTGTTACATACAAATTGTATTTCTGTATATTATCTCTTTTTATTAACGTTCTAGTGCGTATATTTATATATTTTGTACTTTAAATTGGCAAGAAATTTTAATAAGCTGTAGCTTTATAGTAGGTTCTTAGTTTCATTCGAATAATATTCCGATATAATTGTTTGATCACAATTAGTGAACTATTTGGAAATTCAATTGTATGACATAACGGACAAACATTCAGTGACATTGTACTGAAGCTCAGTGTAAACTAATTCCAGTAGCCCATATTACCGTATCCATTTTGTTTAGAATAATCTAGAACGTCCAATAGTTTATAGGTCGTTTGTTTTAGAGTATAATTTATATGGCCTGCAGCTTCACCCGCATAAATACACGTATCATTATGATAACCAACTTCATATATAGCTCATAATTTGCTTACTTTCGTTATATTTATCAAGATAGATCAATCTAACATCAGGTTTTACAGATTTATACTGTCATCATCATCATCAGCCTCTATCCGTCCACTGTTGAACATAGGCCTCCCTCAAAGAACGCCAAGACTACCGAACCATCGCCACTCGCATCCAACACGGACCGGTCACTTGCTTACTGTACTTACGATTTATACTGTAATTTTGATTACTTCCTGTCCTAAGTACAGGTTTGTACGAAATAGAAATAGACAGAAATAGCGATGCTTTGATAGTTTAGGGCGCGCCTCCACTGGAGAGGCTACCCACGTTTATGAAGTTTCGCTTTGAAAGAAAATGTATGCGATTGTTTCCAATGCAGCCCACGGACACGTAATGTAACTAGTGATGTGTGTATAGCGTAACTTTGATATTATAAATTGTTTTTTGATGTAAAACTACAAATATATGCATGCCTTGAGCAGAATATGTGTTCAAAAAAATTACTAAATTATGCCAAAACCAATTTTGTTACCATATTCTAGCAAATAAAGATTATGTATTTCTTAAAGTATTGCAAACAAATTGCAATTAATGATAGATCTATATTATTCTCTTCGCCCGAATACCTACGCCTACTATTTATCGTTATGAACCCAAAGCTTCTAGGCTTATAAGCTTATTTCTTCGGTGGAGCATCTTTGCTGAATTTCGGAAAGTGCAGTGTAATTACTTACGTCTCAGCATAGGCAACGCATGGATAGCTAGGTAAAGCAATTATAATCAAATTTCTGTGTGATAATAATACAAATTCATTTAAGGAAGGCCTATGTTCGGCAGCGGTCGGATGATGATGATGAAATTTTAACGACGAAAATTGAAAGAGGTAGTGCCATGCTGCAATTCAGCCGAATTGGACCGACACGGCCGCGGTGGAACCTCTCGCTCTCATAACACCGGCGTAAAGTAACAGCTATGCTGTCACGTTTGTGTGGTTTGTGAGTTCTCGGTGGCCCATTGGGAAAATAGGGAAAAGGAGGGCAACGTATCTACATAACCTCTAGTCGTGCGGATGTCACCATAAGGTTCCGACTGCTTGTTTTATATCATAAGGGGGCTAGCCCCTTATGATATAAAACAACAGTTGCTAAGGGGATCCAATTATTATAAGGATTAAAGTAATTACAGTATTCTTATTAATTAGTAAAGTTAATTAATACGATATTTAAGTTATATAACAAAACACAAATATTATAGTGAAAATAACAGGAGTTATTAGAGAAAGCTTGGTGTTCATATTAAATGTTTGACTGGTGTTAAATCTTTGTTATAAAAGCACGCTATTTGAGCTATAAAAAGTAATGTTTTCGTTTTAAAAAGCAATTTCATAAGCTCTTAAAAGCTCGCGATATTTTATTGCTTTTAAAATTAATATAAAGTTATTGATGTATCATTTTGAATTTGACTATCTCTGGCTTAAGGGGAAGAGATATATTATCAAGTGGGTCATGGGTTCGTATTCCCGAGGACGTTTTGTATTACATTTTTATATATGTATGTATTTATAAGTCAACTTGATGCTTTCAACGATTTCATTCGTCACAATATAATAATTAATAAGGGAACTTTCATTTAAAAACCTCCCTTGTTAATAGGTTTTAATTTTTGAGGTGAAAACTTCTTTAAGCGCGGTAGGCATATTTTTAGATGAGATAAAATCTCTGGATTCGCGACGTTACCGGTATGAGACGCTATTTGACGTTTATATGACGTTTGATTTATTTATATAAGATTGAGAAATATTTGTTTACCTATATAAACAAAGTTTCAGTGCGTTTGACAATCGTTAAAACACGGAAATGTCAATGTTATACGACCGTTTTGTGTGCCGTTTAAATTGTATAATTGTTTTAATTTTTATTATATTATATTATTGTAGTTAATTAAAGTTGTCATAATCTTTTACAGCCTGAATTATAGGTATTTGAATTTAATTGTTTAGTTTTCACTTCTATCGGCAGTCCCTGTGACTGGTTGGGTTAGTTTTTTTTTTATTCTGAACAGGAGTTACGGAGATTTGCGAGTTTAAACAAACAAACTCTTCAGCTTTATTATGTTAGTATAGATTGAGAGAAAGGTCACTAACCTGGCAACTTTCACTACAACTAAATGACAAATGTACGTACTCCTAAGCCCCAAGACTTTATCTGTCGACGGAAGGTAAACATCCTGTTCCTGAGATCCTCCCCTCCACCATTTTATGTTTCCGCAAGCACCACGCTCAAGGGTTGCTCATATTTTTATTGCGAAGTAAAATTATTTCACGGTTTGGTTTATGATGAGTCAAAGTTGAATAAAAACTTTTGTGGGTGTGTTTAAGATTTTATTTTTGTTTAAGTAAAGTTTGTAACTATTGCTCAAGATGTTTTTACATAAAGTATTACATAGACGCCGCCATTGAATCAAATGGGGTGAATGACCTTTTTTCTCTGGAAGGTATTTTCACTAGGATATGTCATGATACAAGAAACATATGTTTACCGGAGGGAGGGAAGCGCTGTGCCGCGCTCCCGGCTGCATGGGTACCACCATCTTGCTTGTTTCTCCCGTGAAACAGCTTTGCTGTGTTTCGGAGCGAAGGACAAGACAGGCAGTCTAATTACTGGCACCGAGACTTAACATCTTATGTCTCAGGATAGGCAACACAAATGAGTTCCTTGGGCTCGTGGTCTATGAATTCTAATATATGACGTTTACTCGTCGACAGTTAATGATTGAAGATGGTTAGTAATCAACGTCGCCCATCAACCACTGAGAAATATTTACACATATTTGCACATCTTTCTTCATAGTCATTTCTTTCTTTTTTTCTTCCTATATCCTTTGTACCTTGCCTGTCTCATCCATATTTTCCCAGCAGCTGTCCCTCCTCATGAGTCTCTTTTGTTATAGGACGTCCTGGTCATTCCTAACCCAGTTGACGCCGGGAAATGCTCTGAGGCATCACGCTGGGGAGGGAGGTATTCCCAAGCGGTATGTGGGACTTGCTGGGCCCGAAAGATGGTAAAGGTGAAAGCACCTCTACCCGCTAAAACAAGGCGAGTGCCACCAATGCCACCTTTGGTAAGGTGCCCTGGCTCTATTGAGCAAACAGGGCTCGACGGCTAGTCAGTCCCTCAAGGGTAGGTCCCTCTCCACTCCACAGATTGGTCGTCCCGCACCACAGAACAACTCCTTCCAACGTCGGGACAGCAGTGCAATGGGGTAAGGTTCCCATCCTCGCCCCTTGTCAACCCCGCTCTTTTGTCCCCTCTTCTTATAAGGGGGGTACAAAGAGCAGCTCCCTCGGCTAATTTGCTTCGCCCAAGGAGTTGGGTTCACCCTTCGGCTACTGAGTCCCACAGCAACGATAAGGCTTGAACCATAATGGGGGTCATAGGTCGTCCTGGACATCTCTAACCCAGTCTAGGTCACCATCTGGTTACCGCCATAGATTACCTACTATCACCACGTCTCGCCGTGTGTCCTGTCTAATTCCATTTCACTTCCCTGACCCTATATCTGACGTCTTGGACCTACGACTTAATCTTTCTTATTCCCTCACAATCTTTTTTGGTGTATATCTAGTTGTCTTAGCGTTTATCAGTTGTAAATAATACCAGGGTAGTTTTCCTTATTTATTCAGTAAAAAAAGGAAAAGGTTTTCTTTATGCGCTGTAGTTATTTTACAATCAGTTCATCGCGATAAAAGTGTTTTATTAACTTCATGGGCTCGTAAAATTACTGGCTTACATTATCTTTAGTAACTTTAAATCTGAATGTTTTTAACCACTGATGTCATTTTGGTTTATAAATAAATTCAGGTCTTATTCAGCCCTAATACATTTTCTATATATAATGTTGCCAAAGGCCGGGAGAGGTTTCATTTGATTCGTGAGCGACTAGAGATGACTTTAATACGACATAATATCATGATTAGCCTGTCCACTGTATTTATAAGAGGGTACAAATAGCCCCCTCGGCTCAATTAGCCTCACCCAAGGTGCTGGGCCTCACCCTAGGTTACTGAGCCCCACCGCTACGACAAGGCTTGAACCATGGTAGGGTAGGTCCGGACAAGAACAAGTTACTAAAATTTGTACTAATATTTGTTACTGATATTTTATTTTATTTGTAGATATATAATGTTAATGTTTAATTTGTGTGTAAATATTTTGTGTCTCGATTTTTATGTAAATAGATTAGGTTAGTTTTTAAATAATTAATAATAATTAAGATATGTAATATGTAATTTAAACATTAAATAAGTATAGGTGTAGGAGACCCCTACAAATTATTTAAAATGAGATATGAACTTCTAATGCGATAAGCATCAACCCGCATACTTTAGTCTCGCGAACAAGACATTCCTAGATAATGTCGAAATAAGGAGCTCAAGAAATAAAAGATAAAAATTCAGATTTAAATAATTATAATACTGAAAAAAAAAAAGTTTAAAATGCCAATCATTATCATCATCATTATCAGCCATTTTCCGTCCACAGCTAGATAAGCCTCCTTTAAACGCCAAGGCGACCCCCGTCACCTGCCAATTAATCCAATACCTACTAATTAAAAACGTCATTACCTTCCCGCTTAAAACACTTCAAAAATCGTAACCCACAGCTCCAAATGGTAAAATGGATGTTTTTGTAAAAACATGAAGTAAATTGAATTACTTTCGCGTAGTTTGTTGAAAGTGCGGGGCCGGGGAATTCATTTCCGGTCACGTACTTGGCGTTTGGCGTTTGACTCCAGATAGTCTTGGCGTTTTTGTTTTTGTTGGAGAATATTCTAAATTTTATTCCCCTACAATATTGGAATAGTCGATATCAATACTGTAATTCAATTTTGTCAATGTGTTTGTTTGTTCTGTTTCCTGAATAATATATTATAGGCTGGTATTGACATAATATGGTAGATATACCAGCAATTAATAATATATTGATGGCATATATTATTGATATGTATAAAGGTTTGAATAACGTCATAATTTTGATGAATATGAATTGATGGATTTTTAATCTGTTTTCATTACATTCACAAGCTTTTAAACGCTCAACACAGAACTATTTCAACATAAATAGAAACTAGTCGTTTGTATTTTATAGTTTATATTTATTTACGGTATAGAAAATACTAGATTGATTCACTCACATTAAATTTGAAAACTCACTCAGATCAATTTGAATTTCGAAGTTTCATTTGAAAGTGGTACTTTACAATAATATTACTAAGATGTCTTCTAAAATACAGGTCAATATAGAAAAGATACAAATCCCACATGAACTGAGGAAAAAATATTGCTTGTTTCTTCTGTCAAACAGCTTTGCTGTGTTTCGGAGAGAAGGGAATACAGGCAGTGTAATTACTGGCACCGAGACTTAACATCTTATGTCTCAGGATAGGTACACATAATTGAGCTGCCTTTATTTTTTCTTCTTTTCCGCCGGGAAATACTTTAAAGCATCCCGTGGGAGAGGGGGAACTCCAGGTGGTGTAAACTCGCTCCAACCGAAAGATGGTAAGGTGGACGCAGCTCTACCAACTAAAACCCGGCGAGTGCCAGAAATGCCGCCTTTGGTGCCCGGATCTACATAAATGAGTTGCTTTTTTATTTTCGCAGGGAAATCCTTATGGATGCAGCCAGGATCTTCGAGTAGATCCTGACCTAATGTGGGATTCGCACCTGGGAGTGCCCACCCTAACTAAGACCACTGCCAGCGCCTTCCGTCGCTTCTTGAGGGTCCCGGATATGCAGGCAACAGACAGGATCACCTAAGCGACAGGCTGGCCCCGGCGAAGACCAGACTACTCAACATAATGGGAGACAGCCCGGCCGCTACTAAGCAGCCCCGACGACGTCATGCCATGCCCGCAAGCAAAGAACGGGGGTGCGTAGGATGCGCTACCAAATGCGTTTCCATGCTGCATGCATGCTCGTGTCGGGCTCAGGATGGGAACCTGGGCCCAGTATGCGGGGACTGCTTAGTGGCAGCCGGGCAGTCCCCTCGTACGAGGAGTAGTCTGGTCTTCGCCAGGGCCAGCCTGTCGCCGAGGTGATCCCGTAGCCTGCAGACCCGGGACCCTCAAAAAGCGGCTGAAGGCGCTCACCGTAATTTTTGGTTTAGGTAGGGTGCAAGTCCCAGGTGCGAGTCCCATATAGAGCCAGGAACCTACTTGAGGGCCCTGGCTACAAGCCTAAATGCATTTCTCTGTGTTATCAAAAAAAGAAGAAAAAAACAGGAAGCGCCTACCTAAATCGATCTATAAACTATAAAATACCTTTGAGGGACAGAACTAAATTAAACGACAAACTCTTTTCCATTATAAATAGGTGCATAAATAATTATCCCTAATTACAAATTTGTATAAATCAATGAACCAGTTATGGCCCGAGGCTTCGGTTCTTTAATCGGTTTATTAGAAAGATGCACACATTAAAGCCTTACCCTAAAAAGCATTAAATCATTTTTTTCTCTTAAGGCTTACACGATACAGAGTGTTTTGAAAAGTGATTTTCTTCTTTTGTTTTTTCTTGTTTGTTACGAACAAATTGATAATTTAAACATGAAAGTATTTGTTCATATTTGTTTTGTGTCGTAAGAAAAATAAAAAGATCGAAATAATTGCAAGAAGAAACCTTCATTATTGGAAGACCTTAAAGATCTTCTTACGAAATAAATGTTATTATACATTCTAACTACAAAATCAATAATTTAATAGTATAACCATTTGGCTAGAAATAAAGAAAAAAAAAGAGTGTTAATGTGTTACAACACATTACCTACCTCTTTTTTTACGCCGGGAAATGCTCTAAGCCATCCCGCTGGGATGTGAGTTTCCCCAGGCGGGTATTTGGGACTCGGCGCAGCGAGTGTTTCACCGGGTTTAGCAACAAAGGTGCTAAACTCGGCGAGTGCCGCCAATGCCGCCTTTGGTGAGGTGCCCCGGATCTAATGAGCAAGGACACCTCGACGGCTAGTCAGTCCCTCAAGCTCAGCTCCCTCAATTCAATTTGCTTCGCCCAAGATGCTAGGCTCACCTTAAGCTACTGATCCCCACCGCCACGACAAGGCTTGAACCATGGTGGGGATATGAACACTCTAATATTATTAAAAAAAATGTATATGTAATATACAAAATATTACCACTAACTTTACTAAGTCAAATATTTGCAGACTCTTTCAGTATGAAAATGTGTTGATAAAATATCAAAATAAGGATATCAAATAAGAACAGTCTGTATACAATATCTGGATCCCCTTTTGAAATCCTATAATGTCGAATGTGTATTGTGATTTGTGAATTTGATTTGGTAAAAACGTACGAAAAAGGGACAATGGGAGTTAAAACGAATTTCTTAACTTATTCACAGAAAAATCGGTTACGGTATTAAATACAGAAAATAACATTTTTAGATGTTGAATTTTGGTGTGAAATATTTTTTGGCCTACCGCCCTTAACAGTGAAATTGACTCCAATGCCGTGACGGCATGACAGAGTCATATCGCACAATTTACCTACTTTACTGGCTAGTACAAAATGGTAATTGTGTTTATGGCTCGTCATCAGCCACTTTTACGTATTTTTTTAATTGGATAGACAAACTGGCAGACATCACCACAGCCATGCGATGGAAAGAAGTCAGCGTCATCCATAAACATGATTTACCTGGAACAAGCCCGGGTAAATCATGCGTTATATTACGACGTGACGTATGTCTCGGTGATGAAACTGTTTCAGGTTAGAAGTAAGCAGGATGGTACCCACTCACCTGCGAGCGCCTTTACCCGCTCTTTGAGGATCCCGGATCTGCAACAGGATCACCTCAGCGATAGGCTGGCTCTGGTGAAGGCCAGACTACTCCTTGTACTGGCCTGGATCTGCCTGGCCGCCAATAAGCAGTCCTACGACGTCGTGCCTACTGGGTCCAGGTTTTCAACCTGAACCGACACGAGCACAGGGGCGCTATTGAATGCGCATTAAGTAACGCCTCTAATGCCTCCTGTTCGGCTCCCACTGCTCGCTCGTCGGCCTACTGGGACATTACTTCCTCGCATAATAAGACCATCGACTCCAAGACTCATCACCGAGCATTGCGGTGATGACGCTCGGCAGGGACAAGTCCTTTCCACCACCACCAAAGTACCCACCCGGCATCGTACCAGTAAAAATACTCCGAATACTATATTATACGTATTCTAAGTAACATTTAAACGCCTAACAATTATCTTTACATACAAACGACGCTCAGGACGATATCGGGCACCGTCAGATCGCACACATTTGTATGCCACTCCCGTTTCATTACACAGCTAACATCACTTAGCTATAATTAGCTAAGTGCTATTATCTAATGCCGTTTGTAAACACGGTTTTGTTCTGTACAGGAGCGCACCTATTTTGTTAATTTCAACGCAAGAATTGGGCGATCTTTGTTATTTTATTTTGGTCATTACTACCTTCCATGTTAAAAGTACTCATTTGAAAGGCCGGCAACGAACCTGTAATCTATGGATATCGGTAATCACCACTGATCCCCTCCCCCCCCCTTCTATCAAAACAAATATATTTTCATGTCTTTATCCCATTTTGTTAATAATCAGTGTTGATTCATTTATATTTTTTAAACAACAAATTGAAAGCACTTGAATCATAAAAAATAAAGGAAAATACGAAATAAATTTCAGACACAAAATAACAAGAAAACTTCTTGAGTTTCTCCCGATAACTAGATGGCGCATAAGTAAGTAAAGCAAAGATTGAATAATTACGTATGTAGTTATTCATAATTTATTTCTATCTAATCTAAGCTACAAAATACCGGGTGTATTTTGAACGCTTGCAAAGATTTAACCCTAATAATATACTATTTATATACTATATAATTAATATAACCATTTATCTCAGAAACGTTTTTTTAAGAAAATTTTAGGACTCATGTACTTTGCAAACCCGCAATGTATGTATACAACTCGAACAGCGAACTCTGTCAGCTGATGCAGTCCGCTGGCCGGCGTGAACCATAAACCTATTACATTGCCGTTTTTTTTTAACGATTATTTTAAATCATTATCATCAAATTTTTGTAACATTATGTTTACTAAACCGGATTAAACAAAATAAAAAAAGGCAACCAAAAAAAAGAAACGCGTTTTTTTCACTTGTATCATGTCAGGCTATGCCAACACTATCATACCTCTTCGTTTTTGCAAGCGTTCCAAATACATCCGGTATATATTACAGTAAAACTTATGTTTAAGCTCATAAAGCGTTAGCTTTACATTTCTTTGCTCATAATAATGTTTTATTAATAAAGATACTATAAATCCTTAAAATATTATATTTACCATCAAAATAATATCAATACAATTACATACTACATTGGTTAGACAATTGCCATTTAAATCGAGTAACATTTTAAACAAGGTGGTAAAATTTGTATTATTAGCAGAGCACTATATTATAGTAAACGTAAAACCAAAGATTTACTAACTCAATAAGAGGAAAAAAATACTATTCATATACAATTATGTACATACCTAATACATATTTGTATTAATTTGACAGTCGCCATTACAATCAAAACTAAATTATACAAGCTAAAGAGACTTACCGGTGGAAGGGAAGCGCTGTGCCGAGCTCCCGGCTGCATGGGTACCACCATCTTGCTTGTTTCTCCCGTGAAACAGCTTTGCTGTGTTTCGTTGAGAAGGGCAAGACAGGTAGTGTAATTACTGGCACCGAGACTTAACATCTTATGTCTCAGGATAGGCAACACATAGATGAGTTGCCTGGGCTCGTTCCAGGTAAACTGGTTTATGTTCATGGGCGACGTCGATCACTTACCATCAGGTGGCACGTTTGCCAGTTTGCTTATCCAACTAACATAAAAAAACAAAGAGTTTTGTTAAACGCCCAACCTCCGGATCTAACAGTCGCAAAAAATATTTTCGCATTTAATAGCCTATCGAGAAATCGCGTGAGATTCTGCTGAATCACGTTCGTGTCTATATCACTGAAATCCCCCTAATCAGCTGGTCCGATTTTGATGTATTCAAGAGCATTTGAAAATGGTTTAGATTTAAAATTTGGTCCACTCCAAAATATTTTGTACAGGACAATGCCTGTCTGGTCCGCTAGTACAGGTATATTTTAATAGTCATTTACAAGTTATTACTTCGTATTAAGTTCACTAACTTTATCAACCGTATCACTTTCCCCTACAATCAGCTAACTGGATGTAACGAACTTAACTTAACTAGCGGGTAACGATGCGTCCAACTTCATAATTAGGACAACCGACAATTGTAACAAATTTTTGTTGTTACGTTGCATTTTGAATGTCATCGGAATTGTAAGGTTATTCAATTTGTGATTTCCCAAATTATACATTTTTTGGGCTTCTTAATGATTCCCACCATCAAATCCCCGCCGGTGGGGATTTTTTTTTCAGAATTCTCCACTAGATCCCCGCTGACTAGTGGGGATTTCTGAAAAATATCACAATAGCACAAAATCCCCACAGCACATAAAAACAAAGTGAGGATTATTGGAGCCATTTCTTTGTACAATTTTTTTCTGAAGTAATTTTATACTTGGGACTTGGGGTCGATAATAAAGAATATTCGAGCTCAGTTGCTTAAAAAAGTGTAGTGCTATTAATCGTTGAAACTTTGTCATATAATCCTTATACTGTGCTCATGATATGTATGTTAACGATTTAATTAAATTACTCCAAGTTGACAAACAAAATATCATTAAAAATGAATTAAATGATGTAAATGTGAAAAAAATGAGAAGTCAAAATAAAAAATACAGATTTTTTTCATGGGCCTAACTGCTTGATAAAAGAGAGGGCGATGCTAAACTGTATTGAAGGGGGTGAGAATGAGGCCCGAATTTATGTTATGGGTATGTTATACGCTGGTAAAGCTAATTAAATTTAATATAAATACTCATCAAAAAATATATATTGATTTCGTAGATAACAAACTTGTAAACATCAAACATTTGTCAATAATTGTAGATAATATAAATGTAGGTAATATAAAAAATCTAAAGTAAACCTTTCTGATTTGAAAAGGAAAAAAATAGTTTATGCCCAAATTATTAAGAAACGTTTAGTTTTTTTTTTCAATTTTGTTGTGTGAAAACCCGGGAATAGCTAGTTTAGTACGTTTGGTTTCAAATATTAGCAACATTTCTTTCTGGGATACTGAAATAAACAATAAATTAAAATAGGCTATAAGCACACTGGTGGCGGTCTTGGGTTCATTGAGGGAGGCCTATGTTCAGCAGTGGACGGATAGCGGCTGATGATGATAATGATGAGGATGATGATAATGATGATGATGATGATGATGATGATTATGATTATGATGATATGTTTAATAAGCAGAATAAATCAGTCATTTGTAAGATGACAGAAAATATCGACGTTCCTTTAAAATACCAAGCAAATATCTAGCTGAGATTCAAGGATCTCCATTTTAAATAAAAGGGCCATATAAAATAATGAACAAATGAAAACGCTGATGAAAAATTCAATTTCCTCCTCATCAGCACTATGTTCAGAAAAACTGGGATTTAGTACGGTTCGAGCAATTTGATAAAATTATTAACGTATAGTAACCGTCATTGACTTTTTTTATATATTTTAGTTATGGCGACGGGCGAATTGAGTTAAAAGAAATATCCTGAGATGTAATATGGTAAACCTCGTGACCATTAATTACTAATTACTACTACATACTATCATTCCTCTACTTTATTGGGAACACATTTTTTTTTGTTAAAACCGACTTAAAAAAACAAAAACTATAAAATAATAAAATAATTGCGTTTCTTTACTTTTTGTGCTTTCAACTAATTATAATCAACTTATTCTTTTAATAAAGAACAACCTTTGAGTGTTACATCTCATTATTGTCACTTTGACGCCGGTGTCGTATTTTTTTATGTACCTACCTACCTTGGCTGACACCGACTTTAACTATTTGGGAAGGACACCTTTTCTAACGAAATTTTTTTTTTTTTTAATCGGTTGGTAAACAACGGAATTATGCCCGAACAAATATAAAAATACATACAAACATCCGAATTGAGAACCTTTTTTTAAAGTCGGTTAAAAAACTGTTTTAGTGTCCTTGCTGGTGGGCGCACGGCAGCACGGTCCTGTCTTTCCGGACACAACGCTGATTCTCAGAAAATGGAAGGCACTACAAATCCACACAAAGCGCAACCTTCCCCCTATTAAAGCAGGCGTAACTAAACAGATAAAAAGCAAGGAATCGGTAAACATCCATGAAGAATTCAATTTCCTCATCATTGTTTGTTATTTCTTTATTACGATACCAATCACCGGTTAGGATCGAGTTTCCTTCGAGTTGATTTGATGAATAATTTTCCGCTCGAATAAATAAAATATCTTTACCATGTCAGGGAAATGTATTTACATTCTTATGAGATTGCTTAAACGGGGACGTAATGTTAACAAATATTTTTATTGCCTTTGATCATGTAACCGACCGATGAGTATATTGAAGAGGTATAGGTACTGAATGACGTCAGAGAAATAGATCTGGAATAAGTGGAACAAATTTAAGAACAGCATTTTTAACAATCTTGGGTCTTTTGTTCCATCTCTTTGTATCTTCCATACAATTGATCAGGGTCTCAAACTTACATTCCAAAAGAAATTGAAATTTCGTGCTATTAAAGTAGTACTATCATTTGACCGGGCGAAAGAAACGTGCGACCTTATCATAACAAAAGGGCCTGAAATTACCTGCTGCCGAAGTAGTGGTGTGAATTTGGGGAATGCCAGATTTTATCATTGGTCTATTATAAAAGGACTCTGTTTGTAGCATCACTGTTGATATGATCAGCTCTATTTGGAGTATGCATTGCTACGACACAATTTTTTATATACTTTTAATTAGTTTTCCCAAAGAGCAACTCAAGTGTAGAAGCAAACACTACACCGTAGGATATATCCGATATATTTCAATTCCACAAGTCATTTCCCCTTTAACGAAGTAAAACCCATTTCGGAAGACTTTAAATTTTAATTCACTCATGTTGCACGTGTTTGATCCAATTCCTCGCATTATTTTTGCGAAGTTATTAAAAATTCCCGAACCTCGGCCCTATTCCAATTGACATTTCCAGAGACAAAAGTTTTCGTATTTAATAGTCTATCCATGAAATTAAGTGCTATTTTAGCTTATTTTGTGTGTTTAAAATGGAGTCCAACCTTTTTTAATTGTTATAGATTGCCGGATACGATTCTTCATGATTCATCGTTAATTTTAAGATAATTATGATTCTAGTTTCGTTGAGTTTGATTTGGTTGTAGGTACTTCAAAGATAGTGGTACGCAATGTTGCAATAAATGTGTATGTAAATAATGATGTTATTTTCTGGCCTCTCCTTCCCAAATCACATCAAAAGTGCTTTATGAATGAAATGTGGACTATTATGGTACTGGTGTAAATGAGTGCGCAGCAAAAATATCTCACCAAAGTTATACAAAAGGTTTATATGCCACTGTAAATTAACCCAAAAATTTAGAAAAAAGGAAGAAAGAAAGAAAGAATTAGATTTATTTGACACAAAAAAATACACGTACATATCTGAAAAGATGTAAAAAAAGGTTAAGGTCAAAAAGGCAATCAGTTCAGCATGTGCGACCGCACTAATGGCTGACGCGCTGATTTTCAACTGACGCCTGAGCGGTGACACCATAGAGCATATCATTAACATTATTTAGGTTACAACTTACAAATTTAAATCATGATATCTAAAAATATTAGTTTGCATAATAATTTCACGTATTTGTACGTTAAAAACAAGTGTTACCAGTGCTAACGAGTACAACTTTTAATTGGCCAAGTTATACCATCACCGGGACGCGCCATGGCGAAATAAGGCCACAAATATTTTTCTTACTTTTTATAAGGATAATATAACTGCAAGTTGTGGGGCCAACTTCCACTTTATACGGGTAATTTCAATTAGATTTTTCTTTGGAAAAAATCTTAAAACTTCGCAAAAGTTTTCGTAAAGTTTTGACCCTCGTTAGGCGTCTAAATTGCGTTTTTTTTTGTTATGGCGTTACAATCTTGGTATAAGTTTTATCATTTTAATTTCCGTTTTAAGTGATTAAACAAGAGATTTTTTTTATCGCTCGGTAAAAAACATGCTTTAATGGCTAAGTATGTGACCAGCCCACTGCCACTTCAACGAGCTTATTCTTTGCGTAAGACGATCTCTGTACGGTGGCCGGTCCATGTTGGATGCGAGTGGCAAGGGATCGGCCGTCGAGGGGGCACATAGAGGCTGATGATGATGATGATGATGAATGGCGAAGCTGGAATTCTATAATATTATCTACTATACTCAATTTTTTAAATTAAAAAAAATGACATCAGAGACCTCAGTTTTGACTCAATCAAATCAAATAATGATGCTGTATAATCGATTTATTGGCAAAAATGGGAAAAGCAGCGGTGGTTCTGCAAACCAGTGTTAGGGCTTCTAGTCCTCACTATAGCTGCTGAGGTCCCACCTTTTTGAGAAACACACTGTTGCCAACACTACTATCTCCTTTCATTGCTTTTTTTCTCATAATATGCTGGTTCTTAAACATTAAAATTTCAAATGTAGCGCTTACCACACATATTATACATAATATAATGTGTTAGGACAGTGTGTACCAAATAAAGCTTTATTTATTTATTATAGATGGTGTTGTCGATTCTTTCACACACTTAAATTCTGAGTTTATTCCGATTAAATATTTCGCCTAAATGTAATTACAGTATACATGTTTCCCCACTATGGTTTAAGCCATGTCGTGGCGGTGGGGCTTAGTAGCCAAAGGTGAGCTCAGCATCTTGGGCGAAGCAAATTGTAACCCTCATAGAGGGGACAAAAGAGCAGGGGGACAAGGGGCGAGGATGGGAACCTCACCCCATTGTACTGTGCCGACGTTGGGAGGAGTTGTTCTGTGGTGCGGGACAACCCCTCTGTGGAGGTCGCGTCGGTCGCCTGAGGGACTGACTAGCCGTCGACGTGCCCTGTTTGCTCAACAGATCCTGGGCACCTCACCAAAGATGGCATTGGTGGCAATCGCCGGGTTTTAGTGGGTAGAGCTGAGTTCACCTTTCCACCTTTCGGGCGCAGCGAGCGCCTGGGGAGCCCCACTCCCTGGCGGGTTGCCTCAGAGCATTTCCCGGGGTGAAAGGAAAAAAAATCAATATACATGATTTTTTTTTGTAAAAATGTTTATCAAGGAAATAATGTACTTCTAAGTAACAGTATGACAGAGAGACAGATAAATTACTAAGCTCTTTCAGAATTTGTTCAAAAGCGACTTCCTTCAGGACCATATAGTTTTAATGGTGTGAACTGTAAAAGGAATAATTTAGTCGAACAACAGCCGTCGTGTGCCTATTCTTAGGTTCGGCTTTGACTTTGTGTCTCAGATTACACTGTCGTGTTGTCTATGGAGTAGTGTTGTTGGTTTCTTCAGCTCAATCAAAGCCTAAAATCACAATACATTTAAGAAAAAAAACCATAACTTGATTTTAAAGTAGGCAATAATATTATTTTCAAAATTTCATGCCAATTACTCAGATAAATCTATTTTGTAAGAATTTTATTGGGATTTGTTTACTTATTACTTACATTTCTGACGTTTCAGATATTTGAGTAACCATAGTCACAGATGAAATTAAATAATCTTATTTTATACATTTGTGTCTGCACTTAATTTTTAATTATATTGTTTTATGTTTATAATTTTGTGTGTGCACAATAAAGTATATTCATTTTCACTCGTTTGTTCATTCATTCAGTAATTCAATCAGATTCATTCCGACATTCATTCAGTATATAATAATGTTTAACAATGTGGTTCAACTAAGGGTAATATCACAGACTATTATATAACTTGTATAACTTTTAACTACCAATCTTATTATTTTATGGGGTAATTTCTGACGGACAGATCTCTGACAGTATATTTTTATGAAATGAAAAGTATTACGAAATAAAGTAGATTAAATTTTTATAATATGATATATTTCGAGAAAGAAGAATTATTGTATTTCTTTCTATACGTAAATCCTAAGTATATCCTAAATATTATAAAGAGGTAAAGTTTGTGAGTTTGTATGGGCTAATCTCTGGATCCACTGAACCGATTTTGAAAGTTCTTTTACCAATAGAAAGCCACATTATTTGTGGCTCATTATCTGTAGCTCTACCATGAGTTTTATGACAAGCGTTAATAACGTAACTAAAGTAGTTACTTATATATAACTACTTATATACGTAACGTAACGTTAACGTAAAAACACAACACGAATAGAAAACTATACCATATCGTAGTTTTTTATTCGTGTTGCGTTTTACGTAACTACTATTGTTACGTTATTTACGCTTTTCACAAAACTCATGGTAGATGTACAGTTCGGGTACGGGTGTATTCTACGTTAACTTAGGTGAAGCTGCGGGCAACAGCAAGCTCAAATAAAATAGTGCAGACTTGATCATTAATATAATATTTCCAATATCGCAAGTCAAATATCCTAGCTTTTATTAAAAAGCCACACGAACTTTTGTCTATGGCAGTGACAGATAATGTGTTTACTAAGCTATGGTCAAGTTCCCCTTTGAGTACATGACTTTGAGTAATAACGACGATGGAGCGCTGCGGTCAGCCCATTGTGAATTGCATTCCCGTTTGAAAAGCTCTTACGTACCATCAATCAAAATGTTCGCTGATAATGTTTACGAATCGCGATTTTTATGAATACGATGAGTTGAGAATGTTATAATCTATCATAGTTATTATCAACCAATACTTTTTGTGTTTAGTATTTTTTTTGTCCGTGTGGGATGCGAGTGGCGGGGAATCGGGCGCCTTGGCGATCATTGAAGGAGGCTATGTTTAGCAGTGGATGAGTGGATGCTGATGATGATGATTTGTTATTATTTTATTGATATTTATTGATATTTTCTTGTTATTTTGATGGCTGCGCTTAAAGACGTTATTGAATCCTTGAATTGAATAAAATCTTTTAGAAATAAACAATTTGCACACACACTTTTTGCTTAATTTTAGTTAGTGGCCGTAAAATGCTCAAAAATGTTATAAGACTTATTAATTCTGACGAAATCGAAGGCAATAAACAATATGGGGACATCGACGAACAACGGAGTTCTAGCCTTTTATAGTTCTTAAACGACTGAAAACTTGTGAAATAGCCACGAAACATTGTAGCATCAGTTCCAGAGTCTCCCAGGATTATCTCTATCTGTTTTATTTCTAGGTTTACTAGATGTAAGGTTTTTAAATACAATACTGCATTTATTTAAAGTATACTCTAGTTAACACGTATTCCGCGGAAGGATAACTTGCGACCGAAACATTCGACATACAATTTTCTTTTTCGTATTTCCGGTGGCCCATTGGGGGGGAAGGGAAAAGGAGGGCGGTGCATCTGCGTGACCTTGGTTGTGTGGATGTGTATGGGCGTCGGCGCCGACTGCTCGTTCACATAAAAAAAATTGAAAATAAAATATTAAGTATTGTATGTTATAGGCGACACTGTAACAGTTCAGAGTCAGACATTTCGTAGAATCCCCGTCATTCTAGATACTGGGTTCAAAATATCCGAAAACCCAAAAGGTAAGGTCATGTGCATGATACATCGCAATGTTGTTCCACTTTTACGAGATTTAACAATTGGCAACAATATCTATATTTATTTGTGCAAAGTAGATATACAGCCATTTAAAACATCAAGATTGATTCCACAGTGTAAAAGATGTCAAGCATATGGGCATACACAAAAATACTGTGCCAAAGAACCTAGGTGTGTAAAATGCACGGGTAAACACCTAACCAAAGACTGCACTAAACCAGCAGATGAAAAGCCAAAATGCGTACATTGTGGTGAATCACACCCTTCTAACTATAGGGGGTGTATGGTAGCCAAAGAACTACAAAACATGAAGAATAAAGCTATGGATAAAGCTACAAGGAAGATAATCTCACCAGCCCAACAAACTACAAGTGCAGCTAAGAACGTAAGTGCTCATCAAAATGTCACAAAAAATGTTACATTTGCACAAATAACAAAAGGCCCTCAGCTACGTCCACAACCCCATCTAAAAGAAAACTCTAGTCTGGACCATAAAGTCGATCAGATTTTGAATATTCTGACTTCATTTGAGGGAAGATTGCAAAAACTAGAACGTAGCACGAATACAGCTACTCCTAAATGTCAACAATGATGAAGACACTAAAGATTATGGCATGGAATGCCAATGGACTGCTTCGTCACCAAAACGAATTACAAGTAGTCTTAGATATTGATAACATTGACGTGTGTCTTATATCGGAGACACATTTTACAAAAGAATCCTTCATCCAGTTCAAAGGCTATAAAACCTATCATGCATTGCACCCAGATAACACTGCTAGAGGGGGCAGCGCCATTATC
The DNA here is from genome assembly GCA_963853865.1 of Helleia helle. Taxonomy (NCBI): domain Eukaryota; kingdom Metazoa; phylum Arthropoda; class Insecta; order Lepidoptera; family Lycaenidae; genus Helleia; species Helleia helle. The sequence goes on from OY971429.1 coordinate 6,577,542, forward strand.
ATAAAAGAAACTATCTATCATTATGAATTACTCAAGAGTGAAGAACAAGATATACAAGCTGTAACTGTGTCTGTCAGGACTAAATGTTATCCTGTCAATATCTCAGCAATATATTGCCCACCAAGACATCAACTGAAAGCAGAGCGTTACAAGAGTTTTTTAAATAAACTTGGTAACAGGTTCATACTAGGTGGTGATTTTAACGCCAAAAATGTTTACTGGGGGTCTCGACTGACCACAACCAAAGGAAAGGAACTGCTTAATGCCGTAAGAGAGATGCACTGTGATACTATATCTACAGGGAAACCAACATATTGGCCTACTGATACTCAGAAAATTCCAGACCTAATAGACTTTTTTATTTACAAAAATATTTCATCCAGTTTCCTTCATATCCAAGAGGGCTACGACATGAGTTCAGACCATTCACCAATACTGTTAACTGTAAGTGAAACCATATTAGAGAAAGCAAGTAACCCCACCTTGGTTAACGCTAAAACGGATTGGGAGAGCTTTAAACAAGACTTAGAGTCAACCATAAATCTAAAAGTCCCGCTAAAAAATCATGAACAAGTTGATGAAGATCTAAAGAAGTTCATTTCGGACATTCAGGAGTGTGCTTGGAATAATACACCAGTCATTAATAGGAAGACTAGAGGCCACTTCTACCCTATAGAAATAATAAATCTCATAGCTGCTAAAAGAAAACAAAGACGGATATGGCAGAGCACCAGATTTCCACATGACAAAACGTTATTGAATAACATAACCAAAGAAATCAGAAGGAAAATTAAGAACTTTCGACACGAAACTATGAAAACCTATCTGACTACTTTAGCAAGTGACCACTCGACTGGTTACTCTCTATGGAAAGCTACAAAAAATCTCAAACGGCCAATTATGCATATTCCCCCTATTAAAACCAACGGAAGATGGGCCATTAGTAATGAACAAAAAGCAAACACATTTGCCAAACATTTAGAACAGATATTCCAGCCTAATGTAGAAAATTCAGATGTTCTGGATAAAGAAGAAGAATCACAAGACCAGCGAAAAATAAAACTCGTTACCCCTAAAGAAGTCCACAGCGAGATCCAGCGTCTAAAACAAAAGAAAACTCCTGGATACGATCTTATTACGGGCGAAGTTTTACGAAATCTTCCTCGTAAAGCAATAAAATAAAATAAAATATAACATACAGACCTATCTCCCTGCTGCCAATTATGTCAAAATTATTCGAGAAACTTCTTCTAAAACGGCTGAAACCTTTTATAGAAGAAAGAAACATTATCCCTGATTACCAGTTCAGATTCAGAGAACAGCATTCTACCATAGACCAAGAGCACAGGATAACCAATATCATAGAAAAAGCATTAGAAGGGAAAAAAGTTTGTTCTACTGTGTTCCTGGACGTAGCACAAGCATTTGATAAGGTGTGGCATGATGGTCTCATACACAAATTAAATAAAATTTTACCAAAACAGTTTACAGAAATACTGAAGTCATATCTTTCCAATAGAACGTTTAGAGTAAGACAAGACGATGCCTACTCTGAATTAAAACACATAAAAGCTGGAGTACCGCAAGGTAGTGTACTAGGTCCGGTCCTGTACCTTTTATACACTTGTGATATTCCAGTAATAGAAAACAACACCATTGCAACTTTCGCAGATGACACAGCTATCTTAGCAACAGGAGTCACACATGCAGAGGCAGTGGAAAAAGTACAAACAGCCATTAATAAATTTTATGAATGGACGAAGATATGGCGAATCAAATTGAATGAATCTAAGTCGATTCACATATATTTCACCACAAAAAATGAAAACTACCATCCGGTGTTCATAAACAACCAAGCAATACCATACGAGAATAAAGCCAAATACCTAGGCATGACTCTAGACGCAAAGCTTCGCTGGAAAGCACATGTCAAAAAAAAACGTGACGAGTTGGAGCTTCGTTACAACAAGATGTACTGGCTACTTGGTAAACACTCATCGTTGTCAGTACAAAATAAATTGTTGTTATATAAACAAGTCCTGATGCCAGTATGGACTTATGGTATACAGCTCTGGGGCTGTACCAAACAAAGCAACATCCAAATAATACAGCGGTTCCAAAATAAAGTGCTCAGTGCTCAGAATAGTAAATGCGCCCTGGTACATAAGAAATGACGACCTCCATCGGGACCTCAAAGTGGATACTGTCGCTAATGTTATAAAACATTATGCCGAAGCTCATGAGCGTAGACTTCATCGCCATGTAAATGTAGAGGCCATCCAGCTCCTCGACAACACGGACCTAGTGAGAAGACTTAAAAGGACAAAACCTTTTGAGTTAGTTTTATAAAAGTGACAGTGTTGAATAGTGCAGTGTAGTGAGTGTTACAAAAAGAACACAATAACAGAGTGTCTTCCCCTTAACTAGAGACAATAAGAAAAAGTGCCAATGGACACATTCTTACAAGAATTCTTATCATTAGCAATTTAGGTTAAATTAAAATTACTTATTAGCTTATACCTAGGCTAGATTGTAATGTTATGAAGTATCTTTATTTCATAGGTATTTAATAAGAAAAAAAAAATCTATATTTATTTGCTGTGTTTTCCTTAAACACATTTTTGCATTCCTAAAAACGTAAGGATGCGATGCGAGTCCATTGAGATACATTTCGAAGAGGAGGATATTTAACACAATAATAAATAAGTACAATAAAAAATAATACTCACTTTTTGTTATCTAGTAGGTAATATGTGAACCCCACCATGGTTCAGGCCTTGACGTGGCGGTGGGGCTCAGTAGCCTAGGGTGAGCCCGGCACCTTGGGCGAAGCGAATTGAGCCGAGGGGGCTCTTTTACCCCTCCTCTGAGAAGAGGGGACTAAAGAGTAAGGGGCGAGGATGGGAACCTCACTCATTGTACTGTCCTGACGTTAGGAGGGATTGTTCTGTGGTGCGGGACAACCCCTCTGTGGAGATGGCGTTGGTCCCTTGCGGGACAGACTAGCCGTCGAGGTGCCCTGTTAGCTTAACAGATCCGGGGCACCTCACCAAGGCGGCACTGGTGGCACTCGCCGGATTTTAGTGGGTAGAGCTGCGTCCACTTACCATCTGCCTCAGAGCATTTCCCGGCGTTAAAGAAAAAGAAAAAGGGAATATGTGAAGGAGAATCAGGAGAAAGTAGGATGAACGGAGGGAGTTAGTTTTTATAAGGTAAAAGAATATAGAGAAGTGCAGAAACCTCATATGCATAATATGAGGTAAATGCATTAAGAATTTTTATGGTAGCTTTGCAAACGATCGACCCATCTGATTGTGGTCGCTTATGAATAAAAATACACCAGCAGCGCCCCGTGGTTTCATCCGTGTACAGAACAGGGATAAATATCCTATATGCTATTGTAATGTATAAGCTATGTTATTGTAAAGTTTCATTAAAATTCATTTAATAGTTTTTGAGTGAAAGAGTAACAAACATACATACATTCTTACCAACTTTTTCATTTATAGTATTAGTAGGATTCACCAAGGGTTAGCAAATAGAAGATCTAGAGAGACATCTATATGTCCCTCGCTTTACAAATGCGTAAAGCAAATGAAGTTTTTATCATCACCCACACCTTGAGGAATGAGCGTTCCTTTTAGAACAAGTCTAGCCCTTTCGAAAAAAAGCTCCGAGTTTGTTTCGCCGGTTCTTCTCCAGCCTGGGCTGGTAGTGTATTCAATTGACATTCAAAAAGCTACTTTATTGATACTATTTAGAATATATTTTTTAATTTCAAACAATGAAACAAGGTTTGTTCCCGCGTCAATATTCACTCATATTAATATCAATTATCATAACATACAATTGAGATGTAATTGATGTACAGTGCATTATGATGCGGGATTACCTTAGTAGGTGCAACGTAAATAGATTATTATATCCAGAATACTGCTGAAATATTTGTTTTACTTAACAATGTGTTGGTACAATTTTGAATTTTGAATCTTATTTCATCTAAAACGACTTTAATGAACTAATATTATATGTATGTTAGTAAGAGGTAGTGCCATGTTGCATTGCAGCCGGACTGGGCCGGCACGGCCGGGGTGGTACCTCCCCCTCACATAACACCGGCGTCAAGAGGCCCATAGGACAGAGGCGCATTATCGTGGCTTTCGTTGTGCGGATTTGTATGGGCGTCGGTGCCATAAGGCTCCGGCTGCTCGTTTGATGACATAAAAAAAATGTTAATTAAAATATGAATCTTTATTTTTTTTTATATAATAAGTTAATACTCTTTTATTATTCGCATTCTTGTGCTTTCCCACCACTCATTGTAATTATAATTTATCCAAAACGTGGAAAAACAAATATTAAACGGCGATTATTAGTCTCAGACTTAACACGGTATTGATTCTTGATGGTGCTTGTACAATTTTTTTATGCCTTATGAAGCAACCAAGCAGTTGAAGTCTAATGGTGACTACCGACGCCCATAGACATCCGCACAACCAAAAGATAAACAAGGGCGTTGCCCTCCTTTTTCCTATCCCGTACGAAACGCTACAGCATAGCTGTAACTTGGCCCAATTCGGCTGCAAAGCAGCATCACACTACCTCTTACAATACGATACTTCATAAGAATCGAAATCACACCTAAAAAATACAATAATTAGTATTATCAATATAACACGTCTTACAAAATAACAATGAAACAACTTTTACGCATATAATCGCGGTTAATTAAGATACTACAAAGAAGATATGTCTTGCAAAAGCTATTAAGTTGAAAAAAAAAAGAAATTTTAAAATCGTTCAAATTAAAAGTCCGATTTTCCAAGTCTTCTTACTTTTCCCCTTCTCTTCTATTATCTTCTCTTCTCAGGTCATCTTGTCTCGTCTTAATGCGCCTCGTCTCGTGCTTTTCCTTTCCTTCTCTTTTTTGTAGTTATTATTGCTTAGCCTTTATCCGTTTAACTTGTTTACCTATGTTTAAATCAATATTATTATGTAGTGTATAATTAAATAATAATATTATACATTTATATAATATTATTATATAAATGTATAATAAATTATTATGATAGAAATATTTATGTGTAGTGCGGCATGTTTCACAAATAAAGTTATTATTATTATTATTATTTACTGCTGGATTAAGGCCTCTCTCAAAACATGCAGAGTCCAATCTTCATCTCTTCTTAGACATGTTTTGTAGTAAATCACCCTTCGCTAAAGTGTAATATATACAAGCGATTAAAGCAATTATCTAAGAGTTTGCAAATGTAATAAAACAAATAAAGGCATTTTACCGGTGGGAGGGAAGCGCTGTGCCGCGCTCCCGGCTGCATGGGTACCACCATCTTGCTTGTTTCTCCCGTGAAACAGCTTTGCTGTGTTTCGGAGAGAAGGGCAAGACAGGCAGTCTAATTACTGGCACCGAGACTTAACATCTTATGTCTCAGGATAGGCAACACATAGATGAGTTGCCTGGGCTCATTCCAGGTAAACTAGTTTATGTACATGGGCGACGTCGGCCACTTACCATCAGGTGGTTTGCCAGTTTGCCTATCCAACTAACATAAAAAAAGACTTCTAAAATGCCTTTATTTTTTTAAACACAGTAAATATTGTGATGTGCGCGCACAAAATGTGTTCACATCGATCATAATTCATTACCTCAGTCTGACCCCTCTGAACCGTATCCCAAAAACCCTTCGTTTGTAATGCCTTTCCATTTTATTTATTACTAAACATACTTTAACAGAGATCAGAATAGAGCGAAAACATTTCACCGCGTTTTAACTTCCCATTTGGCGATCGATTGCGCGATGTACAAATACAGGAGTAATAAGGGACAGAAAATAACTTTCATGAAAAAGATCGATCCCATATTTAATTACCTTATTATTCTTTTCAGTGAAAAAAATACAAAATAAACACAAAATTTTACATTACAACAGTTTTGTAGAGGTGATCGAAAATGAAAAGTGTTAGTTTGCCATTAACCAGGTGGAAAGACGATCTCCGTACAGTGGCCGGTCCGTGTTGGATACGAGTGGCTAGGGATCGGTTGTCTTGGCGTTCATTGAAGGAGGCCATCAGCAGTGGCCGGATAGAGGCTGATGATGGTGATAGGTTAATAATACTAAACTGTTTTCTTATGATATTCAAAAATAATTATATAAAAGATATTCTACTTTAGGTTATATCATTATTATAAGCTGCTATCTTCATATTAAAGTTTGGAGGTCAGCTTTCGGAACTCCGTCCGATCATGAGATATTTGGTGGTATCTATAAGTCCGGTCCAATCCTTCTTCTTCTTGATGGCGTCCACTTTCGCCTTGGTCGTCCTGGTGGCTTTCTACCCGGTATCTTGCCCTTAAGGATTGGGAGGATTTGGAGAAGAGAGAAGACGGGCCCACTTTTCTTTTAACAATGGTCAACATCAGCTCCCATTTGGAGATTGCTCGTTGTAAAATTATACTATTCTCAGGTTATTATCCTCAAATAATATAAAAAATAGCCTAAATTTTAACTAGTTTTTCATGCTATTATTGCCACCGATGGAAGGAATCCGTGTACTAGTATGACGCGCACTCTACGAAAGTACTATTATTTACAGCGTTATTGTATAGAAAACAGCTGACAGGCAGTGTTATTAATATTTTACGTCGCAGGATAGGATTTGTATAATACTAACACAAATATGGATCCATGGTCGGAAATAAAGGAAAAAAAAAGAAAAAGAAATTGGTAACTAAGGTTCAACCAGGAGTTTTATAAACTGAATGAGTTTCTGGGTGAACTCGTGTATGATAATGTGCGACTTCGAACACTGCACAAGGTGGTTTTTCCTCCAGTTTACTTATCCTACTAACATAAAAAATATGTTCTACGTATTTGATATAAGGATAATATTTTTCATTCCTTGCATTTACTCTGTTTTTTTTTATATCGCAGGGAAATCCTTTATGTATGCAGCCAGGATCTTCGGGTAGATCTTGATTCCCAATGAAGGACTCGCACCTGGAAGGGCCCTCCCTAACTAAAACCACTGCAAGCGCCTTCAGCCGCTTTTTGAGGGTCATGGATATGCAGGCAACAGGATCACCTCAGCGACAGGCTGGTCTTGGTTAAGGCCAGATTACTCCTCGTATGGGAGGACTGCTCAGCCGCTAAGCAGTCCACGACTTCGTGCCATACAGGCCCAGATTCCCATCATAGGCCCGACACGAACACAGGGGCGTTACTGAAGGCGCCTCCTACGCACCCCCGGGATGAGGCCTCGTCGGCCGCCTCTTCTCTCACCCGCTCGTCGACCTCCTTCTGGGACATTAATGCTTCGCAGAAGAGACCATCGCCGTCCAGGACTCGTCGTCATCGAGCATCGCGGAGATGACGCTCAGCAGTGACAAGTCCCCTCCTCAAGTTTAATAACTAAATGAGTTTCTGGGTGAAATCTTTTATATAAATGGGTGACTTTGACCACTCCACAAGGTAGTTGACTTATTCCACTGAAATCGTTTATATAAATGGATGACTTTGACCACTCCACAAGGTAGTTGACTTATTCCACTAACACAAAAAAATCTATGTTCTACGTACTTGATATAAGGATAATATTTTTCATTCCTTACATAGTAATAAGATAAGAACTTTATTTACCGTTTCGTATCCAAAAATAGCTAACTAATTAATGAATAAATTAAATATAAATGCAATGATCGAATTCGGTCTCACAACTAGTATTTAATATGTATAAATAAATAATAAGTAACAGCACAATCTGTCACGCGAGTTCGCGTGTAACGGATAGGTAATTAAATAAATTAATAATTACACACTATAATAAAATTAATATAATAAATAAAACAGATGTCAATATTATAATATTTTTTTAATTATGATGAATATTTTATAATTATGAAATTAAAGCTAGAAATGATGTTTGAAGAATAAAATAAAAAATAAATAATAGGTTTATTGGTAATACATCTACACTATTTATTTTTCTTTGTTTAGGTAGATAAGTTTAGTGTTGGTCGGCCATTAACCAGGTGGGAAGACGATCTCCGTGCGGTGAACTATCCGTGTTGGCTGCAAGGTGCATCGGTCGTCTTGGCGTTCATTGAGGGAGGCCTATGTTCAGCAGTGGACGGATAGAGGCTGATGATGATGAATTATGTTTCCATTTTTGTTTAGAATAGAAAGGGTAGGTAGCAATCATCGATACCAGTATAGCGATACTTTTTTTTGTCGCAGTGAAAACGCATTCACCCGGAGATGGGTTGTCCCCGGGGAAATGTGGGACTCCCGGCGCCCCCCAATGAACCCCTAGCGCCGATATACCGCACTAAAGCCACTGCGAATTACCTTCAGCCGCTTACAGGGGAGTGTCCTGGATCTGACTAACACAGGACACCCCCCGCGGCCGGCCGGTTCCTTCAAACAGGCTAACCGGGCTTCCTCCTATTATGGGGGGGTCCGACCACCAGTATATCAATAGTGCATATCATTATTAAACTACTACTGCATAGAATTATTATTAACCAGTAAAGCATTGAGCAACCCAACCCGATTGCATGGCAAATGGCAATACAAGATGGCATCTTCTTTGTATCATCCTCTAAATAACTACGCTGTGATTTCCCTGACTAGTGATGGACGTAAAAGATGGTATATCACGCTAAAACAATGAATTTGTTTTAGCGTGATGAAAATTAAAAAATGTAGATACATACTGTTTTTTTTTTTTTTTTAATTTCAACGAGAATTTCACTCAGTATAAAACAACTTTGGTCCCATGATATATGAAGTATCCGAAACGTTGGTAATACAAAATTCTAAATAAACCACGATTCAAAAAAAATGTTTTAATACGATAAAGTTTTTGTTATTTTAACATATTAAACAAAAATTAAAACCGACTTCAAAATTAAAAAATAACTAAAAAGTAATAAAATAATTTCCGTAATCTTTGTGCCTACAATTTATAATCAACTTGTTCTTCTACTAATATACAATCTTTGCATTTACCACGTCATTATTGTTACTTTTGGAGTCGGTGTCAGCCAAGGTAAATAAGGAGTTAGGTACATCAACGAATACGACACCGGCTTCAAAAGTAACAATAATGACGTGGTAAATGCAAAGATTGTATATTAGTAGAAGAACAAGTTGATTATAAATTGTAGGCACAAAGATTACGGAAATTATTTTATTACTTTTTAGTTATTTTTTAATTTTGAAGTCGGTTTTAATTTTTGTTTAAAAAATTTTTATTTCTTAATTTTTAGTGATTGCAAAATTCGATAACTGATTTTATTTGTCTGAAATATGGGTAGAACTATTAAACGCTCAGATTAGATAGCGCTGTATTAATGAGATGAACGTAGAAAGGGTTTAAATCATTACATAACAAATGCAAAAACCGAAATGGAATTGTGTAAAACTTTATATACATATAATTGAAAGCAATCACGGCAGATTTGCTGCTATTCATTAAATAATTCTGTTATATATAGGTATAAAACATCACCATCACCAATATATAGGTATAGAATGGATTTTATGATGACCTTGAAATACTATTTATTATTATTATTATTTTATTATTTATTTATTTTCAGACAAAGTCCATATTTTGTTAGTTTTACATTTTATTCTTAATAACTAATATTAGTATGTATCTTAGAAAGAGCTACAGTGATCTAGTGAAAGCTGCAGGTGGGACATTCAACCCATTACAATGCCGTATATACGGACAGTCCACTTTATTGCTAATCATTGTCAGTATACTGTTGGCGCTGCCCCGCACGCGTCTCACCAGGGATGAGCACCTTTTTCGTAGAATTGCATCAAAGCCTTCAACGTGTGCATCTGCAAACATCCCTGAAGCGCTGCAAGAACGTGGCAGCCCCAACAGTACTCGGAATGCATTATTATATTGCACCCGTAGCACTCTATAGGTCTTTTGTGTGTAGTCATGCCAGAGACTACACGTATATAGCGAGGTGCAGTATGCTCTTAAGAGTGTTATTTTTACCTCAGCTGAAGAGTGTGCGAATCTACGAGCAATCATGTTTGCCCGAACAGATAGTGCCCTGCGCTCTCGTTCAATGTCGTAATCGTCTTTGAGATCAGGCGTGAGTATGTGATCAAGATATTTAAAAGTATTTACTCGTTGTAGTTTAGTCCCATTTAAGGTGACATGAGGCAATTCAAAATTATTGTACTCACGCCTGTTTCCAAAGACCATGTACTGACTTTTTTGAACATTGTACCTAAGACCATGTTGCAAGGAGTACTTTTCACAGACGCTTAACAACTTTCTTAGCCCGCAAACCGAAGCGCTCAGCAGCACCATGTCATCGGCGTAACTTAAATAATTAATACATACGTTATCAATGTGGCAGCCTACACGCATGCTGCTAAGCGCCTCTATTAGCCCATTAATATATAAATTAAATAGTCCAGGTGAGGTCAATCCTCCCTGTCTTACACCACATTCTAATGTGTATGGATCAGAGAAAGCGTTTGCCCATCTTACACAGTTGGTCTGATGTCCATACCAGTATCTTAATATACCGATCAGATCAGAGGGTACATGTATATCTTTTAACTTTTTCCACAGAACCTTATACGATACCATGTCAAATGCTCTGGACAGGTCAAGGAAACACGCGTAAATGGGTGTATTTCTATCAACATGAACAAACTGATTATCGTGTATTAATATACACGATAATCAACATATATATATAAACAACCGGTATCTTAATAGATACCGGTTTAATTGAACATTAAGAACACTGTCAATAACCCTTTGCTATTATTGTGGCTAGTGATATCGGTCTGTAATTGTTTTTATCAGACAAATTACCCGTTTTATTTTTCGTCACACACTATGATGCGCTTCCAAGGCACAGTTGTTTTTTGTTCATTTAACAACGACAAGTAAAATTAAATGAATTAAACAAAATTACATGATTTTGGTATATTATTTAGCCGTATGAACTAAGCCCAATAAAAGCTGTAAATCGTCGAGGATTCCCCTTGACTGTGTAAGGTCTCCATCATCACACCTGTAATGGCGCTTATACCCAATATGGGTGCAAAGTTCTCATCAATTTAAATTAATTAAGTCCAAACACAATGTAGCTACTGTAAACTGTTGAGGAGTTCCCTTAATTGTCATTTGTCTTCATTATCAGACCCTTAATGACAGTCACAATACATCTAAGTGTAAAGTTCTCATCATTACAAATTAATCAAGCCCAAACACAAGGTTACTGATGTAAATCGTCGAGGAGTTCCCTCGACTGTCTTTCGGCTCCAGCATCAGATCGACTCTAGACCTTCATTAAATTGTAGTCCTTCAAAACACTTTATAGAAAATATATTAAACGCACTAGTCGCCTCTATGATTTTCGAAAGTTCCCCTCGATTTCTCTGGGATTCCATCATCAGATCCTGGTTTCCTTATCATGGGACCATTTGGGAAGTATACCCTTTAGAACAAAAAAATAATTTTTCAAATCGGTCTAGCCATCTTCGAGTAATCAGGTAACATACATATATAAAAAAAAAAAGATTCCGACGAATTGATAAACTGCTCCTTTTTGAAGTCGGTTAAAAATACAGTGTGTTAAAATATATTTTAAAATTTAATTTTTATTTATTAACTATTTTTTAAATTTAAAATACGCCAAAATGATTGTTTAAAAAATCTAAAATCAAAATAACAGTTTCTGCAAGTTTTATTTTTATAAGCGAGGCGTAGCGGTGACAAGAACGCTTTTAAGTTAATTAACTTAGTTATTGGTGAACAGTTTCGCTCAAAGGGAATTCATGAACATATGAAACGATATTTTTGTTTAATCGGTTTATATCTAAAGATAGAATTCGGTTTTGACTTTTATAATAAATATCGAACCAGTTTTTTTGCTCGTGTTTTTAAATTAGAATTTATTTTAGGCATAGTGAATACTGAGTTTCGTCAAAGCGTCTTACTTATAAAAGTATATTATGTAGTTCCGGGTTATAAAATCGTCCCACCATGGTTCAAGCCTTATGGCGTTGGGGCTCAGTAGCCTAAGCTAAACCCAGCACCTTGGGCGAAGCAAATTGAACCGAGAGAGCTGCTCTTTGTACCCCTCTTATAAGAAGAGGGGACAAAAGAGCAGAGGGACAACTTGTGATGGAAACCTCACCCCATTGTACTGTCCCGACGTTGGGAGGGGTTGTTTTGTGGTGCAGGACAACCCCTCTGCGGAAGTGGCATCGGTCCCTTGAAGGACTGACTAGCCATCGAGGTGCCCTGTTTGCTCAACAGATCCGGGGCATCTCACCAAAGGCGGCCTTGGTGGCACTCATCGGGTTTTAGTGCAGCGAGTCCTACATACCCACCTGGAGACCCATTCCCCCGCGGGATGCATCAGAGCATTTCCCGGCGTAAAAAAAGGGTTAGAAGTAAGCAAAATGCCAGTACTACCTGATTTTAAGTTGTAAACCATGAACACAAACGAGCTAACGCCGGTCTTGCCCAGGCAACTCATTTATGGATTGCCTATCTTAAGTGGTAAGATGGTAAGTCTTCGTGGCATTTGGTGTGGTAATTGCACTGCCTGCTCTGCCTTTCTTTTCGTACTTTTGGTACGTCGCATCGACGGGAGCGCGGGTAATTTCCCCTTCATATAAAATTCAATTTAGAAACTATTTACAATCTATATGTTTGCATGTTGTTTGCAGTGATAGATAAAGAACAAGATAACAAACAATAACGAACAAATTTGCAAAGGAAATAGCGAAGGAACGTGACTTAAACTTTACATACCTATCGCAATTCAAACGGAGGAAATTGGATTTTTCTTTATTCGCGCCAAGTTGATATTGTGTGAATTATGGGAGGACGCTAAATTGTTGATTTATACTCGTGTATGATTTGGGGAGCTCCCTTATCTCCGAATTAATCGTAATTTTAACGCGTTTGATCTCATATTTTTCCATTTTGTCGAATCATTTTCGAGAATATACAAATTCTTAGATTCTGTTGGATTTATTTAGACTTACATTTTGGTGATACAAAGCTTTGAGTGACTGTGAACAAGATTGCTGTCAAGTGCGATACCTACTTCCTACTAATAATTTATTATAAACGCGAGTTTGTAATGATGTATGGATGTATTGACGTGTGAATGTATGTTTGATTTTCACGCAAAAACTACTGAATGAATTTTAATGAAACTACATATCTTATACATCAGAGTGAAACAGCGAGGGGCTGCTAATCTGCAGTAAATCTTTGCATGGTCATACTAAGCCTCCACGTCTTACGACGTAGGTCTTGCGGCCAATGAGTATGTTATGTATCCTTACAAAACAATATTATGGTTCGTAAAAGCTTCTATTTTGCTTGGTAGGCATGTAATCAGGCGCGCAGAAAAAGCCTTTTCTCCCTCCGGTAAATCGTCATGAACCCGAAACCCACCAGGCACCAACCGCCCTAGAATGCGCGCCACGACAAAATTTTGTCTACCCTTTTCTCGTATTATCTCTCTGTCTACAGTAGCTAACATACGTTTTCAATATTAAGGACGAGATAAAGTAATTTAAACTTATAAACAAAAAATAAATGAAGCCGGATGCCTATTTTTTGTATACCGTAGTGTTTCCCTACCATAATTATATAATTTCGGTATACGAAAGTGTTCTCGTAGTAGCTCTCTTCGTATTACGCGGTATTACCCTAACTAGTAATCGAGAACATACTCGATGGAGACATTATCTCTTTCTCTCTCTCTAGTCAAGAGATATCTCGTTGTACGCAAGCTAGCCCGGCTGGTGTACACAGTTCTCTATATTTCACGTAACAACAATGTTGTTATAACCTTATTTTTGACCCACGAAATAAAAAGCGGTGTATTTAGACCCCTATGTTTGTGTAGTGTCACTGTAGCCTATAATCCGGTAAACTGATTTCGATGCGGTTCTTTATTTAAAATTTTCTAGTTGTGGTACTTAGACATGTTTTGAATATTGGTTCTGTCGTTTTGTCACCAGCTCTTTTGCTTTAGACCTTTTTTAGTATCCTCCTCATTGCGCCGTATTCCTTAGTTAGGCAGTCATGAAGTCCTTTCTCCTGTTCTCACTTACGATATTTCTCCAACTGATTGAGTGTGTTTAGTATAAACTTTTAATATTATATTAGCATGTTGTATAGTCAGAGATACCTTTGGTGCCGTTCTGCTGGTCCGTATTTAATTCAGTTAAGCCCGCATCAGCGAGCGCCGAGTCATGTGTACTTCCCCACTGTATACGTCTTTCTGTGTATTGGGAATATCTATTATGGGTAAAGTACTTAATATGGACCAATAGAGTCCACGTTCAGGTCGAGGCCACGATCAGTAACTGCAGTCTGGGAATTAGAGGTCCTGTTGAAAACCGCGTTCGAGAAGACAGATAATAGAATAGCTACTAAAGAAAATGGCGAATCGATCTATCTGGAAGCTACGAAAAAGTTCGAGAAGGGATGAAGTTAATACAGTATCTATCTTAAGTCCTGGAGTGGAGACGAATGGAAATATGGATAGTTAAATTGCTACTTTAGGAAATGACAGATGCGGTAAGCGTTCAAAGTTGAAAGTAATAATATGTATATATATAAATATGCATGAACAGAACAGAGCAGTCGAATGCATAAGCAGATGCGTTGCCCTCCTTTTCTCCCCCCCCCTACCCCAATGCGCCACCGGAAACTCACAAACCGCATGACACGCGACAGCGTAGCTGTCATTTGACGTTGGTGTTTTGTGAGCGAGGAGTGCCACTCCGGTCGTGCCGGCCCAATTCGGCTGCTAGGCAGCATGGCACTACCTCTTACTAGGGTATGTACTAAGTATACAGCCGCGGCAGCTTAAAGATAAAATGGTGTCCGAGCCTTATATTGTAGGGGAAGCTAAAGACGCTAGACTCTCGTGGCTTGGGCATCTCGAGAGCCCTATGAGGGACAGCTCTGCAGCCGTCGACCGGGCCGACCCAAATACCGTTGGAGGGACGAAGTGATAAAACACCTACGCTCCCTAGTTGTCGTAAACTGGAAGGAGATCGTACAAGACAGGGCCTGGTGGGCCATCTCATATCGGAGGCCAAGATCGTACAAGACAGAGCCTGGTGGGCCATCTCATATCGGAGGCCAAGATCGTACAAGACAGAGCCTGGTGGGCCATCTCATATCGGAGGCCAAGATCGTACAAGACAGGGCCTGGTGGGCCATCTCATATCGGAGGCCAAGATCGTACAAGACAGGGCCTGGTGGGCCATCTCATATCGGAGGCCAAGATCCACTTGGGATCGTTGAGCCAGCTGAATAAATATAAACACAAACATTATCAGTCCGAATACGGCGCTAAATCTAAGTTACGCAAAACCTCGTGCAATAGTTAATCTAAAATAATATGAAGCCGTATAAAATACAAATAATACATTTATCTTACAAACTGCTCCCTTGTAATCGAAACTTAGAAAACCTATTCAGACGTAATATTAGTCGTCGTCAGACAAATATAGCGTAAAAATACTGCCTAATTTGAATCTTGTCTATGTTAGATGTGTTTACTTATTTTTTTTTTTTTTTTTGTGATAAAGTTTCAAGTAATACTTGTTGATAAGATCACTAATAAAACTTTATATCTTTTATGCTTCAAAAAACAATTTGTATTAAGTTTTTCGCTAGAAAATATAAAAATTTTTTTATCTGGCTAGACCCTTCACTAGTTTCCACTGCTGCTACTCCTGTATAGCCAGGATCAACAGCGGTAACCTGACCCTTTGATTGACTTAGGGATAAGTTAAAACTGCCTTGGGACCCGCAGCGAATTTAATTAACAGAAATCAGAAGAGTAATAAATATTTACAGAATGATCCAAAATAATTGAATAATGGCAGGTAAAATGTGAAATGTGATTATTTCACATTTTTTACCTGTGATAGCATAGGTGCCGCCATCCTGCTTACCTTCCCACCATGGTTCAGGCCCTGATGTGGCGGTGGGGCTCAGTAGCCTAGGGCGATCCCAGCACCTTGGGCGAAGTTAATTGACCCGAGGGGGCTCTGTTTACCACTCTTATAAGAAGAGGGAACAAAAGAGGAGGGGGAAAGGGGCGATCACTGGAACCTCACCCCATTGTACTATCCCGACGTTAGGAGGGGTTGTTCTGTGGTACCGGACAACCCCTATATGGAGGTGGCGTCGGTCCCTTGGGGGACTGACTAGCCGCCGAGGTACCCTATTTGCTCATTAGATCCGGGGCTCCTCACCAAAGGCGGCATTGGTGGCACTCGCCGGGTTTTAGTGGGTAGAGCTACGCCCACTTACCAGCTTTCGGGTGCAGCGAGTCCCACATACCCGCGTGGGGAGACCCACTCTCCTGCGGGATGCCTCAGAACATTTCCCGGCGTTAAAGAAAAAAAAATCCTGCTCACCTCGTTGGTGCAGTACCTATATGCAATGTAATTACTGACCCCAAGACTTACATCAGAATATGCAATAAAATGAGTTTCTTAGGGAAATGCCGTATGATCTCGTCTACTCGTATGTATAAGGGCTTGTACGGTATATGGTCAAAATTATCATTAAGTAAAACGTCTGTTAGTTTGCCTATCTAATTAAATCCTATAGGTACACAGAAAAAATCATGATAAAATATAGGAGTTATTATTTCATATTAATCTATGTAAATAAACAGAATAGAGAAAAAAAATCTTAATCTAAAATTATTAATTATAATATTAGACATATACAGACAGACAATAGAGACAATAATATTGTTTCTATTAGGTCTTTTTTGTTTCATTGAGAATCAATAAACGTTTTTCCTACAATAATATTTATTAGTATTGAATATTAATATTAGAATAAGAAAAAAATCTCTATTCTATTTATTAACATAGATTAATAAAATATAATAATGTAATTCGCATTGAAGAGGGAGAGTTTTATTAAATAACTTTAAATTTGGTTGTTATATTAATATTGAAGAGAGATTCAAATTATTCAAAACATTGTTTTGTTTAAGTTTCATTCAATTAAAACTTGTTTATTTTGAAATATAAATAATAACAATTTGACCCTTGACGTGAACTATTTGAAATTGTTATATTGTATTTATTTGTTATATTCATAATAAATAATAAATTTCATTTTAAAATATGGTTTATTTGACTTGCCTCAATCCCTATGAAGTTTGGTGAAGTTTTTTTTAAGACTAGTTTTCTGTACAACTTTACTCTCCAAAGCAAAGCAAGCGATGATTTTCAGCCAAGTCTACGTGAACTTTGAAAAATATTTAGTCCCCAAAATATTTTAAAAAATCCCCAAAACAAATAATCTATCACCTCAGTGATCGTGCTATTGATTGCAAACACTATCATTTAACTCCAACTAGTAGTTGCGTTCAAACAAACAAAGTTTCATTAAAAAAACAAACAAATTTTTCACCTTATTAAATATACAAGTTTTTTTTGACGCAGGGAAATCTTTATGGATGTAGCCAGGTACCTGGGCGGGTTATCCGTGAAATTTACAAGCTGCCCCCCTATACATCTTTGAGAGACAAATATTCTGACTGTTGCGTCTCAATACGTCTTAGAAAATTTACTATATGTCCGGAAAAACATTAGTGAATTCTATAAAAAAAGTCACATCCATAGTAGGGATATACGTAATAGACACAGGTTAGATGCACCAATAATTAGACTATTAAAAGTAAGCAATTCTTTTAAAGGCAACTGTATACGCTTTTACAATAGGATCCCAGAAAACGTTAAAAAACTATCCATTAAAAAATTTAAAAAAAAATGTTAAAGAGCGTTTGTGTGGTAAAGGATATATATAAAGTAAAAGATTTCATGGAAGATACCACACCTTGGGAATAGGGCGTTCCTCCCAGGCATTTCAGGATAATAACACGTGAATTTATTAATAAAATATTTGAAAAAAATTGTTCCACTGAGTTTGTTTCGCCGGTTCTTCGCAGTGGGCTTGCCTTGGAACCGGTGGTAGATTCAATTGAGGTTCAAAAAGATACCCTGTTTGTACTATTTTGAATTAAAAAAAATTGATTCAATTTGGTTCCTGACCCTATGTGTGACTTACACTTGGTTTATGTGTCCAAACTAAAACCAGTGCGAACACCTTCAGACGCCAATTTTTATACTAAATAAGATTACCGAACAAGATACCGAAAACGATTAACGACAGATTCCGATTTTTGGGTTCATAGCTTGTTGTTGTCGCTGACGCTGACCATTATCATTAATACACATCAGAAAAGGCTAATTTCCTACTACGTGGGACCCAGGGGTGGTCAACTTCGACATTATTTGAGACCTATTTGGGGATTGTTCAGTGCTGCAAGCCTATAAATAAAAATGGGTCTTTCATAATAAAAAACTTCAAAATGATGAAGAGTTACTATTAGTAAAAATATTTAACTATTATTATAAGTTTTAAAACATTTATTGTTGAGCATTTTGTGTTTAAAAAGTAAATAAACTTAAAATAAAATATATATAGTTAAAATTTTTATATTAATTTTATGCAATGGTAACATTACTACAATCGAAGTTTAGTCTGTGTTGAAGTTTTAACTTGGAATTTTAAAATGGCTGCTTTGTTTGTTTTCATTTAGGTTTTCATAGTTTGAAATATAAATGTAATTACTGTCGTTTTGTTGAAGTTTTTTTTCTTTTGCGATGAGTTGAGCCAGTCATCTCCGTAATCATGTGAAGTGAAAGTGTTATAGGACTTTTAGTGACAAAGACAATAATTACGTGTGATTTTATGGATTTTACTAATTAGTGATAATATCAATAAAACTATTATTATGAAGGAAGCAGTTGGAAATTTTAACGTATAAAAATTGTTAGGGTTGTATATATTGTTTCTAGAAATAGTAAATGTTAACTGAGGTGAATAAAAAATTTGCACAAAATTATAATTGTTCTATTTAATGTGATATCATGAATAATTCGGCTTTTGAATTGATTCAGGGCACTTATAAGCTCTGTTTATGGAAGTGTAGATATCAATTCTGAAGCCAAAATAGGTATATTCTATTTTGAATAAAAAACCATGCTAATCAGGGTTATTTAAAATTGCCGCTCAAACAGTTTCTGTGGGACTAACAGAGATGGCAGCTGTGTCCTGTCCTAAACTTTTTTGTATGAAGTTGACCTTCCCGCTAGGGTAATATTGTTCTGTGGTGGGACCGCAATCTCCATTAGTTGATTCTAGTAGTAATGAAGGTACCATCCAGATTTGAGTTTTTTTGAAGCCCAGCCAAAGACAGGCTGACAATTAAGTCCTAATGTAAGATGAGACTCATTTTCAACTGCCTCTGATACAGTGACTGTGAGATTTGAGTTGTGCAGTCAACCGAAAGACTCGATAAGCTTAATGCAGAGAATTCGTGATACAGCTGTATTTCGTGATAGCTGTCATCATATTCAGCATTGGTGTAATAGTCCCTTTACACGTAGATAGATGCATCGGCAGACGCTGACTTTTTAAACGTCGATGTCTATGATTGTCTAATAAATCGATGAACGCCGGCTGCATGCACGAAAAGGTCCCGTAACGCTCATTATCCCGTTACGCTCATTGTACGCTTGCGTTTTGTTATCACGTTAAACTATCGTCCGTAAACCAACTTTACAGACAACCAATTTTTTTTAAAGAAATTTTAACATCGATAGTGTAAAAATCTTAAGCCGTGATAAAATTCGCAAAAAGTTGTTTGATTACAATAATAATACATACATACGTAATATATAGATGTAGGTACGTAATACGTATATACACACATAACAAGTAAGTTTTTAAACGTTGATTCGACTACGTAAAACTTGACACCAGTCAATATCACTCGGACTATTAATAATTAATAACGAATAGATGGAATGGCGGGAAGCATCGGGACGCGCGGTTGTGTTTTTTTGGTTTCCCGTTAATTAATTGTTATTTTGTGTTTTGTCCATTCGGAGTGGTTTTCTATAGTGTTTGTTTTAAAAACTTGATCTTTATATATTGTGATTGGTTGGCGAATCTTATGGAGTACCGTTCTGGAGTGGTTTTCTTAGTAGGTCTGTTCTGGCGGTTTTCTATAGTGTTTGTTTTAAAAACTTAATCTGTGTAATATATATTGTGATTGGTTGGCGAATATTATGGTGGACTGCCTTGTGTGGATGGAATGGGGAATGATAGTTGATTGATGGGGGCTAGAGGGGCGAAGCCGCGCCTTTGGGTTTCCCGCCATTTCTCCGTATTACAGACCGAATAATTGTATTTTGTATGGCTAATAACCTAGTAGCTAATGCCTTTAAATGAAAATAATAATAATAAAAATAACGAATAGATTAACACCTCATTTATCAAAATTGGATTTGCAGTTATTGCGTTATAGTGAATCATACGTTAATACAAATATACATTCATAGACTCTTAAAAACAAAACCCTGCCTTCGGTTTTTCGGTAGTAGGTAAATTGAGAAAAATATTAATTGGTAAAGGTAATTTGGAAACACCAAGTTATTAACTTGGCGATCGAAGTTCGGTGTCACAATATCACGTGGAAGACTCATGACGACCCTCGTCACAACTCTGTCACTCTGCCCCAACTACAGGGAAAACGTTTCTACTAGCATTTTATTGGTTTCAATTTCACTGTTGCCTTACCACGAATAATACCCT
Organism: Helleia helle; assembly: GCA_963853865.1. Taxonomy (NCBI): domain Eukaryota; kingdom Metazoa; phylum Arthropoda; class Insecta; order Lepidoptera; family Lycaenidae; genus Helleia; species Helleia helle. The sequence goes on from OY971429.1 coordinate 6,598,281, forward strand.
AACGTTTCTCACCATTGATATAATAAATCTAGAATATATTTATTAACAAAAAAATTATCATAATTATTTTTATATATATTTTTCATTATGCTTTTGCATTTACGGCGATGGTGGGCCGGCATCCTAACCTGAAAGGAAAATTGTCTGCGAGCAGTGGCAGGTCCAAATTGGATTCGAGTGGGTTGCATGTCTTAAAGTCAATGACGATGATAATAAGCGATTAAAAAATATCAATCAATTTCCCGGTCCTCATAGCCGGATATTATACAGAAATAATAATTATCACTCGTCATTATTATTTAACTATTTATCGATGAAACAACCAACTTTTTAAACGCAACCTGCATAACCCTATGGGCCAAAATATGATATATTTTACACTTTATTTATATGACATGGTTACGCCGTATCTGTTTTAAAATGCAACTGGATTCAAAAGCACTCAAAATAACAACCAAATCTTGTTTCTATTGTTCACGGCGCACGTATACACATTTTGTTTTATTTTTATCCTAACCCGATTGTACAAGGGAACAACATTTATGAGATTTTTATACTGCTAAAATCCTCTTCTCTACTCCTCCTTTTTACCTTTAAACCGAATAACATAAACCAAGGGATTAGCAAATGTAAATGTAATATCAATATTTGTCTTTGATCTTCAACTAAACGGGATGATGATTTTGACGATTGAGGAACCATCTCGACATTCATTGAAGGAAGCCTTTTTAATGCTCTGGCATCCCGAGGGGGAGTGGGTCTCCCCAGGGGTTGCCTCAGAGCGTGTCCCACATACCCTATGTGGGACACGCTGCGCCCGAAAGGTAAGGTGGACGTAGCTCTACCCTCAAAAACCCGACGAGTGCCACCAATGCCACTTTGGGTGAGGTGCCCTGGATCTGTTGAGTAAACAGGGTACCTCGACGCCTAGTTAGTCCCTCGGAACGGGAGTCCCGTCCTCAAGGGACTGATGCCACCTCCATAGAGAGGTTGTCCCGCACCACAGAACAATCTCGCCCAACGTCGGGATATTGTAATGGGGTGAGGTTCCCACCTCTTGTCCCCTCCTACTCTTTTGTCCCGTCTTCTTATAACAGGGGTACAAAAAGCAGCTCTCGCGGTTCATTTGGCTTTGCCCAACGTGCTGAGTTCACCTTAGACTACTGAGTCCACCGCCACGACAAAGCTTGAACCGTGGTGGGGAAAAGAGGCCTACCATCCAGGCCCATAATGATAAAGATTGAGTATGTTAGAATCTTACAATCTTACAAATATTTATTATGACAAAATTTTACCATAAAATTGATTCATTTAAGTGAATTTTGTTTTCTGATCTCCAAGCTTTATAGGGCCCCTGGTAATGATGATGCCCAGGTAGATAAATTAAAAGCAATGCAGTCTGCGTTCAAATACCAAACGGCCTTTTAAATAATAAAATTGAAAAAAAAAAAACATGTGGCTATCTAAATATTGTTTTATCTATGGTGTTGGCTCAAAACGCGATTCGAGTCTATTAGCAAAGTATTGTCAGATGAGTCATGGGCTTGCCAGGCGATTCTTCTGGAGATTGTTTTGTTTTATATTTCATATCATTCTGCTATTTATATTATTTATCGTACCGTTATTTTTTTATTTGGGGTCTCAGGCTTTCACAAGGAATAACTAAATTGAATTTTCCCATGAAAGTAACAGACCTGTCTAGTACCTAGGTATTTTTAATAACTAAAAAAATATACTATTTAATAGCATCGAATTGCTTCAATACAGTAAAAATACATACTGAATTTATTATACATATTATAGTATTATTTCTTTTTAATTATTATTGTAGACTTGATTGTTGTTAAAACTAGAAGTTTTAAAAACAAAAAAAGGTTTTAGTGAGTAGAACTGCGCCCACTTACCAGTTTTCGGGCGCATCGAGTCCCACATACCCGCTGGGGGAGACACACTCCCCCGGGGGATTCCTCAGAGCATTTCCCGACGTGAAAGAAAAAAAAAAGATAGGACTAACTAAAATATTGATGTTTCATACGGTAGTTTCGGATAACTTTATAACGTTAGGACGTATGATACCTCAGTGCTCCCGTGACCATGGTTGCTGTAAAGTATCCGAAACGTCGGTCTTGTAAAAATCTTAATAAACATTTCATTATAATGAGCGAAATTCGCGTAAACATTAGAAAACAATTACATATAGGTACCAAAATTTATCAACATGCGCAAACAATTCAGTCTGTTTAGCACATGAAGAGCCGATCGATTCGTTTGCCCAAAACTTGACGGGGACTGGCTCGGTACTTCACACCGGCAACTGTGTCAAAGCAGAGCTTCACAAAACTTTGCACTATCGCAAACTTAGTAACCAGCTTAATTGCCAGGTTTCAATTGCTGAAATACTAAATTTGCTAATATCTATTGGCTTTTATCTAAATCTTGGAAGGTAGCGAAGAGTGGGAACCAATCTCGAGCTTTATGGGTACTAATGTCAGACTTATTTCTCTGGCAAGCGGATTTTATACTTGCTTTTCGAACGTTCCTTATCGCGCGTTACGAAAGGGGGCTAGACGGAAAAAATTAAGATGAAAAGTTGGAACGACACTTTTTGCTATAGTTGTAAGCCGTTGCGGATTTTTGATTGACACATTACTGCGTCGGTAGCTGTTTTTGTTACACTATTGGGGCTGCTTAGTAAAAAAACCCCAGTTCAAATCCCACAGATCTCGGTGACTTTTATTTGTTTTTTTTTCTTTCGGGCGCAGCGAGTCCCACATACCCGCCTGGGGAGTCCCACTCCCTATCGGGATGCCTGGGAGCATTTCCCAGCGGAAAGGAAAAAATTCACCACGATTTCAAAATTAAAATGTCTACTTCTACTCAGCATAGAATTTTACTTCAGCTCGACAATTTTACAAAACATCTCTACAAAGTGAATATTAAGATAATGTTTTATTCGTTACGGCGAATGTAAATTTGTATAACAATAGGGTTGGATCCTGACGAGCAAAAAAAAAAGGACCCTAGGTGAGCAAATAAGAACCGCTGCTGCTAATGAAGATACCAAACTGGGAATATAATTGATACAATCTTATCATATTCTTAGATCTTGCCTTATTTGATATTTCCCAGGCAACATTCTGACATACAAATAGTTTCTGTGCTATTCAGGATCTGTTTGTAAAAGTAGATAAAGTATAGTCGAAATAATTCTGTACAGTGTTGAAAGAAAACGTTTTGAAAAGTTGGGGAGGAATGCCTTATTCCTAAGCTCCTAAATAAATAATGACAAATATTAAATATCATGATGACATTGTTTTCTAATGGTTACGCGCATTTTAGTCCTCCCGTTACCATGGTTGCTGTAGAATGAATAATCGCCGAGCATCTTGAAATCGCAATAAAATCCGCAAAAGACAAATAATTATTAATAACTAGCTGTTGCCCGCAGCTTCGCCAGCGTTATCTTAGGTTTACGGCCGTATGCGAATTGATGATGATTATTTTTGTAGCCTAAGTTACTCCTTAATACATCATCTATCTCTCAGTGAAAGTCCCGTCAAAATCGGCCCAGCCGTTGCCAAGATTAACCGGAACAAACAGACAGACAGTCAAAAATTGTAAAAAATGCTGTTTTGGACGGAGACAAACATAATAAATTAAAAACCATTAAAATCGGTCCTACCGCTCTCGAGTTATAATTATTAATTATATACTATGTACCGTGTATACATCAATATGCATTTAGTAAAAAGCGGTTATTTTAATATTACAAACAGACACTCCAATTTTATTTATCTGTATAGATAGCAAAAACATTATCATAATAATATTACCTTTCTCTTATTACTAGGGTTTAATTTACTTTAAGACCGAAGCCCTTCTCTTCCGCTGGATATGGCGGAAGGACCTTCACCAGGGGCTGCCCTCTAGATCGAAGCGGTAAGGGTCAGGATGAGCCCCCATATCAAATAATCTGGGGTTCGACCTAGGCCGGGGTACCTTGCGGAGGCAGAAGGAGGCAGAAGGAGGCTGACGAGCGGGTGAGAGAGGAGGCCGACAACGCCTGCCCCCGCGGGTAACGAACAGGAGTGCGTAGAAGGTGCTACTTAATGTACCTTCAGTATCACCCTGTACTCCTGTCGAACTAAGGTTGGGAACCTGGGCTCAGTATGGCGACGACGACGTGGGGACTGCTTTGTGGCGTGCCTGTGATTCGGGACCCTCAAGAAGCGCCCTCAGGCGCTCGCAAGTGGTTTAGTGGGGTAGTGTGAGTTCCCAAATAGGCCCAGGAGCCTTACCCAAAGTAAACCTGAATCATGCGAAGCATTAATCTGCGTCATCAGAAAAAAAGATGGTGTATGTCAGTACTGCCACTGCCTGTCCTGCCCTTCTCATCGGAACACAGAAAAGTCGTTTCACTGTAGAAATAACCAGCTTTGTTAGCAGAAGGGCGTGCGGCACAATATGATGAAATAGACGCAAACGAATCAAACACCCTTTTTTTTCTCTAACGCCGGAAAATGCTCTGAGGCATCCCGCGGGGTAGTGTGTCTCCCCACGCGAGTATGTGGGACTCGCTGCGCCCGAGTTGAAAGCTGGTAAGTTGACGCAGCTCCACCCACTAAAACCCGGCGAGAGCCACCAATGCCGCCTTCGGTGAGGTGCCCCAGATCTAATAAGCAAACAGGGCACCTCGACGGCTAGTCACCCCCCCCCCTCCAACGTTGGGACAGTACAATGGGGTAAGGTTCCCATCCTCGCCCCTTGCACCCTGCTCTTTTGTCCCCTCTTCTTATAAGAAGGGTACAAAGAGCCCCCTTGGCTCAATTAGCTTCGCCCAAGGTACAGCGGCTCAATCTAGGCTATTGAGCCCCACCGCCACGTCAAGCCCTGAACCATGGTGGGGGACCCAAACACCCTATTAAAATAATAATGAATATAACATGAGTATAGTAGCGGGAAGTATTCATAAAGTTTTACCTAAAGTAGCTGTTGTATACAGAATGAGACTAGTCCAAAATTATTTGTGACTCGAGACGAAGTTGATAATGAAACTATAAACACGTTATGTCCTTCATAAAATGAACAGATTTGCAGCGGTTATGTCTTCGAAACTACTTCCACTGCATAATTAGCTTGTTAATTACTGTACTACAAACCTCTACATACATGTAATAAAATAAGGTTTTTTTTGCACACTCTACACTACAAAATGTTAAAAGGTACGCAGTTAGCTCGACCGAGTAATAATTTGTATCAATGTCTATATTTTTGTACATTTTTATTACTGCGTAGTGAAAAACAAATTAGATGATTGATGTTTTTCTATTGATAATTTACACATTACCTACACATGCGTTGCAGTAATAGGGTGGCAATTTTAAAAGAATAAGTACACAAATACTGATGAAAATATTGTTTATATTATATTATAGAATATTCTAATAACAAGTATTCATTACTTTTTAGAACCTTTATTAAAACTTTTTCATCGTTACATTGACATGTGGTAGTGCTTTACTGTATTGCAGCGGAATTGGGCCGGCACGACCGTTGTGGTACCTCTCGCACCACACCGGCGTCCAGTGACAGCAATGCTGTTGTGTTTCGTGCGGCTCGTGAGTTTCCAGTGGCCCATTGAGGGGGATAGGGAAAAGTAGGGCAACGCATCTGCATAACCTCGGGCCCTGTACCGATTGAGCTTAAAGGCCATCAGGCCGAAAAGGGCTAGCTTTCGAAAAAAAAACCTCTGGTTGTGAGAATATCTATGAGCATCGATAGTCACCATAAGGCTCCTACTGCTCGTTTTCTTCTGTTTGCCATAAAAAAAACCTCGCACGAAAGTACCAGTAAGACAGTTACACTAAAACTATAGTTAACACCAAAAAATAAAACTCCCAGTGCTCCTGCGTTCGCGCCATTTATCATATGACTTATATCGCTACGTGCCTCACGAATTTCAAATTTGCCTTCATATTAGCTGAATACTGAACATACTGCTACTAAGCATGTTTTACTATACTATTATAAGAATTGCTTGCTTCTCTTCTTCTTCATTTTTCATCTTGCTTGTTTCTCCCGTGAAACAGCTTCGCTGTGACAGGCAGTGTAATTACTGGCACCGAGACTTAACATCTTACGTCTCAGGATAGGCAACACATAGATGAGTTGTCTGGACTCGTTCCAAGTACTCTAGTTTATGTTCATGGGCGACGTCGACCACTTACCATCAGGTGGCACGTTTGCCAGTTTGCTTATCCAACTAACATAAAAAAATTGACGAAAGTAACATGTTCATTTTCACTTTAATAGTGAAAAAACTGTTTAAAATTTTTTGAAAGACACGAGTAACATAACAACATAGCAACGCAATGTTGTTATGTTTTTTTTTCGGAACACACTTTTTTTCGGAAGGGCTAGACTTTTCGGCCTGATGGCCTTTAAGCTCAATCGGTACAGTAAGTGAACAGATGGCTCACTTAAGAAATACTCGAAAGGGGGACGCCGCGTATCATCGCGCGCGCTGCTCGGGAGAGCAGGATTTGGACTAGTCAAATCCGATACGGTTGACGAATCTTTACGGTTGAATTTAACCTATCATCATGGGGGCCAATGTTCCACTTGGTCCTCCGCGAAATCAAGCGAGGCGTGACCCACCTGTAGTTTGTGTGGTTCGCCTGTGGACCAGCTCAGAGCTTGGCAAATTCGACAATATCTTCATAAAGTATTAGTCTCACGGTGTTTTATTTTTTGTGCTGATTACAAAAAGTATATAATAACAGTATATAAATATATAAAAATATAGAAAGAAAATAAACGGCCAAGTGCGAGTGAAATGAAGAGAGAGTAAGCGAGAGAGATAAAAAAATGTTCCCTGGAAAAGCCAAACGGACTATAAGTCTATGTACGGCCCAATTATTATTTATGTTTGTAGTCATGTCATGTTTATTCTGTTTATCCACGGTTTATCCCTAGTTTTTTCAAAAACATCAAAGTTCGTGACATAAGTAAAGTTTGAAAGTGTATGCAAACAAGAGCCAAGGGGCAAGTTTAGAAATAACTTCTTCTCAAAGGTCAGACAGGTTCGGTTCTAAATCTCTCATTTTGAAACTACATCGTCGCTTGCAGTATTTCATCATCATCATCATAACGATGTTTTCCAGTCATTACTGGACATAGGCCCCTTTTCATGAACGCCGAGAAGGTCAGGTCCAACTACACTGTCACTCTCAATATTTCATCGTTATCATCATAGCGACGTCCAATCAGACCAATTACTATTTCATCATCATTATCATCATCAGCCTCTATCCATCAACTACTATTTACAACAAAATATTCCAAAAAACAATTACATAGAAAATTCCTATTTATACAATATTTCATCATTATCATCATCTTAACGACGTCCAACCAGACCAATTATTAGTACTTCATTATCATCAGTAACCTCTATCCATCAACTACTATTTACAACAAAATATTCCAAAAAAACAATTACATAGAAAATTCCTATTTATACAATATTTCATCATTATCATCATCTTAACGAGGTCCAACCAGACCAATTATTAGTACTTCATTATCATCAGTAACCTCTATCCATCAACTACTATTTACAACAAAATATTCCAAAAAAACAATTACATAGAAAATTCCTATTTATACAATATTTCATCATTATCATCATCTTAACGAGGTCCAACCAGACCAATTATTGGTACTTCATTATCATCAGTAACCTCTATCCATCAACTACTATTTACAACAAAATATTCCAAAAAACAATTACATAGAAAATTCCTATTTATACAATATTTCCATCATGAATAAGCAATTGTTTGTTGTAGCGTGAAGATTATAATAGAATTCAGGGAGGGCCGTTTTTGTATCCGTTGCGAGCTCAACGGAAATTGACATCAGCGCCCTCTTTAAAGACACTTCCGAATCAGAATACGAACATTGAATCAAAATTTAATTTAAAAACTCTTTTGTTAAGTTGACCAATCGTGAGATTATGGGGTGCGATTGAGAGCCTCAAGAATCGAATAGTACGAATACCATGACGCTGAATGATGATGAGAACCTCTGGAATTACTGGGTTTGAAAAATATTTTATTACTTTTCTTTTCATTTTGGGGTAGATTTTTCTGTTAATTTCGGACTAATATCTGCAGCAGAATTCCACCACCGGACATCGCGAAAAAATTCCAAATTTCACCCACACCATCTCGATGTCCGGAAATCCATAACAACTCCATTTTTACGGTATTTCCTGCCTCGCACGACTAATATATGGAATCAGCTGCCACCTATGGTGTTTCCGTACCGATATGACTTAGGGACCTTCAAGAAAAGAGCATACTCATATCTGAAAGGCCGGCAACGCACCTGCTAATCAACTGTGTAGCGGGTGTCTGTTTATGTCCCTCTTCACTTACCATCAGGTAAACCGACGATCCATTTGCCCCCTCTTCTATAAAAAAAATATAGATGAAACCGCGGAGAATAAGCGTCCATAGATAAAAAAAATCTAAAGTTGTTGCACATGCAAACTAATAATACTATAGAAACAGGTCACTATTTCCTCAGTCAACAAAATAGCTCCCAAGAAAAGTCTAAGCCTTAATAACTTATTTATTACAAAATTCCAAATTTTACCACTATGTTTTCTTTCTAAACCTGAATGCCAAACCGCCAAATTTCCTTTACCTAATACTTAAAAAGTTCCAGAGATTAGCACGCTTATACAAACCTTTCACCTTAATTATATAAGTATATAGATATAAGACTATGGTTTCCATAGAAAATATTAATTTTCACGAAAGCTCCAACATTGTCAAACCTTTAATTAACGTGATTTAAATAATTATTTTTCGTCGCGATAAATCTATTTCAAGGCAATAATTTACCCTGATTATGGGTCGTACAGTATAATTAAATAACATTAAAATATAATTCAATTACTAGTAAAATTACTATTAAGACTAACTGGAGTTCCAAACCAGAACTATTTTCATATTTATATACTTACATATTTCTAACGATTACATCTTTTCAATATAATAAAGCTACCGAGATCCAAGAAACCAACCGATTTCACACATTTTTGCAATTGCCTAATTATTGAGAAGGATCTTTTTTTTTCCGGCATCCCGCGGGGGAGTGGGTCTCCCCCGGCGGGTATGTGGGACTCCCTGCGCCTGAAAGGTGGTAAGTGGTTAGTAGACGCAACTCTACCCACTAAAACCCGGCGAGTACCACCAATGCCGCCTTTGATGGGGTGCACCGCATCTAATGAGCAAACAGGGCAGCTCGACAGCTAGTCAGTCCCTTCCCAGTCATGGGACCGATGTCACCTCCACAGAATGGTTGTCCCGCACTACAGAACAACCCCTCTCAACGCCGGGACATTCCAATGGGGTGACGTTCCCTTCCTCGCACCTTGCCTCCTGCTCTCTTGTCCTCCTCTTCTTATAAGAAGCCTGTCGGCTTAATTCACTTCGACCAAGGTGCTGGGCTCACCCTAGACTACTGAGCTCCAACGCTTGCTGCCCAAACGCTGAGCCAAAAGTTTTAAATTTTGGGGCGGACGTTTCACCTGCCTGTGTGTGTGTGTTTGCGATTTGTTTTTTTCATTTATTTGAAAACAGGTATTCTAGTAATGATATTATGTTTCATCAATGATATTTATCATGGTTTCAAGTTATTGACATTTGTAATGAGTTCTCATACATTACCCAATATAATAAACATTAGTGCTTTAAGATCTTAGTGATTTTTATAGACAATTGTAGCATAACCTCACTCTTACAAAACGTCTAATAACTCCGCTCTCAGTTAGCCAAAATACAGAATATTCAGCGAGGGATCCATAAGCCTAAATGCATTATTTAATACTATTTTGATTTCATTACATTCTGACCCAAGAATGTATGGAATCGTTTCCATGTGCTTGACGTGAATTATTGTGTGTATTATTATTTCAACATGGGAATTAAACAAGCATTTTCATGAACAATATTATAATGACCCAATAGATGGCACTGTTGACAAAAAATAATATTCTATTTATTTAACTTTAGTTTATTGAAGGCGTTCTGCGTCAGGTTCACTCGGACTTCTAATACAATTTATAAAAATAGGTACATAAACATGTCTTAAGGAATTATTAAGTGATATTATTATTATAAAGGAATCTTCACTTCCGCTAAAATAATAATGTCAGTTTGTCAGAGGCAAAAAGGACCCCGCAGTGACAGACAGACAACGAACACGACTGATCTCAAGACGCTTTTGTACCTCGGGCCCCGGAACCCTAAAAAGGTATTCTGTCCCCTGACATCGTTTAATTTAATGAGCATTATTATATTTATGTCTAATTATTATAAATATTGAGAATGGATTTTCGGGATGGACTAGTTTCAAATGTGAGTGAGGTCTTTATTAAAGCCCGATTTATTTTGTCCTGATTTTTTTCTTCTTCTTTTGTTAAGCTTGCTCATGGATAAAAAAACATAATATACAGAAAACCTCATAAGATTAGTAGTTTTGACATACATTTATGCATTACAATGCATTTCACACATATTGCATGGTGTGAAATGCATTGTAAGCAATATTTTATTCACGACGAGGCATTCTAGTTTTTAGCAGTGTACCTTTCGATATTGCAAGCAAAGTAATTTAACTACGTGAATGAAGTTTTAGTATATTATTTTTCATCATATTATACTCCAACGTACCTACTGGAATAGGAAAAGACGATTAGTCAAAATTTCCCTAATAGATTTTAATTCCAAAGAAGTGTCCATTTTTTTGCTTATTATTCCGGAACTATATGTATTCACTTCGAAAGACATGATAGTCATATATGCTACTTATATAGCGAATTGGGAAAATTATGTTATTTACTTGCGTAGTTTATTTATACGATTTATTTTATACTTTCGTGACGTAAGCTGTATACGCCTTTGTGTTAATTAGCGGCGCTTTTTTTGCGCGGCGGAATGATTTTCGGGTGTCGACTTTATGAATTCATCACACATTGAAAGTAAATAATTAACAATACCAGTGCAATCTTATAGAGACTATAAATTTGAAATATCAGATACCTATCAAGTCTGATAGGTATTTGATAAAGCGTTATCAGATAAAAATAAAATTTAGCTAATTCACACTACAAAGAATTAAGCCCTTTCACAGGACTATATCCTACATCCTATATACCTACAAATCTAAATTCACCATTAACACAACCTGCTCACTACATTTCCCATTTTCAATTTCCATTTTTCGTAATGAAAAGCTCACTCGCCGCGCAAAAATGAGCAAGATTGATGGATTACCTACGCCACCGTGGGCTGTGTTTGAACTTGAAAGCTTTTATTGATTAAAATGTTAAAGGTATGATTATGTGGTAAAAGACTGCAAAACTGAGAGCTTAATAAGCTTACCCATCCTTCACCTCATCATCATTGTATGTCCCATTTCCTTCACCTCAACATCTTTGTATGTCCCATTTCCTTCACCTCATCATCATTGTATGTCCCATTTCCTTCCCTCATCATCATTGTATGTCCCATTTCCTTCACCTCATCATCATTGTATGTCCCATTTCCTTCACCTCATCATCTTTGTATGTCCCATTTCCTTCACCTCATCATCATTGTATGTCCCATTTCCTTCCCTCATCATCTTTGTATGTCCCATTTCCTTCACCTCATCATCATTGTATGTCCCATTTCCTTCACCTTATCATCTTTGTATGTCCCATTTCCATAACCTCATCATATTTGTATGTCCCATTTCCTTCACCTCATCATCTTTGTATGTCCCATTTCCTTCACCTCATCATCTTTGTATGTCCCATTTCCTTCACCTCATCATCTTTGTATGTCCCATTTCCTCCACCTCATCATCTTTGTATGTCCCATTTCCATCACCTCATCATATTTGTATGTCCCATTTCCTTCACCTCATCATCTTTGTATGTCCCATTTCCTTCACCTCATCATCTTTGTATGTCCCATTTCCTTCACCTCATCATCTTTGTATGTCCCATTTCCTTCACCTCATCATCTTTGTATGTGCCATTTCCTTCACCTCATCATCTTTGTATGTGCCATTTACTTCACCTCATCATCATTGTATGTCTCATTTCTTGCCATTGGTCTACTTCTCAATTAGCCCATAGTTTACCGCTTGCCCAATGGGTGTTGGTTAACGTCACAAACGACGTCGTCAAAGTCTTTTAATCTCGTCAGGCGTGCAGGTTTTTTCATAATGTTTTCTATCACCAGTGAACGAACGATGCACTTATGTTCAGGTGCACCGATCAGGATGCCCAAAACCCTAATTTCAAGGCTCATCCATGATCTACATGATCATGGCTTGAATTATTAACTTTTAATTATTATCAAGAGATAAATATTAGTCAATATTAATAATTCATTAATAATACAAACTAATATATCATGAATGTGTCTTCATCACAGAGACGCGAGTTAATATAACTAATGACCTCGTCTAATAACTCGAAGAGGGATGGTTTCTTTGAGATCTAATACTGTTAAGTGATTGATTCTGGGGTAATTACTTATTTCCCCTATACTGTAATTATCCTATTCAAAGGTAAAGGGAATCTATTCATGACAATGAAAGAAGATATGAAAGATATCTTCCAATAAAAGACAGATATGAAAGATTTGTTCTAACAAGAGAAAGATATTATGATAACCCACACTAACATACTCTGGAGGAAAGATTTAAATGTGAACTTACCTTACTCATAAGGCAGTGTTATATTAAAAAAAAACTAGCGCGGTTTCTCCCACGTACTTCCCATTCCCGTGGGAGTACAGGGATAAATTACAGAACAAACAAACGTACTGGATGTACGTTTTTTGTTCATTCTGCATACATTCTACATACTTACGGGCTTATAATATTAGTAGGATTAAAACTTATAAGATACAGGGAATTTTATAAATTACAAGTGAAGACTAAAATACAGTATCTAACTAGTAGTTTTAGTAACGAAAATCGGAAAGCGTTTTTTTAACTTTAGTATAATAATAATATCAGCACTTATATAATATCTCACTGCAGGGCACGGGTCTCTTCCAGAAAATAAGGCGAGGAGGGTGTTGGGCAATAGTTCACCGAGGCGCTGACCCAATGCGGGTTGGTGAACACACCTCCTCAAAGTCTTTTAATCACATAAGGCATGCAAGTTTCCTTACGACAGGTGAGCAAGCGAAGGTCTCATGTTCAGGTGCACGTAGAAATTAAAAAAAACCCATTTCAAGGCACCACAGGGATCAGGATCGAACACGGACCTCACTCAAGAAGCCGAGCCCATACCCACTAGCTACTCATCCATCCATTACCATCGCCTATAGTTACTTATTTAGAAATATTTAACAAAAAAATAATCGTCTAATTATAGGATTAAACTTTTAAAAACAAAATACCAAATATAGGTAGTAGCTGTTGGTTGCAGCTTCGCCCGCTTCAACTGAGATTTTCAACTGTATCCAGATTGATAAATTTTATTTTTGAAGTTATACTTCTTTTGGAGTGTTAGGTAAAAATAATGAGAGTAAATTTTTACGATGCGCGCGCACACCGTCACGAAAAAACCAACACCATGAAGTTAGCTATAGAACAATTTTCACATAATGACAGTATAGAGTCAGAAGAAGATATAGTTTTTAACTACACAATAAGCCAAAAAGGTTACAGTTTAATGAAATTGGACTAGGTATGTATTTTTCTTTACGGAGTATAACTTCTAACGCGTGTACATAAATAAGTACACGCACACACTTTTTTGATAACCTGTGTCACTTAGTGATACTTTATTGTGTATCTTATACCTTCCTCTTAAATCACCCTATCTATTGCTGAAAATTTCATTAAAATCCGTTGGATAGCTGAGAAGATTTAAGCGAACAGACAGCAGAAGCGACTTCATTTTATACTATGCAAAGATTACAATTTTATAATGTTAATTTGGATTGGCTGTTTCTAACACTAAACATGCAGACTGATAAAGAGCTACAAAATAGAGAAACAATTTATAGCTAATAACTTGTTCGTGTGAAGTTTGATGCGTTATGCAAAGTACGGCGATCCTTTATGTGCCTTGTTAGAGGATGTTTGTTACGAATATTTTATTTTTATGGATGCGCCATTTTCTGGGAGTTATATTATAGTAATAGGATATTTTATAAATTATGTTTCATAAAAATGTATACTAGTTTATACTAGTTTTTAAAGAAAAAATTTATTTATAGCTAAAGAGTTTGTGTTGACGCGTTAATCTCCCAAACTACGTAAATATTTTTTTTACATTTGATTCATCATCATCAGCATCTATCTTTAATTTAATTCGTTATATTTAGATTTAATGAATCAAATTAAAGTAGATTTATTATATTATTTTACCTATATTTTCTGTCGCACACCGTAGTTATGGTAGAATGTAGGGCACTAATTTAAGATACCAACATGATGAAATAAATAAAAAAAAATGATTTATGATTTACGATTATCTGTCCATTGCTGATCATAGATCTCTCTCAGTGAACGCCAAGACGGCCGATTCCTCGCCACTTGTATCCAACACGGACTGGTCACACGGAGATCGTCTTCCCACCTGGTTAATGGCCGACCAAAACTTCGTCTACCTAAACGCGGCCTCCACTCTAGAACCTTATTGGCCCATCGGCCATCCGTTCTCCTGAGTGTGTGACCAGCCCACTGCCACTTCAACAAGCTTATTCTTTGGTGCCGGTAACTTAAACAACGACGCTAAAAGCGTTAAAAGTTTCGTATTAGCCTTTGAATATCATATTGATGTTTTTAAGCTGCTTTAAATATAATAATAATATCTATGAACGCTTTTACACCACGTCAATCTGGTCCCGTGGTAGGTTCTCGAAGAACTTGTGTTACGGGTACCAGACAACGGAAATATATTTAATACTATTATACTATCCATATATTTAAGATTTTTATTATATAATACTTGTATTTAATTAAATGGATTCTAATTTTGGAACGGATAATTTATTTAAAAATGCCCTTTTCTCAATATAGTGGTATCATATATTTTGTATTACGCAGCAGTCATCCATCACAGCTTATGGACTGAATGAATCGATGCGAAGCCCGGAAGGTAAGTCTACGAAAATGATTCTGAAAGAAATAATAAATATGTATTGGGTGTAATCTACGAGTGTATTTCCATTTACGAGTATAAGCTATGGGAATATGAGGCTACAAGAACTAATACTAAATGTGCATACTTCATAGATAATAAATATAACACGGCATATTATATACTTCTTCATTAATATTATATCACTTGTTATCATAAAGATTACAAAGAAACTAAAACTAAAAAACCTTAAAAAATATAATATAATAACTTAATTATATTAATAAAAAGGAGTCCCTTTAGGCAAGGTCCCGAAGATACTGGCAGCGTTCCCCCTTTGAATTACTAGACTAATTCTTTGTCCGAGGTAGCTGCCAGCTCTTCGGTCTCCTGTGATGTCGACTAACCTTTTTGTTATTTCCTTAAAGAGCCTTAAAGCGCTAGGACCCCACGGACCAAGGGTCTCGACACCGAATGGGACAAAATCAATAAATATAATGTTTATTTTTTTATTTTTTTTATGTTAGTTGGATAGGCAACCTGGCAAACGTGCCACCCGATGGTAAGTGGTCGACGTCGCCCATGAAAATTTTACAGTTTACCTGGAACGAGCCCAGGCAACTTATTTCTGTGTTGCCTATACTGAGACATAAGATGTTAAGTCTCGGTGTAAGTAATTGCACTGCCTGTCTTGCCCTTCTCTCCGAAACACAGCAAAGCTGTTTCACGGGAGAAACAAGCAAGATGGTGGTACCCATGCAGCAGGGAGCGCGGCACAGCGCTTCCCTCCCATCGGTAATAATGATAAATATAATAAATAAATTTATATATTTATAATAACTTTTTTACTTAGATATTACACTAGTAATAGTAAGTAACAAGAGTTAGAAAGCCTTTTTAAATGAAGAGTATTCTAAATCAAGAAAAAATATAAAAGTTGTAATAAATATAAAATTAAAAACACTTACTAAATTAATAATAAATTAATTGCTAAATAATTAATTATACTCCTTGATTATAAATAAGAAAATTTTAATTAGACTTGTCTGGTGATTTTTCGAAATTCGCTCGGATTTTATCGATATAACAAACATTCATACATCCAAACATACAAATTTTCGCGTTTATATTACAACAAGTTACAAGTTTAAATAGTAATACAACAACTTTACATTACTACTGTGTTTCATGCCAATAAAAATAAATATTTTACTAATTACTGTTATTATTTTCTCTTATTCGTTTCATATAAATAAACATTCTTGTAATATAACAACTTTACATAATAATATAGCTAGTATGGGCGTGGTTATGTAAAGTTGTTATAAATAAATATCCTGCACAGACGAAGTCGCTGGCACCAGCTAGTGACATTATAAAGCAGGAGAATGGAATAGAGTATAGACGTGTCTTTATTATAGTATTCCAGTTAGTGTTGCCAGAGCTAACCTTTTAAATTTGTCCTGCAAAAATGCCAAAATGTCCAAATCGGTCAATTAGTGTGCGCTATATACTACCCGAAGGCGACGGAGAGGTGCTAGAAGAGTAAATTCTTATAGTTATTATAGAATGTGCTCCAAATAGGTACAGCATACTCCAGCTGAGTTACAAGAGTTGTATATAAAGATAAGAAAGTAGTGGAACTTTTAAAGCAATCAGAAGATCTCATGACCAAACCATACATCAGAAACGCTTTGGAGATTATGCTGTCGATGTGCCCGTGGAGGTGAAGATTTGAGTCCAGTAGAGTGGTAAGATCTCGGTCCTGTTTTAAACGGCTGAATTTAGGGTATATAGAAAATTAATAGTGTTTTTATTTTAGTGAAATAAATACATTAATATTGAGATAGGCTGAAATTAAGCTAATTATCTAAACAATAATTTAAAAGTATCTTGAGATCCTCCTTGACTAGTAAGCAGTCTTGGATATTCCTACAAAATCGCCAGCGTAAATAAGAAAATGAGAAATAATGAAACAGGATTGAATGTCGTTGACAAATAATATGAACAGGAGAGGAGCCAAAAGTAATTCCTGGGAAATCCCTGATGAGACATGGGTACAATCAGATTAAAAACCGTTGACGACAACTTTTTGGATTCTGTTATATATGTAAAATATATATATATATATATATATATATATATATAACAAAAATATATATTTTAAAGAGGTAATGAATGGATGTGATTCTCCGGTACCCAATATCTAAGAGAATAGTCTTCCATACTACTCAACCGATAAAAACAGTGTAACAGTAAATTATCATTTCGTGTAATAAGTTAACGCGGGTGAAGCTGCGGGCAACAGTCGTATATAAAAGCGATCACAAAACAGTTTCGTTCCTGCTCTCCTTTATTATTGTAACCCAAGTGCTACTTGAAAATGCACGTTACTGAGCATAGGTACTGGCCCTAAGGAATGACAAGAAACAAAGAAGTTTGTGTGACATTACATAGACATAGAGCTTTTTTTGTATTAGTTAACTTGCATAAATGCAAAAATGTGAAATATAATAAATATCACGAACAATATTATATCTAATTAATTTTAATTATTTTTTGTTATTCTTTAGCTGACATCACTCTTTTAATTCAGGTTTATTAGCTGTCAGATAATTACTGTCAGAATTCTACGGAATAAAAAATCAGAGTTTAAATTACACTTATGACGTCAGAGTACCTACGCAAAATGTTACACGCTCGATTACCCTACACATTACGGAACTCTTTTCTTCTATCTTGATATTACTATATTCTTTTCTAGTACATAGTAATATCAGAATTCAGAACACTTAGCACATTACTTCCCTACTAGTATATTATTGGCATTAAAGAGTTTTAAAAAATCCACTCAGACAGCGACAGCATCCCACGCCCTCCCCAGAAGAGGAAGGTGAACGATCATCGAAGGCTGACGGTAAGTCTACCATCGCCCGTCTCACGCTCAAGACACCGCGCCACGTCTCATCGTCGTGGATGGGCGGATCTCACTTTTTAGTGATGATCTCGTGAAGAGCTTTCTATAGAAATGATCCTATGAAGTAAGGTCTTGTTGCAATTTAAATTTCGACGAGACCTCTTTAAAGCGGCAATGTTTTTACTAGCGTGATGTAGAAAATGCTAATGTTGATACACCACCATCTAGCGACGCAATAATAAAGCTATGACATGCGTGTGCGCAATGTATTATAATAGTCTTCACTATGTGCTGCCATCTAGTAAGAAATATTATGCGCTAGCGTATCGCTCGCGTATGTAGTCATTTTACATATTATGTAGATAATTAATGGATAAGCTGGAGCTTTTTATTGTTTTTAAATAAAGTAGCAACGCCAGCACAAGACGTGATGTCATTCGTATGATAAGTTAGATAAATTTATTTTGATTAAGAGCATAGGAGTATATTTTTTTTTCGCCGTTTTAGCGGAGTATAATAGGAGTAATAGTAATTCTACTAAGAGTGTTACTTCGTTTAAAATCGATTACCAAGGATCGATGGCGCTATCTGAGGGTAATTATAAGTCAACGCGGGTGAAGCTGCGGGCAACAGTCACGATAATATATAATTTTTTTTTACAAAAAAAACTTCCTAAAATACAATACTAAAGTAATAAAATAACTGTTTTACTTTAATTTTTGTGCTTACAACTTATAATCAACTTAATCTTCTAGTTTCTACTAATGTATAAACCTTGCGTTTACCACGTCATTATTGTTTTTTTGAAGTCGGTGTCAGCCAAGGTAGGTAGATAGGTAGGGTAAAGCAACAAATACGACACAGACTCCAAAAGTAACTATAATGACGTGATAAACGCAAAGTTTGTAGATACATTAGTAGAAGATTAAGTTGATTGTAAGTTGTAAGCACAAAAATTAAAGAAACACAGTTATTTTATTACTTTTTTGTATTGTATTTTTGACGTCGGTTTTATTTTTTTGTAAAAAAAAAAATATTTCTTAATTTTTAGAGATTCCAAAATTCGTCGTCTTGGCATTCATTGAAGGCCTATTGTTCAGCAGTGGACGGATAGAGGATGATGACTCTTTTCTTCTATCTTGATATATTTCTGTGTCTGATAGTACTATATTATTTTCTAGTACATAGTAGAGATGGACGTTTCAAACCATAACCAGTTTCAATAACTATCTATCAGCGCGCAATAACGAAAACTATCTATTGACGTTTCAGAAACTATTTATCGAGCAAAACTATCTATTGGTGCGACGCGCGCGACGACACACATAATACGGTATCGCTATTCGCCCGTCGCCGTTTCGGTATCGAGAAATACCGAATAACCGACCGAACCGAAGTACTTAATACGAACGCGACAGAGATAGTGCTATACGTAAGAGCGAGAATCCGCTTGAAAACAGACTTCCGAGTTCCGCGCCATTTCTATGCGCTCTCGCTCAAGACACAAAATAAATATTTATTGTAATATTATGTATATAATATTTATTTTGTGCTCAAGATGATCTATCTATGATTTGAAAAATTGACACCTGTTTCTTTAACAATTAATGCAATTATAGGATTCATTGCTAAAATGAAATTGGGTTACTCGGTGTGGTCAAGGTCATGCACTTGCTTTTAGTAGCATTTACCATTTATTTGAATTATGTACTACAGTTTATTAGTTTAAATATATTATAATTACTCTTAGCAGTCAGTTGTGTAAATTGAGAGTACCTACTTGTGTAAATATAATATTACGTGTAGGTAATGTTGGATTGTAAATGCTTCGTGTAAATAATATGTACATTTATATAAAGAAATCTCAAAAGAAATAATTTAGTTCGCAATACATAATAGTAGGTAGTAATATTTAACGTAAAAAAATTACGACAAAATTTTAACTCGATCTGTTAATATAAATAAATAATAACAGAAAGGGTCCAAAAACCGTATTGCTCGATAATTAAGCACTATAGGCAGGTATCAGAACAGCTAGCCAAAGCCGCTATTCTGTAATAGATAGTTTCCAAAATAAATAGTTTCAGCTAAACCGTTATCGCGCTGCGATAGATAGTTTCGTTTTGATACGACAAAATCGCGAAACGACCCACCTGTAGTACATAGTAATATCAGAATTCAGAACACTTAGCACGTTGCTTCCCTACTAGTATATTATAGGCTTTAAAGAGTTTTAAAAAATCCACTCAGACAGCGACAGCATCCCACGCCATCCCCCGAAGAGGAAGGTGAACGATCATCGAAGGCTGACGGTAAGTCTACCATCGCCCGTCTCACGCTCAGGACACCGCGCCACATCTCATCGTCGTGGATGGGCGGATCTCACTTTTTAGTGATGATCTCGTGAAGAGCTTACTATAGAAATGATCCTATGAAGTAAGGTCTTGTTGCAATTTAAATTTCGCCGAGAGGTCTTTAAAGCGGCAATGTTTTTACTAGCGTGATGTAGAAAATGCTAATGTTGATACACCACCATCTAGTGACGCAATAATAAAGCTATGACATGCGCGTGCGCAATGTATTAATAGTCTTCACTCTGTGCTGCCATCTAGTGAGAAATATTACGCGCTAGCGTATCGCTCGCGTATGTAGTACTATTAATAATGTTATAAGGGAAAATAATTAAGCAGTATTTTGTTTTGTAAATCCGATCTGGAAGCTGAGCCACTTTATTAATTTAATATAATAACATCGTTAATACCAACCTAATAATAAAATCATTGTGTACCTGTAAGAATGCCTTGTTCACAAGACTCGTGAACAATGTCGAGCTCAGATAAACAAAATTGAAAAAAACTATGGTATAAGAACAATTAATTAAACTACCTAGTAATGGTGCTAATAGTAATAGCGGTGATGGGAGTAATAGTAATTCTATTAATAGTGTTAATTCGTTTAAAATCGATTACCAAGGATCGATGGCGCTATCTGAGGCTAATGAATCAGAACTAGTGATGTAGTGGCCACTTCATGGTGTCGTTAACTTGATTGACGATAAGTCATCGACATAAAAACATCGTCTCGCTTAATTAATAGCTCCTGGTGTTGAGGAAAATATAAACGGGGATTGCTATCATCATCACCGTTCTAGTTACATTAAATGAACATATTATGGGTAGTTTGTAGCCAAATTTGAAAAGTAGAATCAAACAAGTTATTACCTTTATAAATAGCAGTTACATAAGAGTACACGCAGCATTAGCACCCGAATCAACTCATTTGGAAAAAAAAATGTAAGCAAATAGCATAGATTTTGTAAGAGGTAGTGTAATGCTGTGCAGCCGACTTGAGGTACCTCTCGCTCACATAACACCGGCGTCAAGTGACAGCTATGTTATCGCGTTTCGTGCGGTTTGTGAGTTTCCGGTGGCCCATTGGGGGGATAGGGAAAAGGGGGGCAACGTAATCTCTGGTTGTGCAGATGTGTATGGGTGTCGGTAGTCTAAAGCTTCGACTGCTCGTTTTCTCTTCTAAACTATAAAAAAATATAGAAAAAGATTTAACACGTCAATCATGTTCTATGACTACCAAAGTTCTAATGATATTTGATTGACAGCGGTCTAGCATAGTTACTACTATGGTTTAATGTAATAATGTCCTTAGACACTAACGCACGAGCCTGCTGTTCAACCGCCCTAAAAGAACGAAAAATGTGTTAACAAAATATGGCCTTAATAATTAACCTTCCTCAATAAATGGCCCACCAAGAGCACAAAGAATAGTGTTTTAATAAGATTCGGATACTTTGCAGTCGCGATGGTCAAGTAAAAGTAAAATGAAATGTAAAAAGGCCGGTTTACTGACGATAGTTGAACGCGACAACGTCATAAGAAAATGGAACGCCTCAGAGCGAGGTAACGCCGCATACGTCAACGCGTACATCATGTTTTTTCGTTCGTGCAGCCGGCTCCATCGAATTATAAGACGTTGTCACGTCAAAATTAATAAAACTTTTAATAAAACGCTACTTGTCCTAAACGCGAAAATTTGTAACAATATGTGAATGTATGGATGTATGCTTGTGATGTATGATATTGATGCGGGAACCGATCTTGTTTCATTGTTTTGATTTTTTTTTTAAATATTCGAAATAGTATAGTACCTACCAATAAAGTAGCTTCTTAAATGTCAATTGAATACACTACCAGCCCAGGCTGGAGAAGAACCGGCGAAACAAACTCAGACCTTTTTTTCACAGGTTTAGACTTTTCAGCCTGATGGCCTATAAGCTCAATCGGAACAGTAATCAGAACAAAAAGTATAGTTCGTGGATTTGTATTAGATAAATATGTGTATTATATAATTAAAATCTTAAATACTATAATATGTATAGTATAAAAGTATTAAATATATTTCCGTTGTCTGGTACCCGTAACACAAGTTCTTCGAGACAATTAAAAAAATATAATATGCAAAAAAATATTAACCGACTTCAAAAAGAAGGAGGTTCTCAATTCGTCGGAATCTTTTTTTTTACATCTATCTGGTACAATGATTAGCGCCTTCAAACAAAGCAACTCCCCATCTTTATTATGATATGTATATAACCCAATTCAACATAGTACGTTTAAAACCGAAATTGTCCAAAAATTTGACAGCTTTTCTCAACCCCATCTGAACCCCCTCGATCTTGAATATCGTCTCCATATTTCAACTTTCAAGGTGTGAACCAGATAATGTCTCATCAATCACACTTACGATATAAACAGACCTCCCTTCTCGGCTCCCCTCCTCGAGGAGCCACTGTAGGAGTGGAGGGCGATAGGCGAGGACCCATATTTTAAGTTTGTTACCATTGTTTGTTTTGGGGGTGCCGATTTTATAATTTGGAATTGTGAAATATTGTTATCGTTTTATGATTTATAATGGAGAATAGATTATTCGAGTAGAAAAGGTTTTTTTAGAATAGAATGGCGGAATAGTTTCGTTTCTAGAATAAAAGCTTCAAAATAATAAATTTACTTATAAGATCATCATCATCACATCACACAAATCACATCATTAAATGATGCCGAATCAAACTAACTCCACAAATATATTACTCCCAAATTTCAAGAAACTGTTTACTAAAGATAATATTTAATGTCAATAACCTTCCTTTTTCCTATCCTATACTGTCCCACGGCTGGACAAAGGCCTCCCTCTATTTCTTCCACGCGTCTCTATCGTGAGCTGCACGCCACTGACTGGGTCCCATTAAACAGGGTTCGAAGACCGTTATAATTCAAACTATTTCATTCGTAGATAAGGCCGAAATATCGCTCTGCAAAATAAGGTCAAAACATGGTAACACTTCCATTTTAAACAAAATTAATAAACATTGTTTCACATTTTATTTTTTAATTTATTCATTACTTTATTATTATTTCTTCAAAGATTTTAGAACTTTATTAAGTTCTAGCTGTTGCCCGCAGCTTCGCCCGCAGCTTCGCCCGCGTTAACTTAGATTTTCAGCCGTACCCGAATTGATGATGATTATTTTTATAGACTAAGTTACTCCTTATAACATCAGCTATATGCCAGCGAAAGTCCCATCAAAATCGGCCCAGCCGTTTCAGGGATTAGCTGGAACAAACAGACAGACAGACAGACAAAAATGGTAAAAACGCTATTTTGGTATATGTACCGTGTATACATCCATACGCATTCAATAAAAAGCTGTTATTTTAATATTACAAACAGACACTCCAATTTTATTTTATCTGTATAGATATCTTTCTAATCATCGTTCGTGAAGTTGTTTCGTGGTAAATTTCAACATTGTGCTTTAGTGTTATGTATAGATCTGTTTCTGAAACTAACGAGGTTAATTCACAAAGATAGCGGGCATTAGTTGGAGCTAACAACAGAGGCTAGAAGTCTAGATATAATTAATACCTAGACTAGGTACTAGAATAAGCTTTTACCTAACATCGGGTTGAAATGTGAATTTTGCTGGAATAAACTGATGCATAATCATCGTATATCCGATGTTGTTATACTTGAACACGTCTCCGGTTGTCTAGGGTTACAGGTTTGAATCCCGCCAAGGATATTTTTTCATTGTACATAATGTATACAACTTAATCGGATCCGAACCCGTTACTCCGTGATGCGTGATTTACTACGAATATCCTTTGTGGAATTATATGAAACCTATACTCAGAAAGGGTAGGTCCTTCGTAAACATTTAAATACTACTATTTTATATGTACTTTTATATGCATGGTAATAAGGGATTTTTTCGTTATCATACAAATTCGCCCCAAACAGGATTCACCACTACCGCTAGCGGTACATATCTGAGACCACTTATTCAACCAGTAATTAGTAGTCAATATATTATTTAATATTTTAATAATTTATCTATTTTATCCTTTAGTTGATATAACTATTAAAATATGGAAGTAGCTTCAGAAGTACTCAATGAAAGTAAAGGATTGCAGTCGAGATACGAGGAAAAGGTCTCCCAGAATATTGCCACTCCTCTCTAGAGACTGATAACAGCTCTTTCAGACGCTCAACGACCTAATACTCTATAAAATTGTATTTCATAAGATTATATTTAAAGCACATTATTACTTTTTGTGTTAAAAGTAATGTCTATACTAAAATATATGTAAAATTTGTTTGCATATGAGGTAATCTCCGGAACAACTCATCCGATTTTTCCGTTTGTCAATGCTACGTAACGCTATGTCACTTAAGCTATAAAAATAATCTTCATCAGCTCTAACACTCCTGTTAAGTTAAGGGAGTGAAGCTGCGGAAAACGGTATTCAATAACAAAGAGTGTAAGAGCTAATGTTATGCTGCATTGTAGCCGAATTGGGCTGTCTGTCGAATCTGGCGAATCTGTCGTATTTCGTGCGGTTTGTGACTTTCCGTTGACCCATTGGGTGAATAGGGAAAAAGAAGTCAACGCATCTGACTAATCTTTGGTTTTGTGGATGTGTATGGGTGACGATAGTCGCCAAAAGGCTATCTGCTAGTTTGTCCGCCTTTGCTATAAAAAAGGAAGTTGTTACTGAACTGAAACCGCACTATTTTATCGTTAACGTAACTATCTTTACTCTTAGGATAGGTAACGCATGAATGAATTGCTTGGGTTCATGCCTGTTGAACTAGTTCACGTTGGGCGACGTTAACCACTTACCAGATGATCTGTCAGTTTTCCCATCCACCTAACGTAAGCATAGCCTTCAAAAATAATTAGGAAAAAATGAGCCTTCACAAATGACAAAGTGCATATTATGCGAATAAAAAAAAATTAAAACTAGATTTACTTCAATTCGGTAAATATTTGGGATTTTGAAAACATCGAAAAAATTTAACTTACGATTTTATCTGTTAAGTCTGACAAACAAAGTCTGAATATATTACGAGGTATACAAACTTTCATCAACATTACCATGGTAATAATTTTCATTCGACGTAAAGTTTTCGCACAAACAAAAATTTCGAACTATTGATTTTTCGATATGATTTAAATAAAAGCTTTACAATGTGTTTGTAATTCTCTTCAAAAGGCAAATATTTTATATACAAAATGCTCGCTTCAAAAATTTATAGCAATTAAACTATATTCAAAAAGTTTTTTGCCGAAAAATTTAAATAGAATTTTTGGTTCATACTTGTATTTCACAGCCCTGGAGTCAGCGGGAGATAATATATCTTTGGTATATTGGTAAGTGGCTTCTCACTACACGTGGTTGGGGATTTGGCTTCTGCCAATGTCTATTTGTATGATAAATTTGAATACGTATTTGTATAAGAAACATCATTCTAGTCTAGTAAAATAGTGTTCTACTTCAGAGACTTCCATCAACATATATATTTGTTACTAGCTGGTGCCCGCGACTTCGTCTGCGTAGGAGATAAGATTTAAGTT
Source organism: Helleia helle (assembly GCA_963853865.1). NCBI lineage: Eukaryota > Metazoa > Arthropoda > Insecta > Lepidoptera > Lycaenidae > Helleia > Helleia helle. The sequence goes on from OY971429.1 coordinate 6,624,294, forward strand.
TTTTTTCATAAAAAGAATCCTATGTTACTTCTAATACCTCCAAGAATATGTGTACAAAGTTTCATGATGATCGGTTAAGTAGTTTTCGCGTGAGAGCGTAGCAAACAAACTAACTTTCAAATTTATAATATTGTTTGTTGTTTCACCTGGTGGTAAGTGATAGGCGTCAGGCGATATCCACAGACCCCCACTACATTAACAGGTGCGTTACATATTATATAGATGCAGTAATTTTCTCCTGTGCAACACATATGCATACACACACATCCACTCCTCTGCAGTACCAACAGAGACCACAACAGTACTATCTTTATATATATATTTCTTGTGTGCGTTTGTATGTCACTGAACTCCTCCTAGACGGCTGGACCGATTTTAACGACATTTTTTGTGTGAGTTCAAGGGGAGTCGAGGATGGTTTAGATTCACAAAAAAAAATATTTTGTACAGGACAACGTCTGTCGGAGCCATTGTATATGTATTATGTATATTTATCTATTTATGACTGGCCTGTTGGTCTAGTGGTTAGTGACCCTGACTGCTAAACCAGAAGGTCGTGGATTCGATCCCCACACAGGACAAATGTTTGTGTGATGAACATGATCATATTTTGTTCTCATAATAATATTTATGTATTTAGATATAAGTACATATATGTATATCAGTTGTTTGGTTAACATAAGAACCTTCTCTAGAAGGCTCTGCCTAGTTTGGGATCAGATGGCCATGTGTGAGTTATCACAACATATTATTATTATTATCTTTGATAACATAACATATACCTAATGTTCGTGAACTACGTTGCCTATAACTACGTGGTTCAAGGAACATTAATATAATAATAATTAATAATATCAACCCTTATATGTCCCACTGTTGGTCTCCTGCTCGAAATCACGCGAGGAGGTTGTTGAGCAGTTCACCAATGCGTTGGCCCAATGCGGGTTGGTGAACTTCACGCACCTTCAAAGACTTAATCCCATCAGGTATGCAGGTTTGCTCTTTTTTATTGAAGAGGGGGCAAACGGACAGTTGGTTCACCTGGTGGTAAGAGATAACCGACATCCATAGACACCCGCTACATAATTACCAGGTGCGTTGCCGGCCTTTCAAATATGAGTAATTCATCACGATGTTTTTCTTCACCAATCGGAATATTACTAACAAATATATAAAACACTAGCTGTTGCCCGCAGCTTCGCCCGCGTTTACTTAGATTTACAGCCGTACCCCGAGTGATAATGATTATTATCATAGACTAAGTTACACCATATAACATCAGCTATCTGTCGGTTAAAGTCCCGTAAAAATCGGCCCAGCTGTTTCAGAGATTAGCCGGAACAAACAGACAAACAGACAGACAAAAATTGTAAAAAATGCTGTTTTGGTATTAATGTACCGTATGTACATCAATATGCGTTTAGTAGAAAGCGGTTTTTTTTAATATTACAAACAGACACTCCAATTTTATTTATCTGTATAGATGTATAGATCACGGATTTGCGGAAAGCCCTCTAACTATCGTAACAATTCCGTCAGCTAACAATCTCGTACCTGGTATGCCACCACAACATGGCCGATATTGTACGCAGATACTCGAAATTATCCAGAACATTCGATTGGAAAACGGTCAACTTGTAAATGGTTCGCCATTTCGATTCAAACATCAATCCAAATATTGGCTCGGAATGTTCCGTCGCCTGGTGGCGGGGTAAAATGGGCATTGCGATGGTTTGTGCGTTTGGTATTTCACCATCATGGAGCCTTTTTTTTTCTTTAACGCCAGGAAATGCTCTGAGGCATCCCGCGGGGGAGTGGGTCTCCCCACGCGGGTATGTGGGACTCGCTGCGCCCGTAAGCTGGTAAGTGGACGCAGATCTACCCACTAAAACCCGGCGAGTGCCACCAATGCCGCCTTTGGTGAGGTGCCCCGGATCTAATGAGCAAACAGGGCACCTCGACGGCTTGTCAGTCCCCCCAAGGACCGACGCCCCTGCTCTTTTGTCCCCTCTTCTCATAAGAGTTGTACAAAGAGCTCCCTTGGCTCAATTAGCTTCGCCCAAGGTGTTGGGCTCACCCTAAGCTACTGGGCCCCACAGCCTCGTCAAGGCCTGAACCATGGTGGGGATCATATAGCCTATTGCAGTATTTGTGGTTGTCGTATATGTGACGTGTCTTTTTTTTCTTAGTCAGTCCCACTGCTGGGCAAGGGCCTCCCTCTCTCTTTTCCACGCGTATATCATGTGCTGCACGACGCCCGTCTTTTTGAAAAACGTTGAGTTCTTAATAATGTCATATTTAAATTGAAAGTTGATGCGTGATAACTTCTTAACAATATCATTAGTATGTACAACGAGCATATGACCGGAATTATAGAGCGGTATTGTTTTGTTTTGTATGACAACAAATTCCGCCAAATTTGTGCTGCGACGGTTCTGCGCTCTGATTGGCCGAATGATAGCCATTGATGGCCGATGGGACATACATACAGATCACTAGTTGGTTGAATTTATATCACGTCAGTGACAAATCACTGACCGGTTTCGTAATTGTATGGCTCACATTACTACTTTATCCGGTTATATGCTCGATGTATGTACGTTATGAGTATTTACCGAAATATTTGTATCATCATTGTCGATCTGTTTTTATTTTTATTTTTTATGTTACAAGTTGAAACAATTGCAATACGAGGGCCGTATTACAGACGACTATAAGTCCCTTTTCACACGTGCCGGTTGCCGGGTAGCCAGCACCGGGTATCCGGTAGAGAAATTATAAGCAAATTAATAAAGCCGGTACGTGTGAAAGCTGCCATACTCTTCGCTACCGGATACCCGGCGCCGGCAACCCTCCAACCGGGACGTGTGAAAAGGCACTAACTGAACATGTTGTTACTTGTCAATATTATTCAAATTCTTAGCATTCCTTAACGACTTCTGTGGCTCAACGGTTGGCGCTCAAGCCGGAGGTAGCAAGTTCGAATCCCGCCAGGGAACAAAAGTTTTCTGTGTTCCTAGGTCATGGATGTGTATTAAATATGTGTATTATATAATAAAATCTCAAATATATGTTTTTTTAGTTTATTATTAATATTATTCCTTAGATAAAAAATCTAAAAAGGTTGTAATGATTAAGATGAATTTCATTAAATTTATTATAATGGTCACGTATACGTAGCCGTAGGCAATGTCCAGAAAAATTTTCCTTTTTTTAGGTAGGTTAGGTTTTCTTTTTCTTTTTAGGTAGTGTTTTATGTTAATTAATTTTAAATAACATGCCTTAGGCATAACGCCGGTGACAGGAGTTCTATATGGATATTAGTAACGCCCGAATACTCAAACGAATCTCAAATTTAAGACGTACTTAAACTCCTGTTGTCTCTCTTTTTTCTTTGAATCTGACACGTTGTAGCATGAGTATAAGTACGTCTTAAATTTGAGATTCGTTTGAGTATTTGGGGATATGAATATTAATTTAAGATGCGATATGAACAATGTTATGTACTGAGAATACTTTTGAACCTTTTATATTTCCTTTGTCAGGTGAAACCTCTAAATATGACGACATCTGTGGCTCAATGGTTAGCGCGTTGGCGCTCAAGCCGGAGGTAGCGGGTTCGATCCCGCCAGGGAACAAAATACTTTTCTGCGTTGTCCTCGGTCATGGATGTGTATTATATAATAAAAATCCTAAATGTATGTATAGTATAAAAGTATTAAATATATTTCTGTTTACTGGTACCCGTAATACAAGTTCCTCGAGAACTCACCACGGGAACAGATTGACGTGGTATGAAAGTGTCCATAGATATTGTTATTATTATCTCAATATTTAGACTATGTGTTCTGTCCCGTATCTAGATTTAGCAGCAAAGGCAGTGGAAGCTATTATAGAATATCCGGAATTCAAATGGGGAAGAACTGTCCGCGTTATATCACGGAGCTATAATAAAAAATTGTTCAACTACCTCAGCGACGTCTTGAGCCTTCTCCGGTGTGTTGATGCCTCAAATATAAATCTAATTTACACTAACCCCTAATTGGCCAATCGGATAATTAATGCTAATTGATCTATACTTATCTGAGACAGCTTCAATTGAACACGACGCGCAGCGGAGACCTTCAACAAAATTGCGGCGGCACCTTTTTCACACTAACTTGTTTTAGGCATTTAATTGTCCACAATAGTCAATACACAATATTTATATTAGTCCATAAAACTCAAATTAATCAATCTACGTGACTATGCCCCGAGTGGCGAAACAAAAGAGTCACATAACAAATAGCGCTCGCCACATCAATGACGGCCGCAAGAACACGACGTGGCAGGTAGACTTTTCGTGGAGCACTGGTGCAGTGGCGCCAGCGCCGGCCGCGCCGTATGCCCGCAGATAGGGGTGCGAGCGAAAAGTCGATAAGACTGTAGTGAAAACACAGCAAAGCTGTTTTACGGGAGAAACAAGCAAGATGGTGGTACCCATGCAGCCGGGAGCGCGGCACAGCGCTTCCCTTCCACGTCTCTTTTTTTGCCGCTGGGAATGCTCTTATGCATACCACCGGGCTCGGGGGAGCTCGGAGGTTATGTGGGACTCTCTGAGCCCGAAAAGATGGTAAAGTGGGCTCAGACTCTACCCACTAAACCCTAGCGGTATTCTCCACGTCGTCTGGGTGACCCGGCGAGGGAGCAGTGGACGTCCTCACCAGGCAACAACGGTGTGCCATCCGGCACTCTTCTCTGAAGGCGGAAGATGGCGTCCCATCCTCCTTCTCCGCTTAAGGCACCCTGAACACATAAGGGTGCCTTATAGCTCGGGCCTTACACGCGCGCGAAATTACGACGTCTTCCAGATATGATTGAAATACTTACCTAAGTATTGCTTTCTGTACAGAAAAAACTAAATTATTAAATATTACAAATAATATCAGGTTCTTTTTTCTACGGTAATTGAAAAGAAGCCTTAGAATTTTGATAATTGAAAAAATATTATTTTGAAATCAATCTTGCTTACACAAATTAACCTAAAGAAATTAATAGATAAATTTACCTTAGTGCCAACTCAAATACTAAAATCTCCATTCCATTCCCTAATATCGACAATTTGAAAAAAAGGGTTTTTATCATAATTACGCAACAAAGTACTGAAATTCGCACTGCCAACCGCGACGAATCGTCGGCCCACCAGCCGCTATGCCTCTGCTTATTAAATCTCTGATATCATCTAAGATATTCATTTTTTTTTTTATTTAGCACAGTATTCGTATTTTTGTGAGCAGTAAAATATAATCTGTGAGCAGAAATAGCTAATTGATCAGCAACTCATGGCCAGCAAACATTTCGAAATCAATCAGCCATTTATGTCATTCTGGACGGCTGTAATTATTTTTGTACAGCATATTAAAATAAGCTGCAGTGAGCTGCTCTGGTTTAATAAAATTTTGGTAAGCACTCAGAGGGTAAGCAAAAAAATTCATTTTGTGCTGCATATAAAAGTAGCAAAAATACTTGTCATGCAGAAACCCAAGTACTTAAGCTATATATTTTTTCTAAAGCATCACAAACCAATAGGTACTTTTGGATTCCAAGAACTTATAAAAATAGATTGGCCGTATATAGTACGACGACGATCACTCAGATAATTTCTTAACTGAGACGTTTTAGGAACTTTGATATTTTTCATTTTTGAAAGACTCCATTTTGATTTCTTAAATTAAATAATCAAATAATTTGGTTCTTCACAGTATCACTCAAATCGTACGATGAGGTAAACTTTTTATTTTCATAGTCATGATTAGCATACGTTTTGAACATTAACAGTGAATCTGAAACTTTCGAATAACAAATACATTCTTGAGGAGCATTGTGTACCACGGCGTGGCAACAATATCCATTTTACTCCTAAAACAATCGTAAAATCACAAAAACCACACAAATCTCTTTAAAACACGTTGTTACCACTGAATTTGACTGCTAATAATGGCGATTATTAGCAGTCAAATTACATTACATTGCCGATTTTTCTACAAAAACGCAGTCCAATTAGTTATTTTGCTTACCATGTTTTAAATATGCATACCAATCAAATACACTGCTTATAGACATGTTTTCTCTGCTGATCAATCATGAAATCTTACTGATCAAGTAGTTATTTTGCGGACTGAATGTTTATTATGCAAACTCATGTTATTGTAAGCTGCCTATTTATGATTTAATTTTTGACAATTATCAAAATTATTTGCTGAACAAAATCACTGCCTGATTTTTTTTATTGCAAACAAAATCTTTGTTTGCTGACCAAATTATTAAAATGCTGTTTTTTGTGGCTCACCGAATTATATAACTGCAGGACATTTAATTACCTCTCAATGTTTTAAAGGGCAGTATTGATCTACATGAAATGTATAATATAATGTAAAATAGAATGTTTATGTATTTGATTAGAAAAGGAATAATACTGTGTTGTATAAAATAGCTTGGTAAATAACACATTTTTTTGTGTAATATGTAAAAGATAAAAATCTTTACTGTGGGTCATCCTTAGTAGATGAATATTATAGTATACCATCGCGGACTTTTTTATTGATTTTTTTATGATACATACATTGTATAGTACATTAATTTGAACTCTCTCGTAATGATTAGCTAAAGTTTGCGATTTAATCGCACAATATTATTTTGCGCTTTCCTGTACAATATCTATGTACCTACTTATTATACATAATATTAATGTTCCTCTTGAACCATTCTATTGCTTAAATCTGCATTACAATCCGTTGATTTTTTTTTTCGGAGGGATCTATGCTAACGGCCCGAAGGCCCTAATGCTACATCGGATTAGTGTGAGCCCATTTGGCTCACTTTTGGTTTATAAAAGTGGGGGGTTGCCCCCCGCCAACCGTGCAGTCTGCGACCACACGGCCTCCTGGCGTCGGGTTGGAAATCCGTTGAGTAGTTTAAAAGATCCAAGCGAACATACAGCGTAGAAGACTTAAATTTTGTTTTCGGTTAAAAATTCGGCTTTGAACATAATATTCGGATGCGTTTTGTAGGAAAAACCTTATTCTCCGAGGAAAAAAAATGACCAAATACTTATCCCTAAGAAGCATATTTGAGTTATTGTATCTATGGTCATACGCCGTATCTTGAACGAATACAGCCATAGTGAAATAAGTGAATAAAAAATGAATAAAACCAATTAATATTATAAAGCTTCTTTATTTAACGTCATGTTTTGCAAAATAGACAAATATACATCATTTAAATTGTCTTTTCACTTAAAAATTCCGCAACATTTAACAATTATATACACATAGTACACACTTAGGATATACAGAATACATTTACAGATTCAAAATTATATTACTTATTCACAATAATAAATTAAAATAAGAATAAAAAAGCGATTTTATTACAACACTAGTTATTGTCGTGGAGCCGTCGCTAGGAATGTACTTTGTTCCACAATACAATATTATTCATTTGTTTCACAAATCAAACATGAACAAATGAAAATACTGAAATTAAAAAAAAAAAATAGTTCGCTGTTATAGAAAACATGCATTATGCATGATTATTTTTTATAGGATGTCCATTTCTTTGTGAAGAATAAAATAAATAAAAATTAATATAACAATTATTATCGCATTTTTTATGTTTTCAGTTCAATCTTGATTTAGATCTTATTATAATTATTTTGCAAGTACTTTTTATGTAGTATTATATTATAAAATAATTAAAGAATATACGGATGAAAGGACAAATACATTTTATAGTTTATTTGCATTGCTATCTAGATACATTATTATGAAACAATAAATACACTATTAAATAAAATAACTCTATATATTAACAATATTCACGGGAATATTTGAATTTATATTATAGCCTCTAAATAAATTGATAGCTTATGTTGATATAAATTAATCCTTAGGTATATAGTTATGACTAGCTCTCAAGGAAATCAATCGCACCAAATTTTCTAGTTCTCTATATTATGGCACTTAATATAAAATTAGAAACCTGCAAAATCGATAGACTCCAATATCGATTCAACCGTTTTGGTCGCTCCTTACAAAAATATTTTTTATACACTTACATTATTATCTAAAAAAACAAGGTAACTAAAATAAATGTGCTCGTAGTAACGGATTAGGAACGGTAATTTACAAGCTGTGGTAATAGAAAAAACATTTTTCTATTAGACGTTTGACTCATATGGCAAAACAAACAAATATAGATATTTAAAATTTGAATTTAAAAAAAGAAAAGAAAGAGGAATTTTATCTATGGTCAGTTGGAAAATGACAGCGTTGGTGAAATTCGCTCTAAGAAGATTGCTCTGTCTAGTTTTTTTGCATCGTTTTTATTGATTTTTTCAAAACATATTTCCAAAACACGACGCCATTTTTTCTATTGTTTTTTCCATTACCACAGCAGTACTATTAGTGAATGTCTAGTTTTTAAAGTAGCAACATCCATTTTCATACTTTTACACTATGCTAGAAATTCAATAGCAAATATTCATTTTTCGATTTAAAGGGAGAAACTTCAACACATCTATTGGATTTATGCGACAGGAAATTTCAAACTCATTTCTCGATCGCCCACATCATGTATATAAGTCATGTAGGTATTTAAATAGCCTGACCAGAAATATATAAACCCGAAATATTATTGCATTGGTGTCGCCACTGTATATTTTTTATGGTAAACCATAGTATAGTCCATACAAAAATTAGTTCCGAAATTTTCCGCAATATGGCGAGGGTTTTTATTTTTCTGATCTGGCTATATGTATAATATTTTAAGTTATAATAGCATAATATAAACGCAATGTACTGAAAATTTATAGACAAATTGTGTTATAGATGCAAATATTTATTAACCAAATCAATATTTTAAGTTTAAATCAAATAATCACTTAAAACTAATTAAAATTCATTTCATCAACTTTCCTCCTCCTCGATAACTAATGCAAATTTTATAGAAATAATAATCACTTATTATATGTAGATTTCACCAAATATAAATAAGTTTTAATTTAGGAAAAAAGGGGTACAATAGCTCCCAGATACACGCATTTCAAATACATATTTTGTGAAATTATTATTGAGTGAATAATATTAAGATCAACAAAGAAAACGAAAGTAAGTTATTATGTGAAAACTTTACAAGTTTATCAGTAGTATCTACATTTATTTCTGAAAAGGAACAGCATTGATAATATCCACCTTTAGAAGTTATCATTTTACATAAGTTATATAATTAGATGTCAATTGAATTTCGTTACAATTGAAAATTTAAATTATATCCACAAAAAAAATATTCCTTGTCATACAATTTTAAAATACATTCTTATAAGTTACAGGAGTATATTTATTCGCAAATAATGACAGCTTCCAACACGGACCGGCCGCGGCAACTGCACGGATATCGTCTTCCAACCTGGTTAGCGGTCTATCAACACTACGTCTACCGCCCGTGTTGGATGCCAGTGGTAAGGGATCGGTCATCTTGGCGTTCATAGAAGGAGGTCTATGTTCAGACTGCTGAATCCTCCACTGGGATGGACAAAAGCTGATGATGATGAATGACAGCCTAACCAAAGAATTTAGGAATAATTAAAAATAAATTAAATTAACTAAATAAATACAAACGTATTGGCTATTCACCTGTACTACCGGCGACCACCGAACAGTAATACTGCGTTTTCAGTCTCAAACTTCGTTTCGAACAATAGGGTCCAACACGCACTACACATAGTCCCTCCGACCGCGACCGCAGTCGATACTGTTCCTATCACTCACTACGGATATCTCCGATCCGTCCTTTTTTCTTCTGCAAACTTGGCAAAGCCTCGAAATCTGTTGAAAGAAAATACTTTAAATAATCAACATTAATAAAAAAATATATATAAGATGTTATTCGCTCGATTTTGCTGGCAAGACGCGCTAAATTAAACTAGTTAAAAGGTATGAGTGTATCCACCATCGAGTATATATAACCGAATAGAGAGTAATGTTATACATTTTGTATGAAAACAAATTGCGCCAAATTTGTGCTGCGACGCTGCACCGGTTCTGCGCAATGATTGGCTGACTGATGGCCATTGATGGATGATTGGCCGGAGGGACGTACATGTATGTATGATCTGTAGATCAACAAATCACTGACCAGTTTCGGAATTGTATGGCTCACATTTATACTACTCTATCCGGTTATAATATATTCGATGCTCTCAACACAAGAAACTTTATAGAATTTATTTATTGAGTTTTTAGTGGAAACTTAACTGATGTCTGTACTTTTTTTATAATTTCTAAACTCTGAGTGATATTATAATTGTTTCCCAAATATAAATAAATAAATGGGCACCACATGGTCCTGGTAACGATTTACGCCTAAAATGTTCTGGTTGTGAGGCTGTGCATATTAATATGTAGAAAGGTGACACTTTTTCTTCTTTTTTATTTGGTATCGCAGGGAAAAGCTTTTTCCGCATGCAGCCAGGAGCCAGGATCTTAGATAGATCCTCTTCCACCGCACTCCCGTTCGTATTTTAAAGTAATAAAAATAAAATATCTAAAATGACACGTGTTATTTTAGCTGGACAATCTAGCGAAGTAACGCTACATCCTGTATAGTAAAGAAGACAACATGGACACAAGTACTGGAAGCGCTTCTCTTTTATCCAAATTAGCAATTAAAAAAATAACGTTACAAACCTTCACAAACGACCTGACTGGTTGCTGCAGCACGTAGATGGCGAATATGACGACACCCTGTAGCGCATTGATGAGATCGAACACAGACCACACCGACACCGCCGCGCTCGCGCCCGCCGCCCACGACACCACCTCCAGCACCCACGAGATGCCCATGATCACGGACAGCAGGCAGCAGGTGCGGAAACTAGAGGGTTCATAAAGGTTAAGGATTTTGAAAAAAAAGATATACAAATAAATTCCGTTATGTTCCATTTATTTATGACCTGTTTGTGTACATTTTAGAAGTGATAACAGTATTCTATACTATTATTATAAAGATGTGTCTGTGAGGTTGTAGTTCAGTTTGGGTACGGCTGTATTTCTTTCTTCGCTAACGCAGGCGAAGCTCCGGGCAACAGCTAGTTTAGAATATAGAAGGTATTATAGTGTTTTTTTTTAATCAAAGAGAAATTATGAAAATTTAATTTATCTAAATTTCATTTATCTCGCACTAATTGAGACATGATAACAGTTATCAAGGAATAACATCGATTTTTATTTCTCATGCGGATTAAAAAACAACAACTTTAAAATATTTATTTTTATAGTAATCTAACAGTTTACGAAAATCAAAAATAAATGTTTATGCTGAAATTATAATTTTAAGGCTGCATTTAAATGAAAACTATAGCGTTGTACTTTCATCGTAGCAATGCCGATGTAAGAGTATTGGAAACAAAGAAATTGATGTTTTAAAATTCCTTATTTGCTTATGTATACGGAAGTTATATAAATAATACTTACATTTTTTTATACTTCCTAAGTCGTTGGGTAAAATTACTAGTCTCTCTGGGTGGAGTCGACGATCTCTCCACTGGTAGAGGCTGGCCCAGAACCGTTCCCAGTCGGACCCAATCGTCAGATGTGCTGAAATCTGAATGCGCTAGGTCTAATGCTAAAACAAAATAAAAAAATAAACACTTGCTTTTCTTACTAAACTTTTAGTCACTTAAACTTAAGAAAATATAGTATCTAGTTGGAAAAATAAATCGTATCATCTACTTTCATTTTGCTAAACGAAAACGTTTTTAAATTACTTTTATATTATTTTTAATTGAGGTTATAAATTTTGATATTTTTTTTGTATAAGTATATTTATGTGACTATTTAAGTTATATTACACAGAACATGGACACTGATCACTCACGTGAGTAGTAATGTGAGCTATTAAATTCCGAAACTGATCACTGACGTAACAGCAATTCAACCAACCAGTGATCTACGTCCGTCCGTACGTCCCATTGGCCAATCATCCATCACTGGCTATCAGTCGGCCAATCAAAGCGCAGAACCGGCGCAGCGTCGCAGCACAAATTTGGTGGAATTTAGTTTTCGCACGAAACACAATATTATAACATTACTGGTCTATTCCGGTCACATAAAAAATGTTTGGGTTTTTCTCATTCTGCCAACATCATCAGATTTTCTAACAAGCTATAGAGCTAATATTGTAATTGAGTGGAATTTATGGATTCCCCCTGACAAGGGTAGCCCCGGCAACCACTAAATTATCTTTAAATTTGACACGGACGGAGATGGATCCTCAAGAACCCAATCTACTTGTCTTAATTGAACTCCTTGGTGATCAAAGACTTACTTGAACTGATGAAAAACATGAAAATGATGAGAAGCTCCAAAAAATAGTCATTAAAAATATGATGCGGCATATTAAGGCTACATTTTTTAAATACACTAACATCATTAACAAGACAAAGTTATGCATTCTAATACTGATGTAACTGTAAGTAAAAAAAATTGTAAAGTTATACCTACAATATTGGATAGACGCTGCCCTATCCAGGAGTAAATACGTAAAAATGTATTATCTAACAACAATGAGCTATGAAATAAAAAAAAGGAACGGACCAAATAGTTTGCGGGTCGTAAAGCTATAATTAAATTTAAAAAAAAAAACTGTTTACTGGTGACTGGTGACATGGACAATTCTCAATACGACTGTTGTTTTAGTTTCTTATATAAATGTTTTCAATGGTAATAAATAGGTATAATAATGCATATAAATACTTTTTTTTAAATTGACGATTGGCTGGTCTAGTGATCAGTTGATTGCTCAGTACACGCAACGGTTGCCGATTCGAATCCCGCCAAGTGCTTATAATTTGTATAATGAATATATTATGTACATAATTATTTCATTTTTTTCATACTTTCTAATATACTATCCATAATTACACAAGTTCTTAGAGGAAAAGTACGGAATTAGGTGTTACGGAATTACGCTTTTTACTTACGTGTGAGATCTTTGAGTTTATCATAGTGTGTGGCGAAAGCTCGTGACGTCATCAAGAATATCACCACGTTGCTTATTAAAATGAGCGCCACGGGTCCGTAAAAATACGGCAATGCAGCTTGATCCGCTAAAAAAATTTTTTTCAGTCATGAAAAGCGTACAGTACGAGCAATTTAATTTGGCCGATTTGAAATAAGCTTTACAATGTTTTGAGCATCACGCATTTTGCATTGAAAAACTTTGCCTTGAAAAAGCTAACTTCATTAAGTCAAATAACTCGTACTGTACAAAAATAAAAATAAAAATACTATCCATCATAAATATTTTTTACAATTTATTTTAATAATGAGGGTATCTTTAGAAACCTAATAAAAACTTACTCTTAAACCAGCACCCCTTTACTCCAAAATTAGGCTTCAAGTATGTGCTAGGAACAGCAGGTGACAGGTCCATAGTGATGGTGACCACAAGCAAGATGACAGGAAGCAGGATAGCGTACACGCAGTACCACGCGAACCTGCGTCTCATACTGCGCCTGCTTACCGACGTGTCTACATACCGTCTGCAAAGAAATTACAATGTATCTACCCTGGTTATACCGGATCACGCGTTGTCTGTACGCCACGCATTCAGGCCGCTAGGCCGCTTCTTATGTTCATGGGCGACGTCAACTACTTACCATCAGGTGGCACGTTTACCGGTTTGCCTATCCAACTAACATAAAAAAATTCCGGCATTCGGCATTGATTACCGAATCTCATTATATAAAAGCAATTATATAAAGACAATAACAGATTTAAAAAAATACATCCCAATTCAAAATCAAAATTTGCACATTATATGACGATTCACGCTTGGGAATCGAATCCACGTCCCTATATTTAACAGTCAGGGCTAGACCAACAGGTAGTTTCCCCAATTGAAGGGAAAACATTTTGCCGAAAACTGGCAATACAGACAAATTAATGTCGAGGTTTTGTGTTTCGAGACAATCGAAAAATTATTGGGTGAATAAATAATAAAATCAATTAAATAATTTATAGATATTTGTGAAATGATATTCCATCCTCTTTTTTTGTTTTTTGAAACAATATTTACAATGTTTAATAACACAAGACGGCATTTTTTGACACAAAATAATGAATCACTCGAGACGTTTAAACAGTACGACGCTATCTTTAGCACTGCTGCGAGATTGTATTCGCTTTTCAATTTGTATTCGCTTTAGTGGCTTCACTCGCATGTTCGGCGCGCTCGATCTGCCTTTTGTTTATTAATCTGAGAAGATTAATTTGTTAAATTTAAATTCGTCTAAAATACATACGAAAATTGGAATACGAAATTCCATTTTTGAAAGCCACTTCGGTCAATTGACGCGAACGATTTTGACGTTGATATCATAATATTATATGGAATAGCTGCTGTTGTGATTCGAAAATTGTGTTTGAAAATGGAATGAATTTAACGAAATTTATTTATTGAAAACGCAGATTAATTAACAGGCACTGAAATAATATCATTCATTTTATTATTAAATATTTTTTTATTTATTAATAAATTAAAGCTTCGAAAATCTACCGGAGAGAAGAAAATGCTCGTAGTTTTTTTTACAGAAATGGCTGTGCTGTGCCGCCCAGCTTTGCTGTGTTTCGGAGAGAAGGGTAAGACAGGCAGCGTAATTACTGGCACCTAGACGCAACATATTACGTTACAGGATATACAAGGCATGAATTAGTTGCCTGGGCTAGTCCTGCGAACATGTTTATGTCTACGGGCAACGCCACAGGCCAACACCGATAACCTACTAACACGTGGTAAGTCTTCCCCTTTGCCTATCCAACTAAGATAAAAAATATAAAAGTCAGAAGCCGATCTGGGCGTGTTAACATTCCGATTTCGGCATTAACTAGGATCACGATGCCTTATTCCAAAATCCAAGACCTATTCTCAATTCCCGAAAATTAAAAAGGTAATGTGTCAGCTTTTCAATATGGCGTCTGTGGGCGGCACCAGGCGGCACTTACCACTCTCGCTCATCACTTTAGGCCATTGAATGGAATTAATTCTCGAACGTTCGTTACATAGTTGACGTTCTTATGATTTTCCCCGTAATAGCATTGACTAATTAGACCACCCGGCGTCTCTCTGTGTGGGCCATTAGACGCTTCTACGTTCACTACTACTAATTAGTACCAACCTAAGGTACCAACATTATATTTATTTGATTTGTTCAACGATCGTCCAACGTAATATTGTGAATGAATGTATGTTACATATTTATTACATAAATAAAAAATCAAAAAATCAAAAATCAATTTTTTTTTATTCAAAATAGTACTAATACAGTATCTTTTTGAACGTCAATTGAATCTACCACCGGTTCCAAGGTAAGCCCACTGAGAAGAACCGGCGAAACAAACTCAGTGGAACTAATCTTTTCAAATAATATATATTAATAACAATTTTAACATCTTATCTTGAAATGCCCGGGAGGAACGCATTATTCCCAGGGTGTGGTATCTTCCATGAAATCTTTTACTTTATAATATGCTTTACCACACAAACGTTCTTTAACAACTTTTTTGAATTTTTTTATGGAGAGCTTTTGAACGTTTTCTGGGATCCTATTGTAAAAGCGTATACAGTTGCCTTTAAAAGAATTGCTTACTTTCGAAAGTCTAATCATTGGTGCATGTAACATGTGTCTATTACGTGTATTCCTACTATGAATATCACTTTTCTTACAAAATTCATTTATGTTTTTACGAACATACAGTAAATTTTCTAAGATGTATTGAGAGGTGACAGTCAGAATTTATCATTTAGTCAGAAGTTTTCATAATTGGTTTCTGAACTTATTAGTGAACTACTTTTTACTTTTAATTCTGAAAGTGTTTTCAAAAGGCTCTGAAACGAATATCAATGAGAATTTAAATTTAATTTATACCAGTAAAATCACTTCAAATTTTGTATGTATTTCAATGTATATCTTTTAAATACATACATATATATACATATATATTAAATATACATTTAATATATGTACAACTTACCTTACGTTGAGATATGTATCGAAGCACATGACGTTAAGCCAGAAGAAACAAGAAACGAACGAGAACTGGATGAGGTAAGCTGCCGACAACACAATATATTAACAATACTCCGAAAGTAATAGAATACTATAGAAGTATGCAAAATCCTATTTACTTAGAAACTACGCTAAGCTACGACTTATGACGTCACTGTGTGAATTCAAATATTGCCACAAGTGTGAAAAGAGAGATGATGTCATAGATACGTTGAAAACATGATTCTTTCATAGATTACCACGAGCTATTCGCAACGTGGTATGAATCACGCATCGAGCATATAACCAGATAGAGTAGTAATGTGAACCATAAAATTCCGAAACTGGTCAGTGATGTTTCAATGATACGTGATAGTCATTCAACCAACCAGTGATCTGTATGTACGTACCATTGGCCAATCATCCATCAATGGCCTCCAGTCGGCCAATTAGAGCGCAGAACCGGCGCATCGTCAGCACAAATTTGGCGGAGTTTATTTTCATACAAAACACATAACATTACTGCTCTATTCCGGTTACATGCTCGATGGAATCACCCAATGATAATTTTTGAAGCTGTTTGTCATTCGCACCATTGTTGATGAATGGCAATTTTGTGCTTCTTCGCTAGCGTCGACTAGTTATTTTTGACTTAGTCGGAATCGGAAAATAAACAACTATTATAAAATTTAAAAAGAAAGTTGTATTTATGTTAGTATTTTGTGTACTGAAAGGTTATTGAAACAAATAATGCACTTAAACCAAATAATTACATTAATCTCAAATTAAACGTAGACTAATTTAATGTTTATACATGTAAAAAGTGTAAGTCGTCACTTTAAATACGGTCTATGTGGGTTTCACCTTTTTTTTCTTTTCTTTAACGCCGGGAAATGCTCTGAGGCATCCCGCTGGAAAGTGGGTCTCCCCAGGCGGGTATGTGGGACTCGCCGCGCCCGAAAGCTGGTAAGTGAACGCAGATCTACCCACAAAACCCGGCGAGTTCCACCAATGCCGCCTTTGGTGAGTTGCCCCGGAACGAATGAGCAAACAGGACACCTCGACGGCTAGTCAGCCCCTCAGGGGACCGACGCCACCTCCACAGAGGGGTTGTCCTGAACCATGGTGGGGCGTTTCAAACTTAGTCCAAACAGGTCATGTTATGAATCAACGAAAGGCCCGAAATCAAAGGCTACTAATATTATAAAAATAAAAAGATCAAGAATTTTTATTATTATTATTATTCATAGCATTATAATTATTATAATTCGGTAAATCATTTTATACTATATTTATACAGCGGTAATTCTGTTTCTCTACCAGATAACTTCATTTCTGATTCGATGCTAGAGTAACATCAATCATTTCTCGTTTCATAACCCCCTGAGGTTTAGACTTCGATAGAGATTTTTTTGTAAAACTGTATTGGGACTTCTTGACTTTAGTTTTCAAAAACCTATTATAATACCAATTTATCGATTTTCAAATTAAACAAATCGATTCCTTTTTAATCGATTAGATATATCGATTGTTTAAAACGAGTCTCAAAGTTGTAGATCACCAAACTTAGACATGTTATCAGAGTGGAGAATAATGTTGGACAACTAAAACTTCGTCCAGAGTGTTTGCCAAATTCAACGCTTGGACATTGAACTTTCTACGAGAACTACAAAACATATCGATTACAAACTGTTGTCTAGATAATATTATGTTTTGAAACTTTGCATTTGCATGCATATGCGTGCATGCGTGCGTTGCACACAAAATATGTGCATGCTGCCTGCACAATGTACACACAAACATGCATGTATGTTGCAAATCTGTGCTTATGAAATGGAATATGTAAACTATAGCCATCGCTACCTGGATTTAACTTAACGCTGTTATGTGGACCAAATCGTGTAAATTTTGACACCAAAAATAAGCTAAAAGCTCACGGTGATTAACTTACTATAGTGCCACATAACCCCCGGGACCCCCGGGACCCCCCGGACCCGGTGGTATGCCTAAACGCATTCCCCAGTGAAATAAAAAAAATCAACTGAATCACTGGCTCATTCGTAGCTTTTAATATACAAGCTAAATGCATTTTTTTGACAAGGAATTACGGAGATTAGAGCGTTCAAACAAACAAATTCTTAAGCTTTATTATATTAATATAGAAAAATATCCTTACCCATTGCGGTGCAGGTTGCAGAAGGAAACTCATGGCCTGCCAGTTGTGTCGCTGCCAGACAGCTGAATGCCACTGCCAGGCAAATAGTGTGGCACGCCAGGGCCTTGCCATGCGTGTCACGCAGTTCAGTTATAAACAAGTAAACGCATGCCGTCGCTAATAAGAATGGCACTGATATTATTAACCCTGAAAAAAAATTACTAAATTATACTATTAAACTGTTAAATGTCATTAAATATACATACACTTATATATTATTAGAAGCATCTGCATATTATTTAGGAAATTATATGCAAAAGAAAACAAGTATCGTCATTTTTAGGCACGGTTCTCCTCCTCGAAATTAAGCGAGGAGAGTGTTTGGGCCATTATTCTCTGGTCTACCACATCTCGTCAAGCATGCACGTTTCTAGACAATGTTTTTCCTCAATTAGCAAGCAAGCAAGCGATGTTGTCATTTTCAGATGTACGTTGAAATTACGAAAAAGTGGGTTTTTCGTAATTTCAATGTTTTTTCAAATTTGATGACACCGGTCAGGAACGAACCCAAACCACCCACTTCGAGGCCGAGCCCATACCCACTAGACCATCGCCCTCGTCGCAAAATAAAGCCATAGGGAAATATAATAATGTGATAATAATACAAATAAAATTCACGCTCGTTTCACCTTTAATAATAGGAAATACGAAAATAATAGGGAAAAGCTACGAAGATAACAATAACAGCAAACTAAATATGTAGGTACTAAGGAAAACTCTCTTTGTGTTTATCTAAAATTATTATTATATTTTTTTCTATAATATATTGTATTATAATAATATATTCGGATACACGAATCGGTAGTCTGGGCGTTTATTAAAAGAGACCATATGAAGCAATGGACGGAAAAAGTTTGATAATGGTTTTAAATTCACTGGTATATTTTTTTTACGATGTTTCATAACAGAACAGATGTAGTAAGAGGAAGTGCCATGCTGAATTGCAGCCGAATTGGGCCAGCACGACTGGGGTGATACCGCTCGTTCACATAACACCGGCGTTAATTGACAGCTATGCTGTCGCGTTTCGTGAGGATTGTGAGTTTCCGGTGGCCCATTAGGGGGATAGGGAAAAGGAGGGCCTTCTTTAAGAGAGGGCAACTCGTCTGCATAATCTCTGGTTGAGAAGATGTGTATGGGCGTCGGTAGTCTAAAGCTTCGACTGCTCGTTTGCCCTCCTATGATATGAATAAAAAACCAAGTAAAAATTAACTACAATTATAACCTTTCTTTAGACATAGAATCGAATTCGTTAGGTGTAGCCATCTGCTCACTTACTAAACCGATTCAGCTCTAAAGGCCTTATGGCCAGCAGAATAGGTCCCCTTTCGAAAAAATAGCGTCAATCTTTACTATTAATTAGAATTTCTCAATTCCTATATCCAATAACATACTAACAACAACACACAGAAATAGGAGAAAAAAAATTACCAGTAGCGTAGGCTATTAGAGTCATTGATGTTTTAGTTTCCTCAAAAGGCGTCGGGAAGCACACTAAAGGCAGCGTTATCCCGGCCGGAATAGATTCGTTCCAGAACGTCTCCATGCAAAAATCCCGGGTGCCCAGCAACGGGGGGTTGCTGAAGGGGACGAAGAGGGAGCCGTTGAATAGCAGGTAAAACTCGTCCTCACTCACTCGGTCCGGCTCCAATTTATATCTGGAAATTCACAACAGTTACGGGATTTTGTTTTGTACTGTATTACATTGACTGTGAGTTTTTAAGTAAGATCTTGACAAATGACCAAAATACATGACAAATCACAACGAAAGATAAATTGTGCACTCATATTTTTCTAATTATACTACTATAAACAACCTATGATTGTGAAATTTAAATTCACGTCAACAATACTATATACTAAAAGGACTACCTGTCAAAAGCGCAGGGGTTCCCCACAATGGTTTCGAAGAGGTTACTGTCATAGCTCCAGATGTGAGTTTCGTTAGCTTTGTGGAATATAGGCTGGAAGGTGAGCGTGGACCGGGAGCATACGGACTTGACCACACCGTCCTCGTACGTGATGCTCAGGTTTTGTCCACTCGCACAGCACTTCGGAACCACTGGCAATTGTTTCTTCACTTCTTCCTCCTGCAACAATGGAAATGAGAAATTAATACATAATAGTAAGAATAGTAGGGAATGAATAATTAATGTATGTGAGCGAGCTTGTTGCATAGAAAATGTATGAAGTAGGTATTAGTTTATTTACTTAAATTAGGTTAATATAGGACTTTTTTTAAACGGGCTAGGTCCACCACTCGTTACCACCGCTGCTACTCCTGTATAGCTAGGATCGACAGCAGTAACCACTAAATGACCCTTTGGTACGATCTCAGGGAGCCCGAGGGATACGTTAAAACTGCCTTGGGACCCGCAACGAATTTAATCAGAAGTATTCAGGAGGAGTAGGAAAAAATTTCAGTTTCCCTCCCCGGATAAAGCGGGAGACAGTACAAGAATTCAATGACTAACAAAAGTCTAGAAAAGATAGCAGCCAGGGAAAGCCCAGCTGCAATGCACCACGGAGATTTTTTTTTATGTCTACAAATATCTGCATAGTATGATTAATATACATGTATATCAACTATGAGTTATTATGTATAACTTAGTGATTATCATGGTTGAAATAATCATTGTTGTTTGAAAGTTGGTTTATATTTTTAAGTCAACTAATATCTACATAGTGAAGTGATATACTAGTGTATATTAACTATGAGCTATTTATGTATGACTTGGGGATATGTTATGTTTCCAGTAATAGTTATGGCAAAATCGCTTGAATGCACGGAAGTTTTTCACATCGTCCACGAGATCGCTGTAATAAGTTACTCCCGATTTGCTACGGATGTTGTCGAGCATTAATGTTCGTTCATTTTGCCAGAGACTGCACTCCCAAAGAATGTGATGTGCGGTATGTTCCTGTTCATTGCCTTCCGTCGAACAGCCGCATAAGGGAGACGGCACGTGATTAAAGCCAAATAGTTTACTTCTAAAGTTTTCGTGGCCGGTAAGGAACTGAGCGACACAGTGGTCAACCTCTAACCAATTCTTTGATAAACGATCGAATACAGATGGAAAGAAGTTATGTGACGTCCTTTAGTTGTATTATCCCATCGGGATTGCTATTCTTTAATAAAATTTTGAGTGGTTATTTCTATAGAGTCAAAAAGTTTGGTAATTTTTTGTCGGTCTTGTGGTCTTAAGAAGTCATATTTCGCGAATGATAATAATACAAGGCAGCGCGGCGCTGTATCTCTAAGTCGATACAGCTCTCTAATATAGGACTTATCAATTTTGACAGAATTCACTAATAAAAAACTAAGCATTACATGGACTTAGGCTCGGCGTAAACAGGTGACCGACCACAGCCATCGGTGGCTGGCGACATCCACTTTTCTGACATATCACTGCTGTAGCAAATGACCGCCACCTACCACACGTGTGCGGCTTGTTTATACAAATATATGAAAAAGTGTGCTAAAGTAGATTTTGGACAATCCACTCAATATCTTTATTTATAGCTTATGTGTTATTCTGATGTATAACCTATATTACTGTTAAATTTTATCAAAATCCATTCAGTAGTTTTTATATGAAAGAGTAACAAATATCCATACACACAAACTTACGCCTTTATAATTTTATTTATTTAATTATATATTAGTAGGATTCTTAACAGGACTGTTGACTTTCACCCGTTTGAACGATTGTTTTGATGACAAATGCCCAACAACTTGAAAAAGTGGCGCTGATGACATCATCAGCGCCACTTTTTCAAGTGTCATTTTCAATTTTTCATATAGATTATACGGATACAAAAGGCAATAAGCGACGTCAACCCCTACACATGGCAACCATATCGATCCGGATCGACCGCGAAAGCTTAGGTTCGAATCCGATACGAGTAGACGCCAACTCAGACCGCACAAACAGCGGTAGCACCACAGAAATATATCGAGATATAGTATCTTGATATAGTTTTGTGGGTAGCACTATGCTACCTTTAGATTATAAGGGTACCACGTGTGATCCGCCTCCCAAACTCCTGAGGGTGTGATGAGAGCCGGCCCTCATGATAATAGAGTGAATTCGGGGCGACCCCCTTTTGAATAAATCTTAGGTGAGCTATTTGCTCATCTACTGTTCCGATTGAGCTTAAAGGCCATCAGGCCGAAAAGTCTAGCCCTTCCTTGATTTCTAACTTTGAAGTACCTAGAGTAAAATTCTAGGTACTTCAAAGTAAACTTTGAAGTTTGTTACACTGTATCTAAAACATACCATGATGTTAATTTTAAAATTCACGTCGTGCCACGACAATTATAACTTGCAACCGTTTAACGTTTCTTATTAGCTTTACTAAAGGAAGTTATTAGAAATAACTGCATTCGATTCCTATTTCACGTCCATTACATGAACATTTCATATTAATTGAATTCATTCCTATTCATAGCCATAAAATGGGTTGTATAAAAGGTACTTCCATAGTATCTTGTTATCTTTATGCAATTTCATTTGCATCAAATAATATTGAATGTAAGTTAAGCCTGTATATTCTTTATGTATTTTATTTAACATGCAATTTTATCTTTATATCCAAGTATTTAGCAGATTTTTATGTCAGATGGACACATAGGCAGAAAAGCCTCAGGTACCAACCAGGCAGCACATTCATGCCTATTTCTGGGACATACTGTCCGAGCGAGTACTGGCAACCGAGCAGTCGGAGCCTTATGGTGATTATCCGACGCCCATTGACATCCGCACAACCAAAAGTTATGCAGATGCGTTGCCTTCCTTTTCCCTATACCCCCCAATAGGCCACCGGAAACTCACAAACTGCACGAAACGCTTGACGCCGGTGTTATGGGAGTGAGAGGTACAAGTATTTATGAAGACTGTGAATTATAACAAGTCTAAATAATAATATTTAGCAAATATTTCATGCTCATGTGATTATATTTCGATATTAATAGTATTTTTACTTTTATGATCGAAAAATACTATTACTAGTTTTATAAGCAAAATTGGTAGGTATTGAGAAAATGTTGTACTTAATATTTTCTGCAAAATCTATAAAATTGTGAACAGGTAGTAAAGTGTGAAATTGGAAAATATGGAGCACCCCAAGGATCAATTTTGGAACTCTTACGGTTATAGCATGTTATGATATATGCGAAATAAGGAAAATAGTAATCTCATATCATATTTCCATTTGGTAAAAGAATAAAGATTCATATTTATTTCATAGGTTCTCCTTATTCAAAAGACCAATTAATTACAAACTTTACTCATAGAAATTTCTTGAATGCTTTAATTGCATTCGCATACTTAAGCATTACTTAGTGCAAATACACAATATAAAGCAAGTTTCAACCTACATGCACACAAACGTAAAATAGAAATTGACATCAAGTGTATAATATTAATATATCGATACAAATTTATTCTTAACTAACTGTTGCCCGCAGCTTCACCCTTATTAACTTATATTTACTATTAACTACTTCTTACTATATCAGTTATCTGCCAGTGTCTCGTCAAAATCAGTCTAGCCGTTACGGAAATTAGCCGAAACAGACAGACAAACAGACATAAATTTTAAAAATTGATTTTTAATGTAAGTATCGTATATAGGTACTTTCATGTTAATTTACTTAAAACCTGTTAATTTGAAATTACAAACAGACATTTCAATTTTATTTATTTGTATAGAAGATGTGGCAAGGGATTGGCCGTCTTGGCGTTCATTGATATTCAGCAGTGGACGGATAGAGGCTGATGATGATGATGATGATAGAAGATGTAAATAAATAGCAAACGTGCATTACTGCAAGTATAGTAGAGCAAATAAATATCATAAAAAGTATTGCCAAAAAAGTTTCGAAATATCAACCCCAACTGAAAAGAAATATTTACATTAAAAACCCATATCCAGTAGGGTGACGTTATGAAAAACGTGCAAGTATTTGCACGCCCAGAACAATCACATAAGCGGCTTCGCAACTTTCACGACTTGACCCGACCGAAAAAAAAAACTTTCTTCGAAGAAGTAGCATAATCTTCCTGTGAACTCTTTTTCTGGAAATTAAAACACCGACTCAAGCACCTCTTCAGCATTAATACGATATTATTGTATTACAAGCTTCAGCCGTGTTAATATGTACTTACAATCGTATCCAAACTGTCGCTGATTATTGTATAGTCTTTTTTTAATGACGCAGGTTAATGCTTTCGCCTGATCCAGGTTTACCTCGGGTAAGGTTCCTGTGTGGGGACTGCCCGGCCGCCACTTAGCAGTCTCCGCGACGTCATACCATAGTGGGCCCAGGATCCTAACCTGATCCCGGCACGAGCACAATGGCGTTACTGGAGGCGCATTAAGTAGCGCCTTCGGCTCAGCCACTAGTTCGTCGCCCGTGGGAGGAGGCCTCGTCGACGGCTTCTCCCACCCGCTCGTCAACCTCCTTCTGGGACATTACTACCTCGCAAAAGGATACCATCGCCGTCCAGGACTCGTCGTCACTCGGATGACGCTCGGCAGAGAATAGTCCCCTCCAATGGCCGACGTTAGATATCGATATTTTTATACAACACTTAAGGATAACGTAGCATTAGTGTGAAAGATCTTTTTAAATCGGATAAATGGTACTATGGCTACGCATACATACACTACCTGTTTAAAACATTATACATAAGGACAGTAGGTCAAGCCTAATGAAGCCATATTTTCACTTACGTGACCAATTTTAAGGTAAACCTTAACCCCAGTCTGTGTCATCAAATACTTGCGTAGAATTTTTATCAGCTATATCCCGTACCTATATAATAGCGCCCCACGGTTTCACCCGCGTAGTTCCCATGGCAATAATACTAAATAATAATAATATCCTTATATTTGTCCCACTGCTGGACAGGGGTCTCCTCCTCGAATTCAGGCGAGGTGACGTGAGCCATAGTGCTCCGATGCGCTGGCTCAAGTGCGGGTTAGTGAACTTCACACAATTTCAAAGACTTTTAAATCTCATTAAGCATGCAGGTTTCTTCGTGCTTCTTTCACCCGTGAGCAAGCGATGGTATCATGTTCAGGTGCACGTATAAATTTGGAAAAACCCATTTCAAGGCACTACACTGGGGTAAGTATTGAACCCGGACCTCCCACTTAAGAGGCCGAGCCCATACCCACTAGAGTCCCGTATTGATACGGGATTATGGTCTACCATAATCCCGTGGCAATACGGGGATAAAATACAGCCATGTCACTTGCTGATAACGTAACTTTCTATAGATGTAATTTTTTTTAATGAGTCAAAATGTATTTTTAAATTGCCTGACCTAATTCATGTCATTACGAATTCTCTTTTAGTACAAAAACATGTTTTTAACAATGCCACAAGGCTTAAAGTATGTTTTTATAATATGACAGGCAAGTTTAGATGGATATTCTTGATATGACAAACTGGGGTCACGGCTACGTTTTGGCGCCATATTATAGCGCTTGTTAATTGGTGAAGTAGTTCGAAGATAAAATGCGCGGGAAATATCTTTACTGGGGTGAGTTGTGGTTGAAAGGTCCGTGCTCTTTGTTCTGCACTCGTCTGCATATT
Organism: Helleia helle; assembly: GCA_963853865.1. Classification (NCBI taxonomy): domain Eukaryota; kingdom Metazoa; phylum Arthropoda; class Insecta; order Lepidoptera; family Lycaenidae; genus Helleia; species Helleia helle. The sequence goes on from OY971429.1 coordinate 6,650,199, forward strand.
TCGCACAAACATTGATATTATGCATCACATAGAAGGGCAGGCAATTTGATTATTGGCATTTTACCGGTGGGAGGGGCTTCCCTCCTGTGCCGCTGTGCCGCGCTCCCGGCTGCATGGGTACCACCTTGCTTGTTTCTCCCGTGAAACAGCTTTGCTGTGTTTCGGAGAGAAGGGCAAGACAGGCAGTGTAATTAATGGCACCGAGACTTAACATCTTATTTCTCAGGATAGGCAACACATAAATGAGTTGCTTGGGGTCGTTCCAGGTATACTAGTTTATGTTCATGGGCGACGTCGACCACTTACCATCAGGTGGTACGTTTGCCAGTTTGCCTATCCAACTAACATAAAAAAAACCGTCTTCAATTTAGTTATCAGGGATTTGTTGGGGTACTAGGTAGGTAATTAGTAGGTTTGAATCTCTAAAAAAGTGCGTGCGTACAAAGTAAACATGTCAGAAGTGAAACTTATTTGGCAAACTAATTTTTTAATCTCGTTTATTATATTTTATACTTAGCCAACTTTGCCAATCTAGGTATCTTTGTCCTAAATGCAGTTTCTATACAATATCATTACCATAGGAAAATATTTTAATTTTATGACAACATTTAGAAGTTTTTTATATTTGTGGCAACACTAGGTAACGTAATTCTTTTCAAAATTCTTCAGTTGCCTGTTAGAACTTGTCGAATGTGGCATGTGTTTTGGCGGGCAAATTTCTTGATCGAAGATTCCGTGAATGGTTCATCATGGTTAAACCCCAGTTAAGTTTATTTGTCAGTTTACTATAGAATAACAATTGCTGAGTATTTTAATTATAGTTTTAAAGTTATTGTCGTTATTCCTCGAAATTGCCAACGATGGGCAAAGTTACCATAACCTGTTTAGACTCATACTTGCCAACATTGCCCGTCATTGAAAAGTGCTTAGGGTTGTCATCTTTAGATAGGTACTTTGTTTAAGATTTTGCCTTTATACAATGTTTAATGTAAATAATCCTAATAAACTCAAAATGTAATTTTAACTACACTTTGTACATTTGACAATGTTAGATTTATAAATAAAAGTCTTCAACTCTTCATTACATACTTAAAAACTAAATTTATGATATTTTATAATCATCCTCAATTCATGTCTATCCAACATTAAATTTAAGTGACTACATAACTTTGTTAAATCCTTAGTACACAATATTGTAAAACTATAAAATAATGGCCTCAGTTGAGAATAAACCTCTCTATGAATGTAAAAACTACGAATACCTATTTACGTGGTATATAATATGTGATAAATACTTACAAGAACATAACGTAAGTGGTGCAGATGCGAGGTTAAAACTGCGCACTGAGAGTTATCTACAAACTTGTATACATTATGTTAATATTTCGTTAATCACGATAATCGTGTCTTAAAGTTCATTTTTGATTTTTAAACCATTTATGCTTATAAATAAAAATTCTGTTTACCTTTTTTATTTTAATTTTCAGACAAACAAACACAAATCTAGAATTTAAAAAAATGTAGTTGCAAAATAGGATCTCGCGCATATAAAAACTGTACCGAAGACAGATGAAAATGCTAGCGTGTGAATCAGTTTCTTCAAAACAAATATCATCGAGAGACGCCATACTACAGTTTGGCATCCCCAGACGTACAATCGTTAATAAAATAAAAAAGTCTCATATTCTTATTCACATTTCATAATTTACTAAGATGTGACAACCCTTAACATTTTAAATTGTTACTTGCGTAACATATGGGAAAAAGCAAAAATCTCTGAGTAACATTACCCAGTAATTTATTTACAAATACATACGTATAAACTACATACATCATTTTGAAATCTAAGCCAAGATTGCCACAAATTCTGGTCGAGGTGTTGATGCCGTACTTATACGAGTTATATTTTGGTAAAAAATCAACGTGGGCAATGTTGGCTAGAAGTCCAGATAATTTTGCCCGTCATCAAAATTGAATAAAATTCTTTTTAAACTCTAACTTACTACAAAATTTGCACAACAAGAACGTGCACAAGTTTACAAGTTGTTGCAAATGACAAAATATACCTACCTTCCTGTACAAAATTCATGACTTTTTAAAATTTTTATTAAAAAAATGGGCATCTAAAGATTACCGTGAAACTAGCCAACTTTGCTTTAAATTTCCGAGACTTGCAATGCCACGTTCGCTCTATCTCTCCCAACTCTCACTCCATGGCTATGTGCTTCATGGTACGTTCGCCCTTTCTCATTCTCTCTCAATTGGTCTCAATCAGTCTCTCTCTCTTCTTCGACAAAAACATTGCACATTTTCGTGACGTTTCATCCGTAAAAAAATGACCCTCATGCGCGTAAAGAATTTTCACTTCAATAATAATAATTATTAATCATATACAAAATGCACAAGTTGTGAAATTAACGAATCAAAAACCTTTCCGGGACTGATTCCTTATTTATTTATGCATTACTTCCATATTCTCAATAACCTCCGATATTTTGAACCTATCGCCAAAGTGAAATAAACAGATACCCAAAAGAAATAAGCCGGAAACCAAAGTTCCGCATTTTCCGATCTCGGTAAAATCTTGTCCCGTAATAGAATATTTTATTCCATTTTTGTTATCGCAAAAGTTCATGAAATATATCAAAGTTTAAATCAACAGAAAACATTGGTAGAAAAATACCGGTGACCCGTCCAAACTTTCGTGTTTCCAAGCTTTGTGGAGCTTCTCGCATTCCGCGAGTAGGGTTGCCACATCCTAGATAAATAAACATTATAGACGATGAGCCAGCGACAGGTTAAGTTTCTGTCGAGCAATAACTTGTACTCTGTTTCTATGTCGTAATAATCGAATGTATAATAATAATCGAATGTGTTTTTTTATATAATTCCTTTATATTTTGATTACGTGATTACTTAATAATATATTCGATATATTATAAATTATATTATTAAAAACAAATCCATGGTAAAGGCATATTGTTTTCTAATGTTTACGCGAATTTCACTCATTATAATAAAACAATTTTTTACGGATTAAGATACAGTTAGCACTTTCTGCGTAGATAGGACTGACCAAAATATTGATGTATCATAGGGTAGTTTCGAATAACTTTGTAATGATAGGACGTATGACACGTCAGTCCTCCCGTGACCATGGTTACTGTAAAGTATCCGAAACGTCGGGCTTGTACAAATCTTTATAAACCGCGATAAAATCATGGTAAAGGCATTTACAAAATGTTGCACCTTCACCTACCGCATAAAAAACATTATAGAAAATAGTTATTGTTTCAGTTAGACATCATTTGTAACACTAATTCCTGGCATGACATAACACAAACTATTACTATAGTTTTTGACGTAACAACGTCTAATAAATAGATGAACACCATATGCATGCACGAAAATGTCCCGTAACGCTAATGAGCGTACGCAAGCGTACAATGAGCGTAGCGGGACAATGGTCCCGTTACGCTCATTGTACGCTTGCGTTTTGTTATGACGTTGTCACGTTAAACTATCGTCCGTAAACCAACTTTACAAACAAACAATTTTTATACAATTCCTTATTAGGTATTTGGTGAATAATATTTTTGAAGCGTAAACGTTGATTATATCATTTCAGTGGAGCGAGCAACACGTCTACAAGTAACGAAACAATAGCAACTGGAAACCAAGTCAACATTTGTACTTGTACCGACAGGAGTAATTAAAGATATTAATTAAGTTTTACTTCCAAGTAAGACTTCCTTGGTACAATCAATTTTAACTTCGTAACCAACGCATATAAAAGTACGTTTTAAAATGAAGTAATCATAATCATAATCTTTATTTGCTAGAATATGGTAACAAAATTGATGTTGGCTTAATTTAGTAAATTTTTAGAACACAATATATTCTGCTAAAGGTCGTCTTGGCGTTCATTGAAGGAGGCCTTGTAGAGTCTGATGATGATGATAATAACTCAATGCAGGTAGAACCGGGCAACACGTCGTTAACAATATTTATACCGACACAATAAAATAATTCAATAAATTCCGAGAGCGCCCTATTCTGAATGTAATTTGAAATAATTGATGAAAATAATTATTTGAAAAGAATGTTAGAATGTAATCTACATCTCGGGAATTCCCAATGATAATGCTTATCTGAAAATCAGAATTTTTCGATAAACATTCACTAAACCGAATATAAAGTGCCTATTCGATTTCATTATCGATAAACCACGCTACTGTGTATTACCAATTACTTTCCTACCTCATGTTTTCAATGTTTTTATAATCTTTTCAATCCTAGTACTTATATCTTTTTGTTAAGTGTATCTTTCTGTCTTTGGTTCCTTTACTAAATACTAATAATACCAAATCTTTTATTATAAGTAATATTTATACATAAACGAATTTATATTGTTTTAAACTAAGGGCGTGGATCCACCGAGGCGCACGGAGAGGCTACGCACGTTTGTGAAGTCTCGCTTTCCAAGAAAATGTACGCGCAATGCGGGTCCGTGAGTAAAACTGCAACACGCTACGCATTTATTGACATTTTTTTTCTTTTATGCCGGGAAATGCTCTGAGGCATTCCGCTGGGTAGGGGGGACTCCCTAGGCGGGTATGTGAGACTCGCTGCGCCCGAGAGGTGGTAAGGTGGACGCAGCTCTATCCACTAAAACCCAGCGAGTGCTACCAATGCCGTCTTTGGTGAGATGCCCCGGATCTATTGAGTAAACAACGCCTCGACGGCTAGTCAGAGACCGACGCCACCTCCACAGAGGGGTTGTCCCGCACCACAGAACAACCCCTCCCAACGTCGGGACAGTACAATGGGGTGAGTTTCCCAAACTCGCCCCTTGCCTCCTGCTCTTTTGTCCCCTCTTCTTATAAGAGGAGTACAAAGAGCCCCCTCGGCTCAATTAGCTTCGCCCAAGGTGCTGGGCTCACCCTAGGCTACTGAGTCCCACCGCCACGTCAAGGCCTGAACCATGGTGGGGAGTTAATCATAAAACCCGGCATTTGTTTACGAAACAAGAAAAACGCTAAAAAGTAATTAAATATGCATCAATCATGCATGCATATATTTTCATCAAAGCGGTTTCATACAAAGTTGGCTAATTTATTTACATTTCAGCCTTACTATGCTCGACACGTCCTGGGTGGAATCAAGTGATGTGTAATAAAGAATACAATGTTTAAAGTTGTATGTCATATTCTGAGAACTAGAGCGTCAAACATTATGCCTCGTAGTACATACATCCTTGATGAATTCTCCCTGTTGCATATGGCATACAAATAAGGGCCAAAACAGTAAATTTCAATCACATAATTTTAGTGTGTCATTTATCCATGGCAAGGTATCGGCCGTCTTGGCGTTCATTAAGAAGGCCTATGTTCAGCAGTGTACGAATAGAGGCTAATGATGATGATGATGATTTATCCATGTCTAAATTATTAGCTTACTAGTTATTTCCCACAAATTTGGAGGTAAAACTAATCTATTTTTACTAAAAAGCGTAAGCAACTCTTAAAGACGCCACAGTTGAACACGGTCTTCTTCTAGGAATCTTGCATGGAAGACCGTAGTTAACCTATGTAGTGGATGCAGTTATTTCACCCAAACAACATATCAGGTTATATGCAGACAGATATGCTGTATGCAGGTTGCACTATGCTTTCCTTTCACAGAAAAGTGCGCGAGGTAGTGCCATGCTACTTTGCAGCCGAAATGGACCGGTACGACCGGGGTTGTACCCCTCGCTCACATATTACCGTCTTCAAGTGACAGCTATGCTGTCGCGTTTCGTGCGGTTTGTGAGTTTCCGGTGGGCCTTTAGGGTGGACAGGGAAAAGGAGGGCAACGCATCTGCATAACTTTTGGTTGTGCAGATGTCTATGGGCGTTGATAGTTACTATAAGGCTCCGACTGCTTGGTAGTCCTTATGACATAAAAATACTTGACTCGGGTATAGTATAAACCTTGTCGCCGAGGTTGGCGCGGACCTGTCGCTCCCTGCAGTCATCCGAGCGATGACCGTCAGCAAGAGCGCATGGCAGGCGGTCCTCTCCTTCTGCGAGGTAGTGATGTCGCAGAAGGAGGAGGCAGAGCGGGAGAGGGAGCACACTGGCGCCTCTTCCCGCAGGAGAGCGCGGCGGCGACAGGCGGTGGCACCGCCGTGAGGGACCTGTGCGCGGCCGATCGGGGGATCTGCCGCGCGCGCGTAATGTCCGGGCTATAAGGCACTCTTATGTGTTCAGGGTGCCTTAAGCGGAGATGAAGGAGGAGGAGGGGATGACACCCCCCACCTTTAGAGAAGAGTGCCGGATGGCACAACGTTGTGGCCCGGTGCGGACGTCCACAGCTCTCGCGCCGGATCACCTAGACGACGAGGAGAACACCGCTGGGGTTTAGTGGGTAGAGTCTGCGTCCACCTCACCATCTTCTCAGGCGCAGAGAGTCCCATATAACCCCCGGGCCCCCCCCCCCCCCGGACCCGATGGTATGCCTCAACGCATTCCCCAGCGAAAAAAAAAAGGGTATAGTATAAACCTACTTTTTAGCAGTCAGTCCTGAGAACGAATCAGAAGGTGCAGGTAAGCCTGAATCAAAATATTACATTTCAATATCAACCATTAACAAGAGTATCGTCGCTGACAGTCATGTATGTAATAACAATTAAACTTATCTGCCAAACATACACACAGAGAACATTCTAAAACTATTTCACACAAGAGCCTCGACAAATAATCCGGGAGTTTTGTCACCAAACTGGTGCAGTTAATAAAAAGTAAACAGCGGTTCACTTCAGAGATAAACGCGAGTGTGATTAAAACGAAACAGCGAGTAGCGACACTCGAAGGGTCGGGATCGAAACCCGATAAAGTCGACTTGGGGGAATTGGGAGGAAGGGAAATGCTCTGAGGCATCCCGTTGGGAAGTGGGTCTCCCCAGGCGGGTATGTGGGACTCGCTGCGCCCGAAAGGTGGTAAAGGTGGACGCAGCTCTAACCACGAAAACACGGCGACTGTCACCAATGCCGCCTTTGGTGAGGTGCCTCGGATCTATTGAGCAAACCTCGACACATTGGGCACCTCGACGGCTGGTCAGTCCCTCAAGGGAAAGACGCCACCTCCACAGAGGGCTTGTCCCACACCACAGAACAACCCCTCCTAATGACGGGATAGTGAATGGGGTGAGTTTCTCATCCTCGCCCCTTGTCCCCGTGCTCTTTTGGCCGCCACATACCCCTCTTCTTATAAGACCACATACCCCATGTGGCGGACCAATCAGCGCCTCACAGGTACAAAGAGCACTTGAAGAAGAGATAAAAATACAAGAGTATATGGTATATATGGAGTACCTATATATGGTATGGTATACAATAGTAAGTTTATATGGTCAAGATAGTTATAGTAATAGGTTATATATGATTCAATACTTATGTTGACAGCTGCTTATTACCAATATTGATACAGTATAACTCCTCTCGAATGTTCTTATTAACTGTATCTTATCTTAAACGTATGAGGCTGAAGGGCAATTCCTTTAAGTGGCCACCGTATATTTTCTTATCGCCCTTTATTACTTATTTATTCTTCAGACGAAGGTCCTTCGTAGATTGTTTCCCTTATCACAGTCAGCTTAATTCCGTAATGTGGATGTAGCTAATGCCATTATAAATGTTTATAAATATATAAAAAAAGTCACATATTATATACTCTGGTAGAGTCTACCCTGGTGGTAGCTTTATGCATACCTACATAGGCATATGCGTGCATTTACAAATTTGCTGTAAAAACTGCGTGGTTCGCGCAATTATTGCTAACATTATATTGTAGAAACAAACATCCATAATCTCAATACAAAGATTAATATTATACAAATGATTTCCTTGGCAGGATCAAACCTGAACCTGGTCGAGGTTTTATGGTCTCAACACCTATCCGTAATAGAACTCCTATTTTACTACGCCGTATGTTTTGTTAATAGAATCGGGAATTGCGGGAATCCATATAATATAATAATTATATATTTAATTATATATTTCTTAGCAATAATTCCGCCAACCACGTGGTCTTTACAGCAAATGTGCAAAACGCATGCATATAGCGCCTCAGTTTATATTATACGCATTTGTCTCTTTTTCACACAATTTATGACTCTTTTCTTTCTTATTAGCAAGTAATTTTGTCTCCCCTCGCCATAGCAGCTTTCACTCGATTCATTATAATGTTGAAACTTCAAGTGGCAACTCGGTAAGCTGACGTGTGTCAGGGATTATTTACCCACTTCAGAACACTTAGTTATATAAATATTCTATGTTTATTATTATTATATATAGATGACATTATCATAACCGATATTTAAGTCGTTGAACTTGTGATCAATATTATGTTTTTGGGCGCCTTATGAGGCGACATTTGATTGTAATTCATGAAAGTATTAAAGGTGATAAAGGTATACGTCTTAGTCTTCTTACTAGGTTAACTTATTACTCCCCACCATGGTTCAGACCTTGTCATGGCGGTGGGGCTCAGTAGCCTAGGGTGAGCCCAACACCTTGGGTGAAGCTAATTGAGCCGAGGGGGCTTTTTGTACCCCTCTTATAAGAAGAGGGTACAAAATAGGCTGTTCTGTGGTGCGGGACAACCCCTCTGTGGAGGTGGCGTCGGTCCTTTGGGGGACTGACTAGCTGTCGAGGTGCCCTTTTTGTTTATAAGATCCGGGGCACCTCACCAAAGGCGGAATTGGTGACTGGGGATAACCACTCCCCAGCGGGATGCCTCAGAGCATTTCCCGGCGTTAAAAAAAAGGTTAACTTATTACTGTTGTAGAAGCTTCGCTTTAACTTACATCAACAACCGCGTCTGTTCTGATGATGATTAAATAATCATCATCAGAAAAAAAAGCTCTATTTCATTTACTAATAGTGTAGCATTATTCTGGAGAAAGATTTTTTCTGTGGTGGCCGGTCCGTGTTGGATGCGAGTGACAAGGGTTCACCGGTGGAATGATAAAGGCTGACGATGACGACGATAATGATGAAATACTCATTGATTATTATTATTGTGTCCTAGGCTTATATCATATTCTAAAACATCAATAGTTAGTTAGTGCACTATAAGATTGTCCACGGCGCTCGGGACGTGTAATGCATGTCGGCTTATCTCGCGACATGACGAGATATCAATGCGCCCGCGCCGGTAGCGACAGCCCTACATACGCCCACGTGAACCAGTTCTGTCATTGCTGTACTATAAATACGAGATAGGTACTCTTTGTTTTTTATATTTTATGGATATTTTATAGGTGAGCGACGATGGCCTAGTAGGTATGGACTCGGCCTTTTGAGTGAGAGCCGAGAGGTCCGGGTTCGATCCTGACCCCTGTGATGCCTAGAAATGAGTTTTTCTAAATTTCTATGTCCACCTGAATATGAGACCATTGCTTGCTCACCGGTGAAGGAAACATCGTGAGGAAACCTGCGCCCGATGCCCGATGAGATTAAATCTTTGAAAGTGTGTGAAGTTCACCAACCCGCTTTGGGCCAGCGGATCGGTGAACTATGGCCCAAAACCCTCCTCGCCTGATTTCAAGGAGGAAACCCATGCCCAGCAGTAGGACATATAAGGGTTGATATTATTATTGTTATTATTATTATGGATATTATTCACTTTTGGATAGGACTTTAAGGGTTTTTTTATTATTAAAGGTGGTAATCTCTGCAAAAGTGTTTTTTTTTTAATCAGATTGAATTAGCGTCTGCTTGCAGAATATACAATTCGAACACAAATACAAACATTTAATTCATACTAATGTTATGATAATTCAAAGTTTAATTCAAATCTCAAACAAATTATTGCGTTTAAAAATTAACATCAAAACGAATGGCTTCTATGATCGCCAACATGTTTCTTGTCTATTGTAAGGAAATTTATTGAAAAATTGTGCACTGAAGTGGACTTTAAAATGATAATTTATACTAGAATATGGCTTTTTAATAGGAAATGTAGACCACATTTAGCAAACTGTAAATATGGATGTCAACTAAAGCTAATACATAAATAAAACGTTCCAGGACTTTTTCCTTTCTGAGATTTACTGCATAAAAGTGAAGCTTTATTTCGCACTCAAAAGTTGCGTTTTTAGGTCAATAGCCGCGGGAGATTTCACATGCAACCCGTTTTCTTTGGACAAGAACAACAAAGCCAATTTATGCGGTTAATTGGTGAAATTTAAAATTATGATGAAAATAAAAATTATATATACAATACCCTACTTTATAATATAAATTAAAAAACATCATATGATGATATGATGATGATATGATGATATATATTTTTTTGTTAACAATTTATAGATATATCAATAACAATATCAAGATGAAATATTATATTGATTTCATAGAAAATATTTAGTGATCATAAAATTACAAGAAAATATTATTTGTTTGTCTAATATTGGGTACTATTACATCTACGTATAATACATCGATGCGCCCACTTAGAATATAAAATACATACGTCGTGTGCTTCCCTAATTGAACATTCTATTGTAAACTTACGAAATATGGAACCCTAAAGGGACATTATTCTACAATAAGGCTTTTTTGGCGCCCACATCGCCTGTTCTAGTTATGGTAATACTTGATATACGTGATATTTACATCTAATATATAAAATTCTCGTGTCATGATGTTTGTAATTTAACTCCTCCGAAATGGATCGACCGATTCTCATGAAATTTTTTGCGCATATCGGGTAGGTCTGAGAATCCGTCAACATCTATTTTGCATCCTCCTAAATGTAGTGGTCCAACCCCTATTTTTTTTTTTAGACCAAAGTCAACGCGAGCGAAGCTACGGGCAACAGCTAGTTAAAATATAAAATCAATGCTATCCGGAAATAATTATCTTTTCGTATAAGTGTTCCGGCTCCTGAGTCATTTTTTAAATAACAATCAAGTCTATTAACATTACAATTAAAATAAACTGCGTAGTTTGTTATTGTCAGAAGTGACTTTTCTTTTATTAAATATTATAATATATATTGTATCGTAGTAACGTTAAAGGTGTGTGATAAAAATACTTTTACTTAACTAAATTTATTTTGCCATTAAACGTATTTATGATTAATGCTATAACAAAAAAGAGATGTTTAAATTATATACTTAGAAGGTACTATTAGTAGTATTAAGCGACTTTGATTTAATTATTTGAAAATAATAATGAACAGTTTTTTCGTCATTGATTTTATATAGAAGAAATGGAGAACGGACAGTCGGTTCATATTATGATATACCAATAATATAAAGCTGAAGAGTTTGTTTGTTTGAACGCGCTAATCTCAGGAACTACTAAAAGATTTTTCAAATCAGACCGATTTGAAAAATCTTTTAGTGTTAGATAGCCCATTTACCGAGGGAGGCTATAGGCTGTTTAACATCACGTTGTGACTAATAGGAATTTAACGCGGGCAAAGCTGCGGTCTACAGCTAATAAGTGATAAGCGACATCCATATACACCCGCCACATCATATGATTAGCAGGTGCTTTGTCGGCCTTTCAAATATGCTCTTTTCTTGAAGGTCCCTAAGTCGTATCGGTTCGGAAATAGCGAATCGGTATTCAGTCTCTCCAAACATGCATTGTGTCGCTCTCGTCTGCATGGGTCCACTATTCTGCTTATTTCGTGAAATCTTTGCTATGTTTTGGAAACAAAGGCAGGACAAGAATTACTAACAACAAAATCATCTCAGGATACGTCTACTACCTACATATGATACATCTCAGGATAGGCGATGCATGAATAAATTGCTTGGGTTAATGGCGAGAGAAACAACAGATTATGGATAGGGTGTTTTCAAACATGGTAGAGATCACCATTGTTTAGTTTTTAACGCCATTAAATTGGTATTTACGATAATTTTGAACGCGGCACTGATACTACCAACATTACACAGGCCTCGTGCCGCTTCACTCACACGTTTTATATTTGTATATATCTATATCGCTCTTACGTGGTTAAATTTGAGCGGGAACGCCATCTAGCGGAAAATAATGGCAAAAAGAAGAGAAGAATATGGCGGATCGTTAGTGTGTGTCGGCCGACCAGCGCGAATCAAAAATTGGTAAAAGTGTAAATTTGGTGTTCTGCGGCTCATTGGGGTGAGTGTAGGGCTTATATTATATTATTATATAATGTAGGCTACACGAGCTGTTCGGTTGTCCTAAGGTGTTTAAACAGCGGCAGCATTTTGAGCCAGTGCACGCGGTTACTAAATGAACCCCATCCCCCATCGGTGGGCAAGGGAAGGTTTATTTAACAACCATTACTCTATAACCTCCAATACATTCCAATCCATTTAAAAATGACTACGCTTCTGATTATACGATAGTAATTTTGAAACATGAAATGATTTGTTATTTGTTCAACTGCTTCTTAATTGCAGTATTTTCCCGCCATTTTAATTATCGTGTTTTACTTCAACAAATATTTGTACAGGTAAATGACATCTCATCAATATGTGATTAATATTGACAATAATGATTTACACCTATGGAGCAAACATTGGTTGTTGCAGTAGAATATTTATGTTTGTATACACATTGTTTAACAAAAAGTTGACGGCATCGGTGATGGAACAATGTCAGACAGTCACCAGTTTATATCTATACTAATATTATAAAGCTGAAGAGTTTGTTTGTTTGTTTGAACGCGCTAATCTCAGGAACTACTGGTCCGATTTGAAAAATTCTTTCAGTGTTAGACAGCTTATTTACCGAGGAAGGCTATAAGGCTATAAAACATCACGCTGTGACTTATAGAAGTTGAGTAACGCGGGCGAAGCTGCAAGCAACAGCTAGTTAAAAATAAATTGACAAAACCCCTTTTACTGCTTTTTTAATTGACTTTAATCATTTGGCATGTTTTATTTTATTCATTAGAATGCTACGTCTAGACGAGGCATTGTTAAACAATAATTCTAATACCGGACACGCGCCAGGTGGGGTTGAGCGTCCTGAGTGGGTTAAGGCTCTCCATACGCGCGCAATTTTATAACTAAAGGACGTAAACGACAAAATAGTTTATTTTTATTTTATTGCTCTAAGAAAGATAATTGGAGAAATTCCTTCTACTATTTTAAAGGACTCATCTACGAAGAAAGTTAAGATGCTTAAACCGGTCCCGTTTGCCCATTAGATGTGAATCTCTTTTTTTAAAAAGGTATATGTTTGATTTTTTTTCTGTTACAAAAGTTACCTTATCATGTTTTTAAAACAAAAAATAAGGTTTTTATCATGACCTATTAGCTCACCAACTTATGTTTTCATTCGCTTTGGAATTACTGAAATAAATTGAAATTATTGAAAACATCATTAATGCGATCACGGCTATAAATCTAAGTTACGACGGGTGAAGCTGCGGGCACCAGCTAGTGCACTATAAATTGATAAAATTGCCGTTTGTATCTTTGATCACAGCGAGCCACTATCCTGTCTGTGACAGCAAAGCTGCTTCACGGGAGAAATAAACAGGACGTCGATAGCACAAAGTGATCATTAATTATTTTTGTATGTTTATATTAAATGTATACATAAAAACACCCTATAGAACGTAAGCCGACTTCATCACTTGATGTATGGCTTATAAAATAAATAAAATAAAAAACACCATAGAGAATAATATACCATTAAAGTTATTTAAAACGCGGATTTGCCATAATTTTCTTTCGATTTTTTGTATCAAGTCTATATAAAGGCCTTGTTCATGAATCGCGATATATAACAATATGAATCCAATGTTACTTGGTTCTTTGTACTCGCTTAATGCCAGAAAACAGTCTGATTTAAAAAAACCTAATTATATTTGATACCAATTATTATTAAAGAAGATTATGTACTTCCCGTGAGAGTATGGGGACAAATTGCAGCCTAAGGGCTATTCTAATGTATAAGCTATATTACCGCACAGTTTTATGAAAATCCATTTAGTAGTTTTTGATTGACAGCAAAGAATAATAAACATCCATACATACAATACAATACAATTTCGCGTTTATAATATTAGTAGGATTATAGAGGATAAGTTTATTAGTCAATTTTGGATGAAACCGCGGGTTACAGCTAGTTTGGATCATATACCATTTCCTACAATAGGGTACATTCTAAGGCCTTTGGGGCACAGCGAAAGGTCTGAATTATCAACTTCGAAGTCCCGTTAATCCGTGCAATTACTTTGAACTATTACTATTTCAATACGGACTTGACTATTCGCAGTATTTTAACAAAATATAGTTACACTGCAGTGTAATGGCAATAGATTGATCTTTGCATTAATTTAATAGTTTAAGGTCGTTAGTTTGAAAACTTCCGGGTTTATGTAATATTTAAGTTTGCTGTACGGGATTTATTGGTACAGCTGTATCCAGTATATCTTTACTTTTATGATTGACATCTTTTATTGTTATATAATCAACATCATCATCATCATAATCATCATCATTATCATCATCATCATCGTCATCACCATCATCATTATCATCATCAGCCTTTATCTGTCCACTTCTGTACATAGGTCCTTCAATGAACGCCAAGACGGCCGATCCCTTGCCACTCGCATCCAACACGGACCGGCCACCGCACGGAGATCGTATTCATTGTGGTATATCAATTGATTATTAATTTTATGTTACGTGTAAGCGAACCACCTGGTCATATTGGAGGAGGTCACCCATAAATAAACATATCACCCAAGACTCGGCAAGATTCATTCATGCGTTGATTATTAAGTGTCGTTTGATGGTAAGTTTCGTTGCCAGTAACACTGCTATTCTTCCCTTCTTGGGCCATAGTTCACCGATGCGCTGCTCCAATGTCAGTTGGTGAACTTCACACACCTACAAAGACTTTTTAACCTCATCAGGCGTGCAGGTTTCCTAACAATCTTTCCCTTCACCGGTGTGCAAGCGATGATCTTATGTTCATTATTTAGATGCACGTAGAAATTTGAAAAACCCCATTTCAATACACCACGGGTCAAGATCGAACCCAGACCTCTCACTCAAGCCCGAGCCTAGAGAGAATTAGGGCTGGCTGGTCGAGTGGTCAGGCTACTGGAGACTTTACCCAGCGGCCGCAGGTTTCAATCCCGCCAACGGCAGATAATTTGTATGGTGAATATAGATGTTTGCACCGTGTATATATGTATTTATATAAATTTCTTAAATTTATTTTCGTTCCTGGTACCCGTTACATAAGTTCTTACGAACTAACCACAGGGCTAGGTTAACATGGTGAGATTTTTATATATTATTTGTTTATTTATTTATTTATATTCATCATCGCTGAACTGGATATAAGCCAATTTTAATTAAAGAACTCCAAGATGGACGATCTCGTTAACTAGAATTAGACTGGCCTTAGCAAAGAGATCGTTATCGTATATAGTCAGAAGTTCACCAACCCTCTATATTTCTGATTGTATCTTAAACCCCAAAAGAGATATTAAGTTTTTATCCAGACTTCTAACAATATTTTATTCTTCATCATCAGCGTGTTTTTTTTCTAAACATTGTTAAACAAGACCTCTTTTAGTGAACGCCAAGAAGGCTAATTATATGTATGTCTCCCATTACTTCTTTAGAAAGCCACTGGTATTAATACAAGTCAATTTACAAACGTAGAATGTATTGGCTATGGTTCTGTCGCATAAATATATTATATTTATGAAAGAGTTATTAATATTTAAATTATTAATTAATAACATATTAATAGATAAATACTTAATAGATAAACATTTACATATTTTATATTTATATTTATAAATAATTAATAGATAAACATTTACATATTTTAATGGTAGTAGTTTTATGTCGTTTGTAAAACATTCAGCCATGAAAAATAATATACTTTTTATATCATTTTAACCTATCTTTCCTCGTACCAAATATAAAATCAGATTTAGCCACTATAATTATAATAAGAACAAAACAGCATTGTCTGCTCTTCGTATCATTTTTCACACCTTGCGGCGATAGTGTCCACAATAATTAATCATCTTTAAACAAAAGAATATTCCGGTGGTCTTTATATTTATCTTGATCACTTTCGAGTAGCTTTGTATATA
The DNA here is from genome assembly GCA_963853865.1 of Helleia helle. Classification (NCBI taxonomy): domain Eukaryota; kingdom Metazoa; phylum Arthropoda; class Insecta; order Lepidoptera; family Lycaenidae; genus Helleia; species Helleia helle. Next base: position 6,666,323 of record OY971429.1, read on the forward strand.
TAAAAAATATTTTCAGAGGTCAGTTATCTAGAAACGTCTTTTGATAAAATACTTAAAAGTATTCCTATCAAATCATTTAGGTACGTATTCATATCAAATTAAAAACAAACTGTTACGTATAAAATAATGCAATAACAGTTATAATAGTATAGACAATAGACTTAAATTTCTTTAGAAATAAGCAACTTCAACAAACTTTAAGCCACAGACAAACAACCAGTACTAAATTTACAACATACTGTATATTTCAAGTAAAGGAAAATCCGCCATCTTGCTTTTTGTTTGTATAAATAATACAGATAATCAAAATATATATAGAATAAGAAGAGCAGGTGGTATATATCGATAAATAACAAACATTAATCTATGATAATTCCAATAGGTCTATATTTTACAACGCCATTTAAATATTAAAATAACATTTGAATAATGCATGTAAAAACGTTTAAAACGCGGCGCATTTATCTCGCAGCATGCCATCTAGCGGAGGTTAGACGAACTCAACCCACGCGCGATTGTTTACACGGGAATTCACGGGATGCGCCCGCGCACGATATCACACGAAGTGTTAACGGTCAATAAGGCATAACATTGTATTTTATTAAGAGTCTTAATACTACATGGTTGTTTTATTTTGTCTTTTTTATTGATGGGAGGGACGATGCCACATTCCCGTCTACATGATCCTGCTTGTTTCTTCCGTAAAATAGCTTTGCTGTGTTTGTTACAGGATGTCTGTTAGATGAAAAGTTTCGTGCATCCAATGTGACACACATCACCTCTTTATAATATTAGTATAGACTAGCTGTAGTCCGCAGTTTCGTCCGCGTCAACTTAGATTTAAAGCCGTACCCGGATTGATGATGATTATGTTATAGCCTAAGTTACTCCTTATAACATCAGCTTTCCGCCATTGAAAGCCCCATCAAAATTGGCCCAGCCGTTTCAGATATTAGCCGGAACAAACAGAGAAAAATTGTAAAAAATGCTATTTTGGTATATGTACCGTATATAAATCCATATGCATTTACTAAAAAGCGGTTATTTTAATATTACAAACAGACACTCCAATTTTATTTATCTGTATAGATAAATTCGATGAATGCCAATCATTATTTTCAGAATTGATACATATAGCATTTTTAAAATCATATACTCTATACTGGCACAAAACAAATCGCAATTCCTCTGTCAAAATTTAAAGAAGAAGAGCCCTCGTACAAATCCGAGTAATTAGGCAGGAATAAATATTAATTATTCAATAATTGTAATTTACATACATTAAAAGTTGGAATTTCGTGATTCATCGTCCTCTTAACGTGAACTTTTGTACTCTTCGGCAAACTCCGTGGTGAAAATTTAAAGTAATGTTACAAACTTCCGACATCCATCTAGTCCAGCCGTTGAGTACAGTTTAATATTTGTTGAAATTCGCATGAAAATATTTGAAGCTTAACTTTAAAATGTGACTATAGGAAGCTAACTAGTTATGTGTAAAAAAATGTAAAGTATTATGTTGTGTTATTGAAATACACTGGGTTTTGTCAATTTATTATTTATACAATTTTTATATACCGGTGGGAGGGAAGCGCTGTGCCGCGCTCCCGGCTGCATGGGTACCACCATCTTGCTTGTTTCTCCCGTGAAACAGCTTTGCTGTGTTTCGGAGATAAGGGCAAGACAGGCAGTGTAATTACTGGCACCGAGACTTAACATCTTATGTCTCAGGATAGGCAACACATAGTTGCCTGGGCTCGTTCCAGGTAAACTAATTTATGTTCATGGGCGACGTCGACCACTTACCATCAGGTGGCACGTTTGCCAGTTTGCCTATCCTACTAACAATAAAAAATAAAAAAAACATAATATGTTGATCCACACGAGTCAAGAAGGAGGACACAGGTCACAGGCCCACAATAATATGTCTAGATTACTTTTTAGCTTGTAACTGATTATGGTACTGGATGGTAAAATTTGTCTGATTAGATCTAGAACATGGCATCACATGGCGTATAATATTCAAAATCAAAAATCAAAATCAAATTTTTTTTATTCAAAATAGTACTAATACAGTATCTTTTTGAACGTCAATTGAATCTACCACCGGTTCCAAGGTAAGCCCACTGAGAAGAACCGGCGAAACAAACTCAGTGGAACTAATCTTTTCAAATAATATATATTAATAACAATTTTAACATCTTATCTTGAAATGTCCGGGAGGAACGCCTTATTCCCAGGGTGTGGTATCTTCCATGAAATCTTTTACTTTATAATATGCTTTACCACACAAACGTTCTTTAACAACTTTTTTGAATTTTTTTATGGAGAGCTTTAAAAGAATTGCTTACTTTCGAAAGTCTAATCATTGGTGCATGTAACCTGTGTCTATTACGTGTATTCCTACTATGAATATCACTTTTCTTACAAAATTCATTTATGTTTTTACGGACATACAGTAAATTTTCTAAGATGTATTGAGAGGTGACAGTCAGAATTCCTATTTCTTCAAATTTTTCTCTCAAAGATGAATAGGGAGGCAACTTGTAAATTGCACGAATAGCCCGCTTCTGCAGCACAAAAAAGTTGTTTATATCGGCTGCATTTCCCCATAAAAGTATGCCATAAGACATAATGCTATGAAAGTAGCTAAAATATACTATTCGCGCTGTATCTACATCAGTATTTTTTTCCTGTATTTTTCTTTGGCGTTGTGGAATTCCTTGGGGGACGCCGTTGCTCAGCAATGGACTTATTTGGCTGAATTAATGAAAAAAATATATAATACTGATTGCATAATATATAACATTGGATTATACGGTGGCATATGCAACGACATAAGTAGGTACCATTCAAGGATTACGTCAATCAATACTGACATAATAATGGGGTTATAAGTCGTTGAATATTTAATATGTATATTAATCACGTGAGGTTTTTAAGCAACTTTTCTAATCCTCCCCCCCCCCCTGGTGAAGCTTGGTGAGCTAAACGACTAGCAACTGCTTTACTGCAAATATTCGTGAATTTCCACAAATTAAACAATTACACAAAATTGACAATAAATTTCATAGGTTCAGGGTAAACTGTACGTTAATACATGGGGCATAATGACATGTTCTCTGATTAAAGAAAATGTCATGTATTCTAATTTAAGAAAGTTCTAATAGTGCGGGCGAATTATATTTTGATGACTAGTCAAAACTTTAGCAACCTAGCATGCAAGCCTGAAACTAGGTCTTAAATCATTAATGTGTCCCGGCGTAAGGCGGTCTGGAGTCCTAATTCACAACTGTGACACCAATTTATAATCCCACTTATGTTAATGTGATATGAATTTACAAACACTCATGCTAGCTGACTGGCTGGCAAACGGGGCGATGAGCCACAAAATAAATCCGTTTGTTTTAACAACCAGTCGTCAGGCTACTGTGCACACAGTGGTCGCGGGTTCAAATTCCGTCAAATACAAATGATTTGTATGATGAATATACATGTCTGCGCCAATTTATAGATATATTCATATATTCATATATCCATAAATGTATCTATGTTCCTAGAACTCTTAAGGGCTAGGTTAACGTAGTGTTATTGTTTTTTAAAACAATATTGACTGCTTTCTTTGTATTTACTGCTAAAATCTAGTATAGAGCCACTCATTTATACAAGTTAGCCACCAAACATAATTATTATTATTAAAACATTAAGGTTTTTAACTAATAACTTCCACACCTATAACGTCCATACTTTCGCATTTGTAACATTAGTAGGATACTAGATATAAGCCTGCGGCTTCACCCGGGCTTATCGGGGATCAAGTTACTAAATATCTTGTCTGCTAAGTCCTCAAGTGTCCTATGAAATAGCCTTCGACCTGAGAATTAAGACCGCAACTATGCTATTACTTCGATTTTTGTCGTTGTTGCGTCAAAAATGGAAGTTCCATTCCATCGCTATACGAAATTGCATCAAAATGTATGTTTTTTATTACCTTACTATCTTATGGTTTGAATCCATTTTCTAGAGAATACATAATATTTTACCAAGTTCAGATAAAATTGATTGCTACCCATCTTAATATTGTAACAGTATTCTTATATCCTTTGTTATCTTGTGAATTTCAGTATACATTATCCAATTAAATACATGTAATTAAATAATAATTCCATAACGCTATTCTAATTGCTAAATCAATATTAATTCAAATTAAAATAGAGGATTATTTTATCAAAATACGTCGATTCTCTATCGAAATAATATCGATCCATTTTTGTCCTCTATAAAATATATTCAATACGATCAACCTTTTCCCGGCATTTTCTTCAATCAAGCTTCAATCAAAATGGTATAAATAAATAAAACATTTCATTTTACAGATATCGCTTCCGAGTATACACGATTTGATTGAAATTATATCGCCGTAATGTCAGAGCTAAGATAAATGTCTGCCTCTGGGCAAACAACTAAATCCTTACCAAAGCACCTTTCTCTTTTATGAATATTTATTTATTAATTAGTTTTTCAATTGACTTCAATTTATTACGGTTTTAGCCTTAAGGAAGTCATTATTGTTTGTTTAAGATTCATTGCATAATTTCTATTTTATTTTATTTTATTAAATAATTGAAAAATAAACCTAGAGGAGTTCGCGGATAATAATAAAATGTATCACGAGTAACGGAAAAAAGCTATGATATTTATGTAATAGATAAAAATAACAGGATAATCAACGCATGAGTTTGGATCCAACGCAGCATAAAGGTAAGCGTCCACATGTTCGCATCGTACGCACCGAACGCACGGCATGCAGCAGATTTTAGTTTCTTTGTATGGAAAGTGACACTTAAATGCGATCCGTACAGTGTGGATCAGTGGACGCAATTAAATGACTTTCTATACAAAGCAAACTAAAATCCGTTACGTCATGCGTGTCATACGTGCGGTGCGGCACGGCACGGGCCAATGGACATGTACCTTAAGCTAGGGACTAAGTAAACCGTGTAAACCCATTCATTGATAACATTGAGCACATTGACAGAACCAGGTGACTCGTCTGCCATTTTAATTACATCTCTCATATACAAAAAAAAAACATTTTGTTCCGAAAATGCAATAACTGGTGAATTGGCCCCACGTTTATTGAGAGAGGGGTGAAGATAGTTTAAACATGACGATGATACCGATTTATTTTGGAATTTTACTGTCGATACAATTAAAGTTAACGCGTAAATCAATCGTGTCCGTCGAAGATTGCATAATTTATTCAACGTCAGAATATTCCAAACGAACAATCACTTCATAAATCGGTTCAACTTGAATCCGTAAACGAGAAACGGGATATTCAGTGCGATTGTTTAGATTGCTGCCATCTTGGAAACATGCTGTTACATTTCCATGGGTTGAACTAGACTTGGTCGCGTTATGTCGTGAACGTTGTTCTGCCTTATAAATTATTTCTTGATAGAGAGACCCTTCCACCAAATATTGAGGCACTTCAAGCGGTTATAGAAATAATTTTAGATATTGCTTTTCTACGGCGTAAATAGGATCTAATATACGATCCTAACAATCACAAGAATATATTTTAAAACATAGGGCAAAGGACTTGTATTCAGCTCTTAGTAAATAAAAAAAAACATTTGAAAACAATGTCCTATTCATTTAGTAATGACGAATTTATGGCTATAAGATATTATACAATATAACTATGCTAATTATTATTGAAATTAAAAGACAATACTATAAGCAACATATTTAAATTGTAGAGACTCTCAGCGCAAGTTATTCATAAGCGTGCTGGAGAATAAAATAAGCAATATACAATATCAAAACACCTCACAAGACAAGCCGAGATCGTTTGGGATGAGGCGATAATCTCTTTTTGTTATTCAGATCCTGCAACGGGATATCTATATGCAATATGAGGTGCTGGTAGTGTCTGAATATGCAAGTATCGAAACCCAAGCTTATAAATGTTTAAGAGGTCCAGCGAAAAAACGTAAAGATATAGATAAGGGGGTGAGATTTGGATATTCCATGATGCCATGATTATGATACCTACAATTTCATAAAAAAAAGTTTGTGCATTTAAAAACTCTCGTTCTTTCTCTTTCTCGTACTTTTTTTATTTTCATAGATTTTGACGGGACTTTCACTGACAGATAGCTAATGTTCCAAGGAATAGCTTAGGCTATAAAAATAATCATCATCTATCCGTATACGGCTGTAAATTTAAGTTAACGCGGGCGACAGCTAGTCTAATATATTCGTATTAGTCTGGGCACAAAATACCAACAGTAAATAGAAAATTATTGACTTAAAAAATACTTTTAAATTATATTTAGAAAAACTACTTATATTTAAAAGCAACAAAAAAGCAGTACTTAAAAACATTTAAGTCGTGGTGTAAGCTAACAAGTAATACGTCATCAACCAAACTACAGTACCAATCCAAGTGAAATATCGTTAAGATAATTGTAATTTATGTATCGCCTGTCGCGGATCCTGATTGAGAAATTGAGAGTATTTTAAACGCTGTCAAACTGTTAGTAGTACGTTATATTTTAATTCCTATCTCATTCCCCGACACCGGTTGATTTATTTGATTCTGAAACGGCTCAAGATAGTTGTGAGTAGTTGATTATGTCATGGTCAAATAGGAGACACATTTTGCGTTATTTCGCACAAAGTTACCAAACATTTTAAGTTTTATTGGAGTGGAACTGTTCATCCCTTTGTAACGAGTGCCACAAATGCCGCTTTTGGTGAGGTGCCCCGGATCTCTTGTGCAAACAGGGCACCTCGTCGGCTAGTCAGTCCCTCAAGGGACTGACACCACCTCCACAGCGTCTTCCCGATGCCAGGAGGCTGCGATGTCATTGACACCACGGCTGGCGGAGGTAACCCTCCCGTTTATCTGTTTTAGGTAGAAGCCATCAGCTCTCCTACTCTTCCGATTTCGCAAAAAGGTCTTTGGACCATAGCATAGGTCAATTCGAAAAAAAAAAAAAAACACCTCCACAGAGGGGTCGTCCCACACCACAGAACAACCCCTCCCAACGTCGGGGCAGTGCAATAGGGCGAGGCTCATATCCTTGTCCCTTATCCCCCCCCCTCCTTTTCTTATAAGAGGGGTACAAAGAGCAGCTCCCTCGGCTCAATTTGCTTCGCACAAGGTGCTGGGTTCACCTTAGTCTACTGAGCCCCACCGCCACGACAAGGCTTGAACCATGGTAGGGTGCAACTGTTCCGCACGTTTTTCCATCTACTAACATAATAATTAGTTTGACAAATCATTCTGTCTCGCTCTTTCTCTCTCACCCACACACATAATCCACACACAACACGCACACACACAAAACTTGTTTGTGAAAATTTAATATTCAAATGGATAACAGTAATTAGCCTTATTTAACGTTATTTAACTAGCCTTATTTAACCTATCTTTTAATTAGCGCTTACAGTAAATTTGTAAAAGATAGGTTAATATCTTTTACAAATTTACTGTAAGCGCTTTCGCTGCCCTAATTATAAACAAAAACTAATATTACTAATTACTTGAATAGAATTAAATTAACACTAATAAATTACTCTAATTTATTAGTGTTAATTGGTTTTATTCCTGTGCTATATTTCTTTAATTTTAGTAATGAAATTGACGCATGGTCCATGGGCCAATATGATACAATGGTGGAGGCCGCGTTTAGGTAGAAGAAGTGTTGGTCGGCCATTAACTAGGGGGGAAGACGCTCTCCGGGCAGTAGCCGGTCCATGTTGGATGCGAGTGGCAAGGGATCGATCGCCTTTGCGTTCATTGAGAGATGCCTGCGTTCAGCAGTGGACAGATAGAGGCTGATGATGATGATGATAAATAAAGTATATTCAATTTATTCATTAATAGTATTTAATGTTTAATACCATTCGGTGGCAGTCCTAAATTGATACGAATAGAATCGGCCATCTTGGCGTTCATTGAAAGTGGCATCCAGCATTCTTAAAAGTTTGATAACGAACACATATACAAATAAACCCATACAAAAGTTAATGAGCATTTATCATGACGTGCAATCAATAGATAGGAATATGCCTGGCATGCCACTGATGCCACTCACGCGATGCCAAGTATCTAGAGATCCCGTCAAGATGCCGGTGCTAAGATAATGGAACGTAAATATTTGCCAGGGCTGCCACTTGCTTCATTTTCCTTTTCCCTAATCTCAACAATAATTGGCTTGCGATAAAGCGTATCATGATTGTGTTTTGGTAATGTTAGTACAATTCTTGGAGTATTTTAATTTGGGAATCTTAATATTTGTATTTTGTATGCGATTTAAGTTTGCGATATGACAAATATAAAAAACTGTTTTTTTAATGTTATCACTTATCAGGGGGCAAACGAGCAGTCGGAGCCTCACGGCGCCGACGCCCACACACATCACTCACATCCACATAACCCCAAGGCCACGTAGATGCGCCGCCCTCCTTTTCCCTATCCCCCCCCCCCCCCCCAATGAGCCACCAGAAACTTACAAACCGCACGAAACACGACAGCACAGCTGTCACTTGATGCCGGTGTTATGTGAGCGAGAGGTAACACCCCATGGTACAGCATGGCCCTACCTCTTACACGTATAAAAACCTTTTGATTTTTCAAATTATGTCAAGACAAGCCTTACAGAAAATCAATGGTAAAATGTAATTATTAAAATACTCTCTCTCTCTTTCTCTCTCCCTCTCTCTCTCTCTCTCTCTCTCTCTCTCTCTCTCTCTCTCTCTCTCTCTCTCTCTCTCTCTCTCCCTCTCTCTCTCTCTCTTTAGCCAAGAATTTGAATAAAAATATAAATCAATCCTTCCTCCTTATCCTTTAACTTTATAGTTTGAGGCCTCACTTCCTTTACAAAAAAAAAACCAGACAAGCGTGAGTTGCTGAGGGTTCAAAACGTGTTTTTATGTCATTAGAAAAAATGTTTACTTCGGATGCCGTCTGGTATATTGGCCTTAATGCAGAAGGTAACGGGTGCGACAAGCGCTAAGAACAATCTTCATATGATGAATATTAGTTTTATCTTTCTTTATTGAACGGATAAAGCTAATGAAAATATTTAAAATATCTAGGACCCTTTTTTTATGACGCTGGTAAATACTTTCACATGATCCAATTTGACCTCGGCTCTCGAACCTATATGGGGACTCGCACTTGGGAATGCACTTCCCCACTAACAACTGTAAACCACCTGCGAGCGCCTTAAGACGCTTTTTGGGGGTCCCGGATAAGTAGGCAACAGGATTACCTCAGCGATAGGCTGACCCGGCGAAGGCCAAACTATTCCTCCTAAGGGGGACTGCCCAGTCTCCACTAAGCAGTACCCACGATAACATCTAGTTCTAACAAACTAACCGAGGGAATCAAACATGCGTTGAAGGATAAATTCATACTTATCACATACAAAACCTCACAAACATACCCCTCGGAGCTCAATGATAATTTATACGAGTTTGATTGTTCAGACGCACATGCTCGTTAAGGTTTAATTATAATAACTCATACACGATCTTTATCTTTATTTACTACCGTTTTTACAGACTGACGCGTACACATTCTTAATTTAGATAAAGATAAATATTTATACACGTTCACACCACGTTACTACACATACATACTGTGGAAAGCTCATGAGAACTAGGAATGAAAATTAATAATAATAATATCTATGGCCGCTTTTTACACCACATCAATCTGGTCCCGTGGTAAGTTCTCGAAGAACTTGTGTTACGGGTACCAGACAACGGAAATATATTTAATACTTTTATACTATACATATATTTAAGATTTTTATTATATTATACACAATATATTTAATACACATCCATGACACACAGAAAACTTTTGGTTCCCTAGCGGGATTCGAGCCCGCAACCTCCGGCTAGAGCGCTAATGCGCTAACCATTAAGCTACGAAGGTCGTCAAAATTATAAATAAAAAAACTAAAAGAAACTTGAGATGCTCGATATTGATTGATATAAATACCACACGCTTTTTTTACAATAACATACTTTTTGTTAATCTATTTAGTAATTGTTATTAAGGAAATGTGTGAGTGCATATGCATAAAGTACCTCCTTTCTTCCTCTGCATATGGACAAGAACACCGAGGCATCCTCAACATCTAGACCCTACAAATAACAATCATGAGATACATATGTCAATACTCTTACGTCATCACTCCCATACATAAGCTTCTCTCACCAATATCTCACCAAATCTTCCATAGAATCATCATACAATTTAATCCCATCCACAACGAATACTTGAATGATTAATCATTTTTTGATTCCTCCTTCTTATCCCCTAAGTCTTGGCTAAGCTCGAAGCAATTACGGTGCCCACAAATTGAATTATTTTTGATATTGAATGGATGGGATTAAGTCTTTTATATTTATTGGAGTAAATTCCTAGGGTTAAGCCTATTTTGTTAAGGGTTTTTTTTACTATTATAATATTATATATTATGAATGGGTTTTAAAATGTGATTTTTATATCTTTATGATGGTTATGTGTGTGTAATGTATTCTAATATAATACGCTGGAGAGTTTTAAAGCACTTATCTCAAAAACTACCCGTTGGAAAAAGGCGTCAATCAGAATTCTTAAGAGGAGGGTTACAAGGAACTTATTTAAAAAAAAGGTTTTTTGTTACTCTCACACTCACGACTTAACATATCTACATCTTTTTCAATATCTGGATTCGCTAATGATACTGACGTCAAAACTATTTCATACCCCTGAAACATATACATATTTATAAAAGTCGAAGCCAAGAAAAATCTCGCGTTTCCAAAAATAAAATCATTCCACTATGAAACAATAACTTACAAGAAAAAGTAAATGAATAAAAACTCACAAACTATTGCGTGCGATGTAAAGTTTAAACAATGTACATACGAATACAGTACATAAAGATGTAAAGTTACAAACAATGTACATACGAAATATTCGATGGATATGCAACCAAAGGAAAGGTCTGTTCATTCCGGTGGCTCAGAAGATGTTTGTTAGTAAAGTTGACTCAGAGCTTCTAACTGATGTGTTTACTAAATGATCGATAACTAGTCGATAACGTAACAACTAAATAAGGATTTAAAATGTTTTTACCGATTCATGCAAGCGCTTTAGACAAGTAGAGTTTTTGGGCAAGAAAGTTTTGTATGCATTGTTTTTAGAGATCTGAATCAGAGCCAGTGACATACATAAATATATAATTTATGTGTGCCTGGTAGAAGTAAACGCGTAACGTATGTGGTTAATGGTATAAACAAACGGAAGGACCAATTAAATCACTATAATTTTAGTATAGATGTATACCGGTGGGAGAGATACCCGATGCCCCACTACCGCCATGGTTACCATTATCCTGGATAATTCTTCCGTCTAACAGCGTTGCTGTTTCTGAGAGAACGGCTGGGAGGGCAGTGTAATTACCAGAACCGAGACTTCATATCTTATGTCTCAGGATAGGCAACACATTAATCTGGGCCAGTCCCAGGAGAAATAGAAGAAATAGTTTTTTATTAAAAAACTATTTTTACGTTTAGTACAAAAAACATGTTCAAATAGCTTCTTAGCGGGATTCGAACGTACGACCCTCCATATTAAACCACTCTCCACTTACCATCAACTATTTTGTAACAATTTAAAGTCAGCATTTAGTAAGTTTTAGAAATAACTGTACCGTGTTAAAACTACTTACGTAATAAAGACAAACACACCATATATTTCTTGTTAACTAACCTAATATACCTGCGTCATTCCTGAATAAGTTATGATCTCGGAAGCTACGTGGTTCTAAAGGAGTGCGCCCACTTTTGCCGCTTAAAATATTTCAGAGTATAATAGAAATACTAGCGCGCCCGCAGACGCAGGGCGTCTGGGCCAATACATTAACAATTTCATCAAAATCGATCCAGCCGCTTAGAAGGAGCTCAGTCACATACACATATAGAAGAATTACATATTATATTAGGATAAAGTTAACTGCATCAAGGACAAAAGCTGGACTTACCGGTGGAAGGGATGCGCTGTGCCGCGCTCCCGGCTGCATGGGTACCACCATCTTGCTTGTTTCTCCCGTGAAACAGCTTTTCTGTGTTTCGGAGAGGAGGGCAAGACAGGCAGTGTAATTACTGGCACCGATACTTAACATCTTATGTCTCAGGATAGGCAACACATAAATGAGTTGCCTGGGCTCGTTCCAGGTAAACTAGTTTATGTTCATGGGCGACGTCGACCACTTACCATCAGGTGGCACGTTTGCCAGTTTGCCTATCCAACTAACATAAAAAAAAGAAAAGCTTACATTTTTTGATGATTACTGATTTGATGATTTTAAGAGTCAAGAGTTTTAGAGTCAGGGAATGGTTCGGTCGGGTGGACAGAAATAGAGATATCCAACTAATGGGACCACTATCTCCGTGACACGGAGTCCGCGGGGCGGTGCGTTACATGCGAGTTGAGATCGGCTATCATGACGTTCATTGGAAGGCATCATCCATCGGACGGAACTTCATATACATATTAATGCCATTTCTAATCTGTATATTCTCTTATAGATTCTAGGCCAGTAAAAAAAAATTAAACCTCGCACTAAATTTATGATCCAATTTTTTATAACATTTAGAGTCACTTGGTGAGTATAAAATTACAGAATGTCTGCCAGTAGATAACTCTTAGAATATTGGATTAGTGTTCATAAATCGTAAGCCATCGTAAAGTTTTACTAAAAAGTTTACAGGAAAAAAGAGATGCGAAATTTTATTCCCTACAACAATGGTCTCAATAACATTTGTCCTGAAGTGCAATCCGAGATATCGATCAAAATTTTTTTTTCAAGATGGCGCTTGAATCTCCACCTGGATCTGTCAGCGTTTTGAGATTTTATGCTCAGTAAGTGACCCTAAACTTTATAAAAAAAATTTAAGGGAAATTTTGTTCGAAGTTGACCAAAAAAATGGTAATCTAACATGATCTTTGCAACATCAATATTTCAAACATGCGTTTCAATGACAGGTTAATGACCTCGGCATCTGTTTGCTGTCTATGAAAGTATATCTTGAAAAATTCTATCCAATTCTAATTCAAAGCCCAATGTAAATCTTTTCTAATTTCTATAGACTAGTATTAATAGTGTGAAAACTATTTAAAATGATTTGCCATGTTTTTACATTTTTATTCTGTAAAGCTCGCCATTTTGATATTGTCTGTAGATGCCTTGTTCACCAGAAATTAATTATTTTATTTTATTTATTTATTTTGGGAGGAACAACAGCTGTAAAAAATACAATGTATAAGTTGGCATAGAAACAGAAAGCTACCAATCCCCACTGGTAGTAACAAAATAAGGAGATATAAAAAATCAAACACCTACACATTAGTAGTAGTAACTAGAACACGTATAGATTACAAAATGTATACGTGTAAATGAATCGTATTAATGATGAAATTAATGATGTATATTAATGATGTAAGTAAACATATTTTTTTCAAAATTAATGATAAACATGGTAAATATTCCGTTTTAATTAGTAGTAATAGAGAAAAATATCATTTTCATTTAAAACCGGCATTATCCTTGTTTTCATTTAATAATACATAATTTCCGTACGGTATATGAGTATTCATTATTCCGTCCCTCTAGTAACACGATCCTCACTTAAAACTCCATTGTGTTCGTACCCTAACGTTACGTAACAGTTTCGCTAAGACATACAAACAAGTCACTCCATTAGCGCTAATTGTTCCCATGTTTACCCTCGCCGGGATCCGAACAGGTATACCCACACTTTTTTGTTCAAACACTTTTACCTGAACGAGGATTTGTATTTAGGACTTCTGTCTCACTATCATCATCATCAGCCGTTATCCGTACTCATTAACTGAACATCAAGGACACCGATTCTCCCCTGCTCGTACCATTTTCAACATCATCACCATCAGCCCCTATCCGTCCTCTAAGGACATAGGCCTGTTTCAATGAACGCCAAAACGGTCGATTCGACTATCATCATCATCACAAATATCAGCCTTTACCGTTACTGCTGGACATGGGACTCTATCAATGAATGATTAAACTGCCGATCTAGGAGCGGCCACTGTACGGAGATCGTCGCCCCATTTCCAAAATAAACACGTTATTAATATAATTCATATGTCAGTATCCAAAAATGAAGAACCATTTATTAATACCCTAAACAGTCCAACCGGAATACATATCAAAATAATTAAATTAGCGTTCAAAGTATTATATTAAATATTATACTAAAATAGCTGTCGAGTGGAAAATAAAAAGCATTCAACTATATTGTTTTAATGGCGTTCAATTCTCTTTCAGTTTTATTCGTGGCTATTCGTGTTAAATCTGAATCAATGATTCCACACTGAGCCTTTATATACGAGCATTTACTACCCTGATTTGTAAAGCCTGATGTGAAAGCTAATTCTTGAAATTCGAACATCTATTGCAATCATATTATGTATACTGTAAGAGGCCGGCACAACCGGAGTGGTACCTTTCACTCACATAACAGTGTCAAGTGACAGCTATAATGTCGCGTTTCGTGCGGTTTGTGGTTTCCGGTGGCCAATTGGGGGGATAGGGAAAAAAAGAAGGGCAACGCATCTGCATAACTTTCGGACTTTTGTTTGTGCGGATGTATATGGGCGTCGGTAGTCACCATAAGGTTCTGACTGCTCGGTTGATTAAAAAAATATTAATTTTGTTCTCTAAAACTAATAATATTATGTTTCTAGCAGCGCCTGCGGTTTCACCCGCGTAATACCCATTCCCGTAGGAACCAGCTTAAATTATAGCTTATATGCTGTTCTGATGTGTAAGCTATATATTGTAGTTTCATCAAAATCCATTCAATAATTTTTGCGTGATCGAGTAACAAAAATACATCCATACATTCTTACAAACTCTTATAATATTAGTTTATTTGAATGGACAAACTGTTGAATGTGCTTCTGCTATGAACCATCCGAAGTGGTCGACTGTTTTTTTCCGAGAAACAGTTCTGCAGTGATTCGGAGAGAAAGGCAGGACAGACATTGTAATTACTGGCACCGAGACTTAACATCTTACGTCTCTGGATATAATCACGCAAATGAGTCGCCTGGGCTGGTTTCAGCTTTACTTGTTAATGTGAGGGCGACGTTGACCACTTGTACTGTCCTATGCCCATTTGCCTATCCAACTAACAAAAAAAATAGTCCATGAACACAAACTTGTTATCTCGTATTAGCTCGAGCGATTCATTCACTTCAACGTGCTTACTCTTCACGTGATATCGGTAACGTTAACCACTAACCAGTTTGGAAGACGATCTGCGTGCCCGTGTTGGATACAAATGGCGAGGGATCGGCCGTCTTGGCGTTAATTGAGGGAGGCCTATGTTCAGCAGAAGACGTATAGGGGCTGATGATGAGATGTATGTTTGGTGTCGGTAATTATACTGCCTGTTCTGTTCTTCTTTCCAAAACACAGCAAAGCTGTATTACGGCACAAGTAAGCAGGATGGCGGTACATATGCAGCACAACGTCTCTCTTCCACCGCTGAAGCTGGTAGTCCAAAAGTTTAGGTCCTATCTTGGACCAGAAATTCACCTACGTGTTATGAGTTCAAGGCAACTTCACTCATATCTCCTAAGTCCTAGGATCGGTTTTGCAATAATAATTTATCCTACATTCATGCTTTACACTCCTATCATAGGTTTTTGCTGTAATACCAATATTGTCTCGTAAACATCTTTCATACCTTCAAATAATTTGGCACAAAGCACTTACCGAAATGAGAAGACAATATGAATCCCAACGTGAGGCCCCCTGAATTGTCTGAGGAGAATTACAGGCTATCATTTATCACATCATATCCCTTGTTTACTGCTCCAAATATTTTAGGGTTCCGTAAATTAAATCATACGATCAATAAAGAGATAAAACAGAACCAATCATCCGATTCGTTAATGGTTTATTACACAAAGGAAAACTTTTATTATAAATACAACGACTTGGTGACTTGGCAGTTGACATGCAAGAGTTTGACTCCTGCCAAAGGCAACAAACATCTGTTTGTATTGTTTATACTATGCTTCGTCTATAATAATGTATACTTACATATTCTCTGATATTATATAGGTACACCTTTAAATTGTTATAGAAAAGAAAAGTATATTAAGTCAATAATATATAATATAAATGTGCAATCAATCAAAACTTACCTACCTATTATATAGGCATCCCGCGGGGGAGTGGGTCTCCCCACGCGGGTATGTGGGACTCGCTGCGCCCGACAGCTGGTAAATGGACGCAGCTCTACCCACTAAAACACGGCGAGTGCCACCAATGGCGCCTTTGGTGAGGTGCCCCGGATCTAGAAAACAAACAGGGCACCTCGACGACTAGTCAGTCCCGCAAGGGACCGACGCCACCTCCACAGAGGGGTTGTACCGCACGAACGAATTTTTAACATATTTTATCTTTCAATATTATAAAACCATTACCGTTTTTCACTGAAATCAGTAAAGCTGACTAGATTATCCGGATTTTTATTTATAGTTGAGATACGGTGCTCACGACTCCCTTGGTGGTAATTAGTGAGTGCCATAATATCGGGAAAAGGGTTCACGTTACAACACACCATAAGGTTATATGGGTTTGCAGGGAAAGTATACCTACCTGAGTAAATTAAAATTGAACATGGTCATTTGATGATTGATGAAGATGATCGTCATTTTAACACTACACGTGAACAAGGCATTCGTAGACAATGCCGAAATATTCGCAAGAAATGTTTAAAATCCCGTTTCAAACAGTTTTAACCCTAGTAAGACAGATTGCGTAACCAAAAAGGGCATTGTGATTGCCCAGATGATCGTCATTATTACAGACTCGAGTCATGTCTAATATGATAAACTTTTTATCATGTTAGACAAGACTCCATGTTAAATTTTTTATCATGTTAGACAAGACTCCATGATAAACTTTTTATCATGTTAGACAAGACTCCATGCAAAACTTTTTATCATGTTAGACAAGACTCCATGATAAACTTTTTATCTTGTTAGACAAGACTCCATGATAAACTTTTTATCATGTTAGACAAGACTCCATGATAAATAAACTTTATATCATGTTAGACACGACTCCATGATTAACTTTTTATCATGTTACTGACAAGACTGGGGTGATGGGCGGCTGATATATGCTCAAGTGTGCAATGTTGAGCAAGATATGTCTGGCCGCCAAGTGTCATTTCTACGTCCCCGTCGTTCACCCTGGAAATATCCGGATCTGCAAACAGGCATTGCACACCACCAACTACCCTGGGATCCAGGTAGCTAAACGAAATGACGCTATCTCGCCAGTGCACTCCAACACGGCGGGAGAATCCCTATACCCATTTCCTTTCCTCTCCCCCAATCCAAGGTGTAAGACGGACCGTGCCGAGGGATGCGTGGCCAAGGGGATGCTTGGTCTCTAACGGTGTCTCTCCAAAGAGATGGCAATCTTGGAGTAGTAAGCAGCCTTACCCGAGCAAGCGGGGCTCTGCTCGGGCTGACCTTTTAGTTCCCCTGCCACTCGTGGGAAAAGATGGAGAAAAAACATATAAAAAACAAAAACCCAACCCCAGAACGCGTTGAAAGCGAGTCGCTTGCGACCGCTTTCAGCGCGTCACTTAAGTTTTCGGAGGAGGCACTGCTGGAGTCGCCTACCCCGTCCCCTAAAAAGGATGAGGCCCAAGGTTCCGGTAGTGCAGGTAGCGATAGAGACCCTACCACTTGGCAGATGAGCCGCAGTAAGTGGAAGCGGGAGAAGCGCAAGCTGAAAAGGAAGATTCAGGAGGCCAGTTCGGCTCTCGCGTCGCAGGGCTCTCTGGCGAAAGCCTCGACGAGCGCTGGGGCGGGGGAGTCGAGGAGGCCTCCGAAAGTCAAAAGACAGGGAACGGACCCTGAAGAGGGCCCGTCGCAGCAGCGCCCGGCCAAGCGACAGAACCGAGGTGAGGCTCTGGCTGAGGGACCGCGCTGCTCTGCAAAGGAGCAGAGCGATCTTGCGGTCATTGTGCACCGGGAGGATGGCGTTAGGGTGGACGAGGCTGCGGCGGACCTCATCAGGGACAAGCTGGCGGATCTCATATTCGCCAAGATGGAGGACCCCCAGGAGGACATGGGGAGATCCACTGCTTTTGCGACGTCGGGACTGGTGTCGGAAGGTTTCTTCCTTGTGACACCGCTCACGATGGAGGCGAGGGAGTGGATCTTGACATGCGATTTTGGTGTGTACAACGGGATCCCATTAAAGGTGAAGCCACTGAACCGGAGCAGAGTAGCAGTATGGCTGCCCGGTAAAGTGGATCCAAGAAGTTTCTACAGGGGCAGAACGCCTATAAAACCGAATTGAGGATGTCGGAGTGGACTCTTATCTCCAGGGAGAAACTCCTCGCTGGGGAAAGACTGGTGATGGGGGTCCCCAACGACGTCTTCAAGGAGGACATAGGACATGTCTGGCTCAACTACCAGGCCACCCAGGTTCAGGCCCGATTGCTGCGTACGAGCAAGCAACAGGCGAAACCTGATGTGGCCGATGCCGGACATGCTAGCGGGTCCAAGATGACGGATAGCGGCACACAAACAGACCCACAGAACTCCACAGAGGAGTCGCTGGGGGGTAAGGGCATAGATTGCGGTGGTGTCTGTTCGGGAGAAAATAGATGCTCCCAACAGCCCCTGCGATCAGCCCTGCCCAACAGCGGCCCAAGCACATCAACAGACACAGACCTGGGACCTGTGCAGACCGCCCCGCTGAAGACACCGGAAGCTCACCATAGTGTGACTGACGGTGATCAGAGGCGGGGCCCGAAGCACTAGGTCTCGGGCGATACACACACATTACACACAATGACTCTTTACAGTGACACTACACACGCACACACACTTACAAACACAACACAAAATAAAATAAAGATACTTCAGTTAAATTTGCACCATTGTCGCGAAGCCATGACAGAGCTTTGCAGATTTGTGGTAGCAAATAACATAGACATCGCCTTGCTACAAGAGCCATATGTTATTAATGGCCGTGTTGTTGGCATTGGCTGTCTGGGTGGTGAAACTATCTACCATCGTGTTGGTGAGTCCGACCCCAGAACATGCATCTATGTTAGCAACAGAGCTAGGGCGTTAGGACTAATGGAAGTTGAATGTTACAGAGATCTCACGGCTGTACTAGGCACACTATGTATGGCAGATGGGAATACAAAGAAAATGGTCTTCATGTCGGTCTACATCCCGAGTGAGACGGACTACGAACCACCAGGACAACTTATAGAAGAGATAATGTCGAAATATAGAGGTATGGGTATCCCGATTGTTGCGAGCTGTGATGCCAACTCACACCACAAGGTGTGGGGCAGCACGGATTGCAACAAGAAGGGAGATTTATTACTTGAATATATTCTTAGCACGGACCTGGAAATAATGAATGTAGGCAACACACCCACGTTTGTAACTAGAACAAGGAAAGAGGTTCTTGATATAACATTAATGTCAAGCGATGCCTCCCATCTGTTGAAAGATTGGAAGGTTGACACCTCTTATGCCTTCTCAGATCACCGCAGAATAACATTCCACCTGAACTGCCAGCTGGAAGTAGTAAAATTTAGAAATAATAGGAAAACAAACTGGGAAACTTTCGATCTAGCGCTGAGTGAGTGGATTCCTGGTAAAAGAGAATTAAGAGGAAAGGAAGAAATAGAACAAGAAGCCTGTAGGCTTGAGAAAGCTCTTAACGATGCCTATCTCAAAGCCTGCCCACAGAAAGAGATTAGACCGGGGAAGGGACAACCCTGGTGGAACAAATCCCTGAACAAAGCAAGGAAAAGGACTAGAAGGGCACTTAGAGTCGCCTTGAACAGGGACGACGACGAAAGCTGGAGGAAATACAGAGAAGAACGCAACAATTTTAAGTAACAGAGCCGCAAAGAAAACAGAAACGGGTGGAGTACATACTGCGAAAGCGTTACAAAACAACCAGAAGCGGCCAGGCTGGTAAAAACGCTAGCAAAAGACAAAACCTGTAAATTAGGAAGCCTAAGGAAAGGTGACACCCTAGTAGTGGAACCCAAAGAAATACTTGCAGAAATGATGGCCACACACTTCCCGGATAGCACAAGCTATTCAGAAGAAGACATGGTTGTCACATCAGGTGAGAATCTAGCAGAAGCGAAAGCGGAAGCGGAACTGATTATCACCGAAGAAGCATTAACATGGAGCATTGCATCATTCCTACCGTATAAAGCGGCGGGACCCGATGGCGTCTTTCCCAAGATGCTACAAGCTGCCCTTAAGTATATCAAAGATGACCTACTCACCATATACCGGAGTAGTTTAGCAACAAACTACATCCGCAGTAGCTGGAGAAGAGTCAAAGCCGTCTTCATACCTAAGCCAGGGAAGGTTACATATCACGAGGCGAAATCCTTCAGATGTATAAGCCTTTCTTCGTTTGTATTGAAGACACTCGAGAAGATACTAGATAGACACATGAGAGCAGGGATAGAAAAGAGTTCAATGCCGCTACACGCCAACCAACACGCCTACATGGAAGGGAAATCCATTGACACGGCATTACACAACGCGGCAATAAGAATTGAAAGAGCTATAGAGAACAAAGAATATGCCCTTGGCTGCTTCTTCGATGTAGAGGGAGCCTTTGACAAGGCCACTCCTCAATCCATTGTGGAAGCACTTAACAGAGAGGGGATATCTGGACAGATAACGGGATGGATAACTAATATGTTAAAACATCGCTCGATACAAGCTGACTTAGCGGGAACAACATGCACCATTCGAGCAAGAAGAGGATTTCCGCAAGGAGGATGCCTGTCTCCGCTCCTATGGTGCATTCTCATAGACGAATTAGTATCAAAGATAAACGCCATGCACATTTACATACAGGCGTACTCAGACGATGGTCTAATTCTGGTCACAGGTAAAGTACTGAGCGTGACCAGAGACATCATGAAGCGAGGAATCGACACAGCGCTACGATGGTGCAGGGATAAAGGGCTAAACCTGAACCCAGCAAAAACCAAGCTAGTGTTATTCACAAACAAGAGGAAGATTGATAGCATGATTCCATTGAGAATCGATAACGAAAATCTAGAGGTAGTCAATGAATTAAAATATCTGGGAGTAATCCTAGATAGAAATCTGAACTACAAAGCCCACGTTAAAGAGATCTGCACAAAATCCAAATGTGCCCTTGTGCAATGCAGGAGAGCGGTAGGTAGAACCTGGGGCATGAAACCAAATGTGGTTCATTGGATCTACAAGGCCATAGTACTACCAAGAATTCTACATGGAGCCTTAGTGTGGTGGCACAAGGCACAATTAGGAACGAACAGGAAAGAATTCACAAAAGTACAGAGACTAGCCAGCATCATGATATCGAGCGCCATGAAAACAACACCAACGGCGGCTCTAGAGATGATACTCGGCCTCAACCCAGTTGATCTCACGATCAAGAAGAAAGCGACTGAACAATGGTTCAAGCTTAAGAGCAACAAATTATGGAAGGGAGGGCACTATGACAAAGGTCACGCCGAAATAGCAAAACAGTACGAAGAAAATCTATCCATGATTTTATCAAACAATGATTTGATAAAGAAGGAGAGAATCTTCGACAAGAAATACAAGATAAGCATAGGCTCGAGAGATAACTGGAACATTAACATCGACCACCCAAAAACAACGATGGTCGGCTACACAGATGGATCCAGGAAGGAATCGACGAAGTTATCAGGGGCTGGCGTATATATTAGCCATCCAACTGAAATGAAAGCATCGTTTAATCTAGGCAGATTCTCCAGCGTATTCCAAGCGGAGATATTCGCAATACGAGAATGCGCCAACATGATTAAACAAAATATCACTAGCGCACAGAGGATTGAGAAGGCAGTCATATACAGTGACAGTCAAGCGGCATTGAAGGCCCTCAATAAGAGGGAGACTACCTCAGCACTGGTCAAAGAATGCAAAAACACCCTGCAAGATCTAGCAGACCAGACTGAGATAGTAGTTGCCTGGGTACCTGGACATGAGGGAAATGCGGGCAATGAAGAAGCAGACAGACTGGCGAGAGAAGGAGCCGATGAGACGTTCATAGGCCCTGAGCCGAGACTGCCAATAGCACACAGGATAACAAAAAATGTTATAACCCTGAGAATAAACAAAGAAACAAACCAGAGATGGAATGACACGAAGAGCTGTAGACAGTCGAAATTCTTCATCTCGACGCTTGACAGCAAGAAGACTAAAGAGTTGCTCAAACTCAATAGGAGCAACATTAGAACAGTTGTGGGAATATTGACGGGACACTGCCCACTCAACAGACACCTGTCAATAATGAAGCTAGCAGAGGACCCTCTGTGTCCTAAGTGCAAAGAGAAAGAAGAGACCAGTCTGCACTTCATAACGGAATGCCCAGTATATGCATACGCAAGATGGGAGCTGTTTGGAGCGGACGAGCTGAAGAAGGAAGATTTGGCATATCTAACCATAAGGCAGCTAAGTAGTTTTTGTAGATCAACACGTAGGTTTGAGGGGGTGACACCAGAGGGGCAAATGATAACCCGTCCCCGCATCTAATCCCAGAGGCGAGCCCGGGGAATTGGGTGAAATGGTCCCGTTAATGAGGACTGATCACCCGTCTGGCCTTGCTGGCGTCCCCAACCCTTAAATAATAATAATAATAATACTGACAAGACTCCATGATAAACTTTTTATCGTGTTAGACAAGACTCCATGCAAAACTTTTTATCATGTTAGACAAGACTCCATGATAAACTTTTTATCTTGTTAGACAAGACTCCATGATAAACTTTTTATCATGTTAGACAAGACTCCATGATAAACTTTTTATCATGTTAGACCCGACTCCATGATAAACTTTTTATCATGTTAGACAAGACTCCATGATAAACTTTTTATCATGTTAGACAAGACTCCATGCAAAACTTTTTATCATGTTAGACAAGACTCCATGATAAACTTTTTATCTTGTTAGACAAGACTCCATGATAAACTTTTTATCATGTTAGACAAGACTCCATGATAAACTTTATATCATGTTAGACACGACTCCATGATAAACTTTTTATCATGTTAGACAAGACAGGGATCTGTAGGACTTAGGCGCTACTTCATGCGCCTTCATTAACGCCCCTTGTTCTCATGTCGGGTCAGGATGGGAACCTGGCCCAGTTAGGCACGACGTCGCAGGGAGTAGTAGTATGGCCTTCGCCGTGGCCAGTCTGCCACTGAGGTGATCCTGTTGCCTGCAGATCCGGGACCCTCAAAAGCGGCTGAAGGCGCTCGCAGGTGGTTTAGTAGGGTATTGCATTCCCAAGTGCGAGTCCCCACATAGGTCTAAGAGTCTATCCGAGGTAAACTTGGATCATACGAAAGAATTAACCTGCGTCATCAAAAAAAGGACAGTATCATATCATAATAACCTTTTTTAGTAAGAGGTAGTGCCATGCTGCATAGCATCTGAACTGGGCCGGGACCACAGGGGTGGTACCTCTCGCTCACATAACACCGGCGTCAAGTTACAGCTATACTGTCGCGTTTCGTGCGGTTTGTGAGTTTCCAATGGCCCATTGGGGGGGATAGGGAAAAGGAGGACAAGGCATCTGCATAGCCTCTGGTTGAACGGGTGTGTATGGGTGTCGATACCATAAGGCTTCGACTGCTCGTTTGCCACCTTATGACATACAAACCTACTAAGCCCTAGATTACCTATCTAAACTAGAGTTTAACAAGTCATTATGATTTATGCACTTCTTCTCAAAAAACCACTCTAATATTGGATATAGAGGGTAGAGTTTATTTTAGCCAGTGTAACGACGCTATTGACGTGACAACGCCTTATAATTCGATGGAGCCGGCTGCAAGAACGAAAAAACATGACGTATGCGGCGTTACCTCGCTGTGAGGCGTTCCATTTTCTTATGACGTTGTCACGTTCAACTATCGTCAATAAACCGACTTTACAGACAACCGATTTTTTTATGACTATATCTTGGTTGTATTTGTAGTATTCGACTTTAAAGCCACAATATCTACTAATTTGAATCTCATAAAAAGCTCCAATAACATACAATATATCACACATAAATACATAATATCGGTCATAGATATAAAAATAAATCAAGCCGATGTCGCTCGTAAAAAAGAATGCAGTGTCGATTTATACATCCGCATTGCTAGGTTGTATATGAATGATCAGATGACATCAGATCCAATCGACCGCGAACGGTTGAATTGTTGTGACGATGTTAATTTAAAAAAATGATTGTTTTTTGAAGACACCATTTTTTTATGATAATGATGATTTTTAGCAATTTAATAGTATGGACTAAAGGTGGGTTGTAACTTGTACATAAAAAAGCAGGCTGGATTTTACGACATTAAGATTATTTGAGAACAACTAGAAAACGTAGATATTATTCTTTGTATTTTGTAATAAATTACTCTATTCTAAGAAGAAAATATATTTAATTTTGATAAAAAACATCCTTGCTCAGACATGTTATGATTACAAATCATGGTCGCATCAAAATAAAAGGACAACTACTTTAATCATCACTATCATCAGCCCCTAACCGTCCACTGCTGAACATGTCTCCTTCAATGACCGCCAAGACGGCCGATCACTTGCTACTCGCATCCAACACGGACCGGCCACTGCACGGAGATCGTCTTCCCACCTGGTTAATGGCCGACCAACACTTAGTCTACCTAAACGTGGTCTCCACTCTTGAACCTTATAGGTCCATCGGCCAACTATATACATACCTAAATATTATAGATAAATTACCCCCAGACAGAAAAAATGATCATTTTCATCATGCAAACATTTGTCATGTGCGGGGATCGAACCTACGACTTTCTGGTTTACCAGTCTGGGTCACTAACCACTATCCTAGACCAACAGGCCAGTCAAGGAGCCTAATAAGTTCATTTAAAGAGCATTTAACAGCTTTTAGATTTAAATTCACATATTTATATAAAGTATTTAAAAATCACGTATTTTCTTAGATTTTTAGAAAAAACTTTGATAAAATCGGAAGATAATAAACGAGATTTTTCAAGATGTTTTCGACCAAAACTACGATAAAATCGGCAGAGAATGGCATATAATTTCCTATTAACAGTTGCGCTCACCACCTGTCATCGAATTTACGTAAAAGGCTTTTGAATAATCAATGATTATTTAATTGTAAAAACAACCATGATTCTAATTAACATAAATGATTCAATGATCGAATCATATAGTTAATTAAATCTTTAATATTGGTAATCAAACAGAAATCAAATTAGGAACTGATTTATATATAGCTGTTTCCCGCGGCTTTGCCCGATGGGCTTTTATTAATAGTTTACGACGCGCGACGGTTTAATAGTTTTTTGTGGTCAAGATTGAGTCTCGACCATAAGTAGCGGTCGTGAGTTCTAATCCCACCGGATTTTATAGTGATTTTATAGTAAATGTGTACTGCAGTCACGCACTCGATCGCAGAGATCACGGGTTCGAATCCCGCTACCTTATGAGCTTTACGTTACATTGTACAATGCTAATAAGGTGTGATCGATAGTCATATATATTTAAGAAGAACTTAATTAATGATTTCAAAATATATCTTTTAACAATTTAATGCAAAATTACCTTTCTTATCATATTACTGCTTATCTATTTCAATCTTTTTTATCTTAATATTTGTAAAAGTATTAAATTGTCACGTAGTTCAGAGGTCATAAAACGGAACGTTAGAGGTCATTGAACGATTATTACTTATTAGTTATTAATATGTGTGTGTTAATGAAAAGGTAACCTAATCAGTGGCTCTATAAAGTCCTGGAATGAAAGGATATTGTGTCATAGAAAAAATATAATTACTGTATTGATCGTAGCTTTTGACGTCGTTATTTACATTACATTACTGTATTGATGTCGAGTAAGTGTGAAATCCTTAAAACTCGAAATCCGTACTAATCATAAAAGAAATCATGAAGCTAAGACGGCCGGCTGGTCGAGTTGTCAGGACTGGACACTTTACGCGGCGGTCTCGGGTTCGAATCCCGCCATGTGCAGATAATTTGTATGATGAATATAATATATTTCTGCACCGGGTCATGGACGTGTATTTATATAAAATTAAGTGTATTTCCGTTTCTAGCACCCGCAACTCGAGTTCTAAAGAACGGTTAACGTGGTGTGATTGGTTAAAAAAAATTGAACATAATTTTACTTAAATACTTACACAAACAATTGCGAAGGATAGGTGATTTTGTTTCCTTTGTCCAAGATTGGTCGGTTCATCATCATCAGCCTTTCCTGTCCATTGTTGGACATGGGTCCCTTTCAATGGACGCCAAGACGGATCCCGTTTAGTTGAAGGTCGACCAGGCCTACGTCTTTCCCACGTGGTCCCCACTGGCGAACGATAAGAACGCTGAAGTATGAGCAGGTTACATATATCGAAGAACTGACAGCCGATTGGACGATTACATCTTGATAATAATGATGAACCGGGGCTAGGTTCAGTATGGTCATCGAGCATATAACCGGACAAGAGCAATAATGTTACTCGTATGTGTTTTGTATAAAAACAAATTCCACCTTTGCGCTGCGGCGCCGCGCCGGTCCAGCGCTTTGATTGGTCGACAGATGGCCATTCATTGATGATTGGCCGATGGGATGCACATACAGATCACTGGCAGGTTGAATTGCTATTACGTCAGTGACAAATCACTGACCAGTTTCGGAATTTTATGACTCACATTACTCTATCCGGTTATATCGATGATAATACACGAAGTAACTGGATGACTTCATCACATACGTAACGTCTATTATCGTAAAAAACTCAATTTGAAGTAACCGGTTTGGAAGTTCAATGACCCGCTCTGATTTTAAATGCTGCTCACGTTATCTGATTGCTGAGATGATTTTGACGAATGACATCACGTCGATATTGTTCTGAGTACGGATCAAGGAAAAAAAACAATATAAATAAAGGAATTAGTTGTAGTATAAGAGTAGAGGCCGTGTTTAGGTAGAGGAAGTGTTACGGTCTCCGTGCGGTGGCCGGTCCGTGTTGGATTCGAGTGGCAAGGGATCGGCCGTCTGGGCGTTCATTGAGGAAGGCCTGTATTCAGCATTAGACGGATAGAGGCTAAAGATGATGGTGATATGTAAAGTTTGTGAATTAAAGAGTTTGTAAGTAAGAGGTTATATTATTATGATCATATTGTCTTTTGGATATGAGAATGCAGCACCAATGCGTACGTGTGTTACTATTTTACCTACTGTTTCTTCCGGTAAACATTTGCTGTAATCTTGTATTCGGACGACCTCTGTGGCTCAATGGTTAGCGCGTTAGCGCTCAAGCCGGAGGTACTGGGTTTACTACCAGGGAAACTTTACAATAACATAGCTTATAAATCAGAATAACATAATATGCTATAATTTATCCCTGTAATCCCACGGGAATGAGAAGTACGCGGGTGAAACCGCGAGGCGCTGCTAGTAGGCTATAAAAATAGTCAATATCAATCGCCTATCCAAGTAAACGCGGGCAAAACTGCAGGCAAAGCATAGCTCACCGGTGGGAAGGAAGCGCTGTGCCGCGCTCCCGGCTGCATGGGTACCACCATCTTGCTTGTTTCTCCCGTGAAACAGCTTTGCTGTGTTTCGGAGAGAAGGGCAAGACAGGCAGTGTAATTACCACAGAACAAAATTACCCTAGCGGGAAGGTCAACTTCATACAAAAAAATTTAGGACAGGACACAGCTGCCATCTCTGTTAATCCCAAAGAAACTGTTTGAGCGGCAATTTTAAATAACCCTGATTAGCATGGTTTTTTATTCAAAATGGAATATAACTATTTTGGCTTCAGAATTGATATCTAATCTACACTTCCATAAACAGATCTTATAAGTGCCCTGAATCAATTCAAAAGCCAAATTATTCATGATATCACATTAAATAAAACAATTATAATTTTGTGCAAATTTTTTATTTCTCAGTTAACATTTACTATTTCTATAAACATTAATATACAATCCTAACAATTTTTATATGTTAAAATTTCCAACTGCTTCCTTCATAATAATAGTTTTATTGATATTATCACTAATTAGTAAAATCACACGTAATTATTGTCTTTGTCACTAAAAGTCCTATAACACTTTCACTTCACATGATTACGGATATGACTGGCTCAACTCAACGCAAAAGAAAAAAAACTTCAACAAAACGACAGTAATTACATTTATATTTCAAACTATGAAAACCTAAATGAAAACAAACAAAGCAGCCATTTTAAAATTCCAAGTTAAAACTTCAACACAGACTAAACTTCAATTGTAGTAATGTTACCATTGCATAAAATTAATATAAAATTTTTCACTATATATATTTTATTTTAAGTTTATTTACTTTTTAAACACAAAATGCTCAACAATTCATGTTTTAAAACTTATAATAAAAGTTAAATATTTTTACTAATAATAACTCTTCAGCTTCGTGAAGTTTTTTTATTATGAAAGACCCATTATTATTTATAGGCTTGCAGCACTGAACAATCCCAAACAAATGTTCATGGGCGACGTCAACCACTTACAATCAGGTGGCACGTTTGCCAGTTTGCCTATCCAACTAACATAAAAAAAGCATGAAAATAAAACGAAGGATCCAGTGAATGGAACATATTTGCCGGCAATTCGACATACTCGTAACGCGATCTAACTCTAGGTACATTAACTTGATATCGTGAGCTATTTCACGGGCTCAGGGGATTTATTCCCAGGAAGTGGAAAGGCTTTGGCATGGCGAAATAAGAGGTATGAAGAGAAAATGTATTTGTTATTACTGTTTTGTTAGGCGTAGCCTATATTATATGAAAATACTAGCTGGTGCCTGCGACTTTGTCTGCGCAGGATGAGATTTTTTTCATAAAAAGTATTTATGTTACATATAATACCCCCAAGAATATGTGTACAAAGTTTCATGATGATCGGTTAAGTAGTTTTCCCGTGAAAGCGTAACAAAAAAACTTACTTTCACATTTATAAAAGTTGTAGGTTTAATTTACTTGACAGATATAAAAATGATAATACAATATATTATAATAGGGATCGGCCATCTTGGCGTTCATTAAGGGAGGCCTATGTTCAGCAGTGGACGGATAAAGGCTGATGATGATGATATAAAAATGAAAACTTTTTTTTTACGGCACGAACGCAGTTTTGGCGTTTGTTGAAACAGACCTACCAACTACATACTGATACCTATAGTTGATACAATATATAACTGATAATAATGCTTTAAAAAAATATGATGTTTTACGAAAAAAAAAGTAAGTGCATTACATTAAGGCATACAACTTAAAAGTAATTACATTTTTTTTTAAATAAAAGACCTACAAAAACAAGTTCCAATTTAGTTTGTATAAAAATACATTTAAGGCGCGGCTCCACTGCGGCGAACGCAAAGGCTACGCCTGTGTGCTAAAATGTCAATTGCAAGATAATGTCATGTAATGCGTAGCGTGTCCGTGGGTTGCAGTGGAAACAATCACATACATTCTCATCGAAAGTGCGTAGCCTCTCCGTGCGCCGTGGTGGAGACGCACCCTTATGCAAACGAGCAAAACCCACGGCGCTAAAGTCCAAATTCTTAATCATAATCATTTATACGTAAAATAATTAACACTGTCACTGATAAAACCAAATAATCAAATAAACGACAGTCTGATTACGAACATCAATAAAAGTAATTAATGATAGAAACCACTCGTTAATGACAAACTTATACATCATTAATGACATCATTAAACAATTATGTTACGTGACGTATGTTCTTAGAACATTAGATAATACAGGACCTGTTCCTCAGTGTGATAGCACACGTTCAAGACACAATGAGTGGTTCTCAGAATGATTTAGTCATTCTGAGAACCACAATCGTTTATATTTTATAGTCATTTTAGTCATAAGACAAAATCATTTCAAGGCAAGTGATGATTTGAATTGACAAATTTCGGATGGATCAAAGGTTTTATGAGATCATTTTATGGAGCAATGATGAATAATTTGTCCCTGGTATTTGATTGAATGTCAACTTGTTTACATACTGTACTGTCTTATGTAAAAAAAATTTAAAATATTTCATCATCACCATCAACATTTTACCGTCGACTGCTGCTGTCTGCTACACAGCCCCCCCCCCCCCCCCACACCACCACCACCACTCGCAACTAACAGGACTAGACACTTAATGGAGAATATTTTTTCTTTTCTAATGTTGAAGCGAATTTTACTCATTTTATGAAACACTACATCGGCCCTCTCGTGACCATAGTTGCTGTAAAGTATCCAAAAAGTCGGGATTGTAAAAATATTAAAAAAGCTGTAACAAAATCCATATTTTTTTTTCATTATTTTAAATAATATTTATTAAAATTAAATAACATTTGCCATTTAAATATTTTTTAAACATTTAATGTGTATCACTGTTCCTTATGTTCGAGTAATGAGGGAGCAACCGGATTTTGGAGCTGGTGCCGATTTTGGTGTCCTACTGGCCTTGATACCACCGCGACCGTCCTACTGCCTTAAAATAGCCAAAACCCTTCTCAAGTCTCACATCTCATAATATATCTTCCTTTCTTAATATCTTACAATAATTGCAAAGGTTTTTTTTATGTTAGTTGGATAGGCAAACGGGAAAACGTGCCACCTGATGGTAAGTGGTCGACGTCGCCTATTAACATAAACTAGTTTACCTGAAACGAGCCCAGGCAACCTATCTTGAGACATAAGATGTTAAGTCTCGGTGCCAGTAATTACACTGCATGTCTTGCCCTTCTCTCCGAAACACAGCAAAGCTGTTTCACGGGAGAAACAAGTAAGATGGTGGTACCAATGCAGCCGGGAGCGCGGCACAGCGCTTTCCTCTCACACACACAAAGCTTCTCCCACCGGTAGAAGCTTTGTGCTCTTTTTAATTGTGGCCGTCTTTGGCCGGCAGTAATCTCTTACCTCATGGGCTGCATGCAATGAGCATGCAGCCCATGAGGTAAGAGATTACCTTGGGCTTAAGAAATTCTTCCATATCGATATGCAGAGATTCTAGCAAATTAAAAACATCAAGTTATCACTAAATCAACGGGAAAATAAACGGGAAAAATACTTAAATCTAAATACTGGATGTAGGCTACCGCCTCATCTAGTCAAAAATCGACTAAATAAAAATTTGCTCCAGAAACACTACAAATCATTAAACCTAGCAGCATCCCGTGGTTTCTCCCTTTTCCCGTGGGGGTACATGGATAAATTATAGTTATTTTGATGTACAAGCTTGCATTGTAAACTTTCATTGAAATTCATTCAGTACTTTTTGTGTGAAAAAGTAACTAACAAACATCCATACATACAACGCTATTATAATGATAGTAAAATAACTCTAAATTGTAAACATGAACCGAAAGTTATGTTTTGCTAACATATTATCTGAGATAAAAACTATCTACTTTCCTGCATGTAATCTATTTTTGCAAACATAGATAAGAAACTCAAACAAATAACTTTATTGCTTGAAATATGTTTTGAATCAAAGATAACGTATCGAATTCCACTATCAAGGACATAACGTATTCTACTTAACGGAATCTAAGATTATAGATATCTGGAATGCAGTGATAAAGAATATTACTTCGTTTTTAGGATACCCTTCGAAATGACAAAACAGAGCCCGTATAGGATCTCTCCATTATCTGTATTTCTGTCAGTCCGTCAAATCATGGTCAAATCAAAACCTATAGGGTACTTTCTCGTTGACCTCGAGAATCATAAAATTTGTTAAAAAGCAAGGTCTCACAACACTTTTTTTCTCTCAACATTTTTCGGAACCCTCAGCGCCAGATTCAGACTCACGCCTACCTGGTTTTTACTTAACATAAGAGAACGAAAAGAACGAGACGGTAAGTGAATAATAACCCTGCACGGGAACTCAATCTGAAAGCTTAGTTTTTATTGTAGGAAATGAACAAGGAAAAAATGGGATATCAATAATATTGGATAGAATAGAATATGAAATAATGCTTAGGCGTATTGCTTCATTATTAGTACACGACTTAAGCTATTTTAAGGAAGTTTCAGAAGACGGTTACAAAACCAGTCGGACCCACCAAAGTCGCCTCCGGACTTGGGTGCGGGTTTTCCCCTCAGCACTTTTCATCATTAACAATATGTGCTGCGACTCTCTGATTCACCGACTGATGGCCATTGATAGATGATTAGCCGATGGGACGTATATACAGATCACTGGTTGAATTCCTATTTCGTCAGTGACAAATCACTGACCAGTTTCGGAAATGTATGGCTCACATGACTACTCTATCCGGTTAATATGCTCGATGGCCTTAATACTCTACTATTATATTTATTTATTTTTTTCAACATTTAGTGGTGATTTGATAAATCTCTTTAATAGCTATGTTATATTAGACGTCGAATTACCCCACAACGATTCAAGCCTTGTCGTGGCGGTGGGGCTCAGTAGCCTAAGGTGAACCCAGCACCTTGGGCGAAGCAAAGTGAACGGAGCGGGCTGCTCTTTGTACCCCTCTTATAAGAAGTGGGGACAAAAGAGTAAGAGGGGACAAGGGGCGAGGATGTAAACCTCACCCCATTGCATCATAACATCTTTCGGGCGCAGCGAGTCCCACATATCCGCCTGGCGAGTCCCCCTTCCCCGCGGTATGCCTTTCCGCATTTCCCGGCGGAAAAGAAAAGAAGAGACGTCGAATTTATCCAACCATAGACAAGCGTTGATGATATTAAAACGAAAAATATTACACATTTAAGGTAATTTCATTAAAAATATGAGCATCTTTCATTTACCGGCACTGTTATAATTTACGGCGGGTAATTAATTAGCTCTTCATCATAAGTATCTGATGACGGACAGTCGCCCAATATTTACTGACCTCGCCTTTTGACCTAGATATTTTTATAAACTTTATTTGACGCTTTATACAGTAGTTAAATGACAATTTGGCGCTTAGTTTGATATATAAATCGTTTATCTACTAATGTTTACTTTAATAATTATTTTTTTAATTACATTCCAGAAGTTTCGGGTACTTAAAAAAATCGGAAAGAATTCACTGGATGATGTCGGGTATATAAAACTTAAAAAACCGCGATCAAATCCGCGAAAAGGGGAAATATTTCTCTACACGAATTACTAACATCAACAACAACACAATATATTATACTAGCTGTTGCCTGCAGCTTCTCGTTACTCAACTCCGCGTTACTCAACTCCTATAATGTCAAATAATAAATAAATGTCACAGTGTGATGTTCTATATGTCCTATAGTCTTCCTCAATAAATGGGCTGTCTAACACTAAAAGAATTTTTCAAATCGGACCAGTAGTTCCTGAGATTAGCGCGTTCAAACAAACAAACAAACTCTTCAGCTTTATAATATTAGTATAAATTTATTATTACAAGAGTGATTTTAATAACATAACTTTGATATGTAGTAATAATATTGAAATTTACTGAAAAAAAAATTATAGAAGAGGGGGCAAACGGACAGTCGTTTCACCTGGTGGTAGTGATAAGCGACATCCATATACTAGCTACGTCATTAGCAGGTGCGTCGCCTTTGCTTTTTTCTTAAAGGTCCATATTATGTCGTATTGGTTCGGAAATACCGTAAGTGGCAGCTGGTTGCTGGTTCCATAACTGTATGGAACGACTACTGAGTCGTGCGAGGTAGGAAATGCCGTAAAATCGAGTTTTGGCAGTCTAAAGATATTGTGGCAGTTTATTGAAATTAAATTGACTATGAATGAATGAATTACGACATACCTATCCAAATAAATAAAATTGAAATGTCTGTTTTGAGATTTCAAATTAACAGCTTTTCATAAAATGGATATGAACATTTTTAATCAATTATTAACATTTTTGTCTGTCTGTCCATTTGTTTGTTCCGCATAATCTCTGAATCGGCTGTGCCAATTTTGATAAGACTTTCACTTGCAGATAGCTGATTTTATAAGGAGTAACTTAGGCTATCATAAATCCGGATACGGCTGTAAAACTAAATTAACGCGGGTGAAGCTGCGGGTAACAGCTAGTATTTTAATAAAGTATCTTATCACTTTACCGCAGCAAAAAATCTTTCTTTAGATAACATCTAATCTTTATTTTAAGTAGTAAGTAGTCTTAAGTTTCTAATTCCCAGCTCCCAAAACAAGACCAACACTTACATAATGACATAACTTACGATTGGAAGATTATTTACAAGAATGACTTTCAAAGTCGTGAATCATGTGTGAGGCATAACCTTATGATTTAAATTGTATCATTGACCATAACAATTTACGGGTAAACACATTATACACTTGAGTCATTGCAATATTATTCAATTTAGCGTGTTTCTAGTATGTAGGTACCTAGTGAAATGCTTCTTGGAAAGTGTCTGTAGTCAGCCAGTATTATTAGTTATACTTTTAGTAATGTAGGTATACAGATAAATAAAATTGAAGTGTCTGTAATATTAAAATAACCGCTTTTTATTAAATATACGTGGATGTATGTACACGGTACGTAATATACCAAAATATACGTGGATGTATGTACACGGTACGTAATATACCAAAATATACGTGGATGTATGTACACGGTACGTAATATACCAAAATATACGTGGATGTATGTACACGGTACGTAATATACCAAAATATACGTGGATGTATGTACACGGTACGTAATATACCAAAATATCATTTTTTTACAAATTTTGTCTGTCTGCCTGTTTGTTCCGGCTAATGCTCTGAAAGGGCTGGGCCCATTTTGATGGTACTATCACTGGCAGATAGCCGATGGTATAAGGAGTAACTTAGGCTATAAGATAATCATCATCAATCCGGGTACGGCTGTAAATCTAAGCTAATATAATATAATTATTCTGTGCGTTTCTACGTCACTGACCTCCTAGCTGCTGGACCGATCGTGATTGTTTTTTCTGTGGTCAATTTGATTCGAGAATGGTTTAGATTCAGAATTCGGTTCACTACAAAATGTTTGTACAGGAAAACGTTTTTCGAGTCCCTAATCCTAGTCCCTAGTTGCACTTAAAGATTTTATACACAGAAATGCATTTTTGTGTCATGCTGCTTTGCATCCAAATTGGTCCGGCACGACGGGGCTGGTACCTCTCGCTCTCACATTGTAACAGCGTAAATTGACAGCTATTCTGTCGCGTTTCGTGCGGTTTGTGAGTTTTCGGTGGCCCCTTGGGGGTAAGGAAAAGGAGGGCAACGCATACGCATAATCTCTAGTTTTGCGGATGTATTTCGGCGTCGATAGTCGCTATAAGGCTTCGACTGCTCGTTTGCCCTCCTATGCTATAAAAAACCTCGCTTACATCATACTGAATTGTAAATGTTTCAATGTCTTAGCAATTAGAGACATACAGATTAAGAAATTATAGCATAATGACCATAATACATCAATTTCAAGGCTGCAATGAGCAAACCAAGCTTAGTTTCGTCTGTGGTCGTAAATACGTATTATCTACATTTCCATAATCTTAATACGACACCGTCAAATTGATGCCGTGATCATTTACATTTCATAATCAGTTTCCGAGATTATCTACACATGATCTTAAATAAGAAAACTTCATTTAATCTTTCTGGTTGTTTTAAATTAAATGGTATAGTGCATTTATTTTTATTATATTTTAGAGTGGGCTTTACCAAACACGTTTATTTCTAGGTACAAACTACAACTTACCTTTAATAATAATTATTATAACATCTGGACGCTTTTACACCACGTTAATGTGGTCCCGTGGTAGGTTCTCGAAGAACTTGTTTAACGGGTACCAGACAACATACTATACATATATTTAAGTTTTTTATTATATACCATTACATCCATGACCCAGGAACTCAGAAAACTTTTTTGTTCCCGGGCGAGATTCGAACCCGCTACCTCCGACTTAAGCGTCAACACGCTAACCATTGAGCCACATAGGTTATCGAACTTTCACAATTTTTAGTTAATTAACACGTCTTATCCTTTTTTATTTCTTTTGATATTTTTTTTATTTTATGTCAATCACTAAAGAGCGTTAGTGAAATCCACTCAAATATTATAATTATAATTTTTTTTTACTTCTTAATGCTTTAACTTATGAACTAGAATAATATTAGGTTATATAATTCGACTAATAAGATTATTGTGAAGATATTAAAGAACAATCATAAAGGACCTTTAAAAGAGACTACTCATGACCTTATGACCTCCTTTCCGTTATTTCTCTGTGTTATAGGTATTTCTCCTTTTTTTATATATTTTCTTGTTTTATAATACACTTATCATTCACTCTGCGACACCACTAAAATTAATAATTTAACAGGAATATTCAACAGAAATATCTGTTCCACACCACATATTTATAAATAGAACATAATCTATATCTATACTAATATTATAAAGCTGAAGAATTTGTTTGTTTGTTTGAACGCGCTAATCTCTGGAACTACTGGTCCGAAAAAAAAAAATACACGAGAGTATAGTATTAACTATACTCTCGTGTATTTCGTACAATTTTTTTTTTGTACTTGCTAAGTCTAAGAACAATATTAAATACTAGCTATTGCCTGCAGCTTCCCCCGCGTTACTCAACTCCTATATGTCACAGCGTGATGTTATATAGCCTATAGCCTTCCTCGATAAATAAGCTGTCTAACACTGAAAGAATTTTTGAAATCGGTTATTAAACTATACACACATTTACATCACAATAATTGAGACAGTTGGCTTGGCATTTTACAAGATATTGGATCTCAAAGGATTTGATAATATATGTATCAGACAAGATTATGATTATCACGCAAAGAATAAGCTCGGGTTGGTCACTCAGGAAAACGGATGGCCGATGGGGAGTGTAGGCCACGTTTAGGTAGACGAAGTGTTGGTGGGCCATTGACCAAGTGGGAAGATGATCTCCATGCAGTGACCAGTCCGTGTTGGATGCGAGTGGCGAGGGATCGGTCGTCTTGGCGTTCATTGAGGGAGGCCTATGTTCACCAGTGGACGGGTACAGGCTGTTGATGATGATGATGATTATAGATATAGGTTAACATTTATAGAACACATTTTCTATCAGAATATAATATTATTATAATGAAACAATTTTTGCGGATTTTCTCGC
Source organism: Helleia helle (assembly GCA_963853865.1). NCBI lineage: Eukaryota > Metazoa > Arthropoda > Insecta > Lepidoptera > Lycaenidae > Helleia > Helleia helle. The sequence goes on from OY971429.1 coordinate 6,703,683, forward strand.
GGTTTATTAAGATTTTTACAAGCAATTATTGTTTCATTATAATGAGTGAAATTCGCGTAAATTAAAGATATAAATGAAGATGGTTACTTTTCTAAAACTATATAGAAGCGATATTTACCATGTTTTGCACTTTTATTTCGCGGAGCTCGATATTTCGACACTATCTATATCGTATTCACGAGAACAAGATTAATTGATATTGAATAGTACCGATTGAGCTTAAAGGCCATCAGGCCGAAAAGTCTAGCCCTTCCGAAAAAAGAAAAAAAAAGAAAGAAAAAAAAGATTAATTGAAGATACGTACGTGGTAATATATATCACGTTATCCCGTTTCAAGTGAACACAGTTATATTACAATCATTTTCATATTTAATATTATAAATTTGAAAGCGTGGATGTTTGTTACGCTTTCACGCGAAAACTACTTAACCGATCATCATGAAACTTTGTACATATATTCTTGAAGGTATTAGAAGTAGCATAGGATACTTTTTATAAAAAAAAACTAAAATCTTATCCTGCGCAGACGAAGTCGCGGGCACCAGCTAGTTTTTATATATTTTTGAGTACTGAGTGAATATATGAAATCGATAAGTCCATTGATAACGGCTAACTTGTCAACATAATATCCTCGGTTATAATAAAACGCGTAGCCACTGCAATCCACAGTAGCAACATTTTCATTCAGCTTTAAAAGGGGTTAACTTTTCAGCGGATGAAAAAGCAACGGTTTTATCGTTCAAAAAGAAAAACCTCTTGTCCTCCTTTTTTCTTTAGTTGGACCAGTGCTTTGAAACATCTAGCTTTACGAAACTGAAATGTATATTAGCCGTTGTGATACTGTTTTTGTTGATAATATTATATTTAGAAACGCAATTTTAGGCGTATTTTGTAATTTAGTTGGATATTAAATCGAGATGTTCGTTTTAGGGCAAATTCTCTTTCTGGCCTATACTATGTTTTTTTTGTCCATTTAATTTATGTATTAGTACAAAGAGGTAATGTATGTGGGTTAATATCAACGGAGGGTATTAATATATATAATTTATTAATTATATATATTAATAATACCCCGAAATCAGGCGAGGAGAGTGTTGGGCCATGGTTCACCGATACACTGGCGGGTTGGTGACATCACACACCTTCACAGACTGAAATCTCATCAGGCATGCAGGTTTCCACCCTCCCTTCAGCCGTGAGCAAGTAATGGTCTCATGTTCAGATGCACGGAGCAATTTAGGACAACCCATTTCATGGCACCGGTCAGAATCGAACCTGGACCTCTCACTCAAGAGGCCGAGCCCATACCCACTAGATCATCGTCAAGTTCGAATGCATGAGGTAATTTTAGAAGATACTAATCGGATTAACGAAATATTATCACCAGCACAATGTAACGTTACCACTAAGTGACATTGGCCACCAAAATAATCAACATTCTGGTTACGGCTTTAAAATTAACGCGGGCAAAGCTGCTGGCAACAGCTGGTATATAATCTAGAATAATCGATACGTTCTATATTAATAGATGCATCTTAATTACACATAATCATCATCATCATCAGCCTCTATCCGTCCACTGCTGAACATAGGCCTTCCTCAATGAACGCCAAGACGGCCGATTCCTTCCCACTCGCTTCCAACATGGACTGGCCACCGCACGGAGATCGTCTTCCCACCTGGTTAATGGCCGCGTACCTAAACGAGGCCCCGTTTAGGTAGACGGCCATTAGAACCTACATACAAACTCATACATTTTAGCCAGTATCTTCGGGACCTTGCCTAAAGGGACTCCTTTTTATTAATATAATTAAGTTATTATATTATATTTTTTAAGGTTTTTTAGTTTTAGTTTCTTTGTAATCTTTAAATGATAACAAGTGATATAATAAATAGTTAATACTTTTAGCGTATAACTTGAATAAGTGGATTATGAGTCAAACGTTGACGTATATTTGATACAAATAACTCCAGGAAATCCGTCATCAGCTTTCTAAGCGAAACGTACAGCGATTTAGTTTCGGCTTGGGTTCCTTAATTTACATAGACACAGATCATACTTTTTTTTCCTTTAACGCCGGGAAATGCTCTGAGGCATCCCGCCTGGGGAGTGGGTCTCCCCACGCGGGTATGTGGGACTCGCTGCGCCCGAAAGATGGTAAGTGGACGCAGCTCTACCCACTAAAACCCGGCGAGTGCCACCAGTGCCGCCCTTGGTGAGGTGCCCCGAATCTGTAAAGCTAACAGGGCACCTCGACGGCTAGTCAGTCCTGCAAGGGACCGACGCCACCTCCACAGAGGGGTTGTCCCGCACCACAGAAAAACCCCTCCCAACGTAGGGACAATACAATGGGGTGAGGTTCCCATCCTCGTCCCTTGCCCCCTGCTCTTTTGTCCCCTCTTCTTAAAAGAGGGGTACAAAGAGCCCCCTCGGCTCAATTAGCTTCGCCCAAGGTGCCGACTCACCCTAGGCTACTAAGCCCCACCGCCACGACAAGGCCTGAACCATGGTGGGGGACACAGATCATATTGACTCTGAAGTGATACTGATCATTACTTACTATACTTTTTGCATGTTAGCTGCATATTCAAACGGGCAGACGAGCCACGTGTTGTTAAGTGGTCAGCGTCGCCCATGAACATAAAAATGAAATCCTGAAACTAGCCCAGGCTACTCATTCACGGGCTGAGTAGTAATACGGTAAGTCTGATGCCACTAATCACACAGCCAGAGGCCTTAGACAAAGTAACATTAGAAAAACGATAACGAAGTTCGAAAAGAATAAAATATATGGGATTGACATAAGCCGTCGTCAATTATGTCACTCGTTATCGTTATCGCAAGTTGGTAGACAATGTTAAAATTCGTAACAAAATCATAAACTGTCAATTGGTTATCGAACACTTATGTCAAACTTATGTTATTTTATTATTGATATTGATTCGTTATCCGTGGGCGTGGGCCATGGAGGGCAACATTTTCACAATTTTTATGAGTTAAAGTGTGTATGAGGTCTATTTACATAGAAATTAATTTTAATTTTTTGGTCCGATTTGACACTTCTTGTTGAACTTTGTTGACACTTGACAGTTGTTGTCGTTGCACTGTCACGATCTTTGATTGATCATTGGCTAGAAAATTATTATCGTTATCTCGAAGACGATAACGAATTTCGGCTACAAAGCGATGTCACTTTGTCTACAGGCCCTGTTCTGCCCGTCTCTCTAAAACACAGCAAACATATTTCACGGAAGAATACGCGGATGGGAGCACCTCCGAAGGGTAAAATACAAGAAATAGTTACCTGAGAAAATATAATTATTTTCTATAATTTGTACATTTGTACTAGTTAACACTTGTGTCAACTATTTTACGTTGCTATGCTTGTATAGTTTGCCTTCGGTACAATCTGGTCATTGCAGCCAAGACTCAACATTCCCATTCATCGCCCAGCGTTCCATTGATGCTGAACAATCTTTGTATACCTCTGGATTGATATGGTATGAATAGACGCAGACAACTAACATAAATGCTGAAGATATTTATTGCAATCAATAGCCAAAAATCCTTGTTTTAATCCAAATTGCTACTTAAGAATCTTTTAAACGCGAATCGTTATTGTAGTCTGTATATCAGACAAGACAATGTTGCAAGTGATATCATAAAAAAATGACGGCATCTTTTATTCAAATGCGATTGATGTCGGCAAGATTTCTTAAGAAGAGGAGAAGAGACATAGGTTACGCATATCTTAACCAATTAAGCTGACGAAATATTGAGCTGCAAATGTCGAGCATCAAATGAAATCGTCAAAACACACACAACAGTACAACACACAGTGAATACACCAGCACACCACTTGGGCCTCGGGGTCGTAAGCGACGTCGACACCTACACATGACAACCACATCGATCCGGATCGATCGCGGAAGCTTAGGTTCGAATCCCATACGAATAGACGCCAACTCAGACCGCACAAACAGCGGTAGCACTATGCTACCGTTAGATTGTCTGGGTACCACGCGTGACCCGCCTCCCTCTCCTGAGGTTGTGATGAGGGGCGGTCCTCATGATGATAGATGATTCGTCGACCGTTTTAGATTTGACTAGTCTAATCCTACTAGTCTAATTCCTGGTTCAGGATCCATGGTGGGGGGAGGGTAGGATTTAGAGCAAGGCCTGCTTTGTCGTGGCGGTGGGGCTCAGTAACCTAGGGTGAGCCAAGCACCTCGGTCTAAGCTAATTGAGCCGAGGGGGCTCTTTGTACCCCTCTTATAAGAAGAGGGGGCAAGGGGCGAGGATAGGAACCTCACCCCATTGTACTGTCCCAACGTTCAGAGGGGTTGTTTTGTGGTGCGGGACAACCCCTCTGTGGAGGTGGCGTCGGTCTCCTGAGGGACTGACTAGCCGTCGAGGTGCCCTGTTTGCACATTAGATCCGGGGCACCTCACCAAAGGCGGCATTGGCGGCACTCACCGGGTTTTAGTGGGTAGAGCTGCGTCCACTTCGGGCGCAGCGAGACCCACTCCCCCGCGGGATGCCTCAGAGCATTTCCCGGCGTTAAAACAAAAATCCTACACTCCCGAGTAGCGCGCGCGATGAGTCGCGCCCCGGCTACTGTTGCGATTGAGCTTAAAGGCCATCAGGCCAAAAAGTCTAGCCCTTCCGAAAAAATAAAATAAAACCATTATTGTATTATACAAACGCTTGCCAACGATTGTCCATTTTACTGACATGATTTTTGGATCCGATTTTAATCTGTGCCATTTTATACAGATGAAAAAGAGGTTTAATCGATTCCACTTTTTATTATCTGTGAAATATAAATGAATAATGGCAGGGCTACACGTCATCGCTTATTAATATTAAATTACGTATTTGCATAAAATCGTTTAAGGCATAGTGCGGATGTGAGTGTGATTGTATTTTTTGTTATACATCTAGATTTCTCTCGAAGCTTTGCCTGTGGATTTAGAATCGTAGTTACCGATTGTCGATATATTCAACGTATATCCTGACCGGGAAAATAAAAACTCTCGCCATATTGCGGAAAATTTCGGAACTAATTTATGTATGGATGATACTACGTGCTAACGTAAAAAGAACAGTGGCGACACCATGCAGGGCTTACAAGTTTCTGGTCAGGCTATACTACTCGTATGTATAATAGGAATCAAACAATAGAAGTCCGTAAATTATTCCATAGGAACAATTACATAGATAAAAAGTATTCTTTGTTGTATGTAGTAGCAAAAATTAAAGCAAAGCTCAACCATTTTAACGTGATCGACTGAAAACCTAAATCACCCACAAAAATACCATGAATCATTTATTATTATAATTAATTAACTTGGCTTACCAAATATCGTAATTATAAAGAACTTCTCACCCACTTCACGAAACATTTCGATGTGTTAATTACCTGCAACAAGAATACATATTATTACGATTATTATTATTATTCATTTAAAAACTAAACATATTGTAATCTTTTTGGTTTCTAATGTCTACGCGCATTTTATTTGTAATAATAATTAGTGATTACAGGAGGACCATGGTTGATGTATAATATGAAAAACGCCGGGGATGTATAGCCTGACCAGAAAAATAAAAACCCCCGTCATATAATTTTATATCCGTTCGTAGTATCCGTACCACAGAATAGAATAGAATAGAATAGAATTTTTTTTTTGCAGAGGTATGGTACATCAGAGATCGTCATTAAACAATAATTGTATAAAATCCATCATGCTTCAATATTGCGATATTGTACCAATATTCATATTTCGTTCGCCCTCTTTTGCTATAAAAAATAAATTACAGTACAGAAGAAAATTGGAGTGTCTGTTTGTAACATTAAAATAACCGCTTTCTATTAAATGCATATGGATGTATACACGATACATATACCAAAATAGCCTTTTTTACCATTTTTGTCTGTCTGTCTGTTTGTTTGTTTGTTCCAGCTAATCTTGGGAACGGCTGGGCCGATTTGAAAAATAATTTCAGTGTTAGATAGCCCATTTATCGAGGAAGGCTATAGGCTATATAACATCACGCTGTGACTTATACGAGAGTTGAGTAACGCGGGCGAAGCTGCAGGCAACAGCTAGTATTAAATAAATTTGACGATAGGCATACTTTATTTCGAAAAATCCCATGTCACTTTTATACTCTTTTGGACTTTTACTCTCTGTCTCTCTCCCTGTACCTGACTCTAAGGTTAACATTATCATAAGAGTAACGTTATCCTCATAATTCCCAAGTCAATTGTGGACTTTTTATAACAATTTACTTACAGCTATCAAGATCAGTGATTAACAAACAGCCAAGAAAATCGCAGTGACATGTTACTAAAATATATCGAACCTCTGCTTATTTTCTTATCAAATAGATTTTCAGACTACTTTTGCACCGACATACATAATAAGAATATATATATAAGAATAATAAGAATAAATACAATAACTTCTACTGAATTTTATTGCGGGTATTAAGATAATTACATGTTTACGGAAATATCCTTTCCGATACTTTGCAACAACTTCCCATGACAATCATCGGGTATGATTATATAAGTAAAGAAGGGTCATATGTGTATAATTTGCTATAAAGACATTTAGATATTTTGCTCATAATTAGGCATCAAATATATTTTTATGTTATACTGTCTGTTGCCCACAGCTTTGCTTGCGTTAACGTTAACCCCTCTGTGGAGGTAGCGTTGGTCCCTTTGGGTCTGACTAGCCGTCGAGGTGCCCTGTTACTCAACCGATCCGGGGCAACTCAACAAAGGCGGCATAAGTGGCACTCGCCGGGTTTTAGTGGGTAGAGCTGCCTTACCTTACCATCTTTCAGACGCAGCGAGTCCCACATACACGCGTGGGGAGACCCACTCCCCAGGCGGGATGCCTCAGAACATTTCCCGGCGGAAAAGAAAAAAAAGACTAGCTATATTATGGCTAATCACAGTCGTCTCTGTCAACCGACTTTTTGCTAGTTTCTAGGACCAGATGGTATGGAACGTTAAACTCTACATGAAAAAGCTATTCAAAAAATAAGGATAATAGTAACCATCAAGATACCGAAAACACTCATTTAGCAAAGAAAAATCCGATAATAGTAAATTAATGCACATCAAGACATGGCGATTGTTAGCACTCTTGGTAGTCCGTGAGACTAATAACCTTGGCGCCGTCTTATCACACACTCTACTTACATTTACCTGGCTATTATGTGTTTAAGATACAATTCTGTTTGTTCTGGCGAAAAAAACCGATAAAGTGCGAGGCAAACTCGGACATATGTATGACTAAATGATTGTTAGAAAAAAATATACTTTTATATGCAATTATTTGAAGCGAAAACTGCTTTAGGCGCGGTACGCATATTTTTAGATGAGATAAAATCTCTGGATTCGCGACACCGTTACCACCAATAAGAGACGCTATTTGACGTTTATATGACGTTTGATTTATTTATATAAAATTATGCAATATTTGTTTACCCAATCGTCAAACACACTGAAATGTCAATGTCATGCGGCCGTTTTGTGCGCCGTTTAAATTGTATAGGTTGCCATAATCTAATCCAGCCTGTATTATAGGTATTTGAATTTAATTGTTTTGTTTTCACTTCTATCGGCAGTCCCTGTGGTGGGTTAGTTCTTTTGTTTGTTTTGGCTTATCTGGCAGAAGGTGAGGTAAGTGTTTAACATCGCCTATGAACGTAAAAGAGTTTAGACTGAAAGAGCCCGTGTGTTATGCCAAGGCATATACATTCCCCATTTCCCACACAAATATCTTAGTGCCACATTGTAATAATAATAGTTAATTTAATAAAGACATATAACAGCTCCTTATAGGTACTAGACCTTAGTCAAAACAGATGACGATCTACCCCACCATGGGGGCCTTGTCGTGTCGGTGGGGCTCAGTAGCCTAGGGTGAGCCCAGCACCTTGGGCGGCATCTCTTAGCAAAGCTCGATGTTTATTTACACAGTTAGTGTTCTATCGCCGTTCTGCATTTGTTTGTAATACTTCCAAATTAAATATCTAAATAGCATATTATGTGACTAAAATGTATCGACACAGAAAACAGCGAGAAATATCTACAGCTAACAGCTATCTATATCGATAAATAAAATTGGAGTGTCTGTTTGTAATATTAAAATAACCGCTTTTTATTGATGTATACACGATGCATATACCAAAATAACCTTTTTAAAAAAAAAAAAATATATATATATATATATATATATATATATATATATATATATATATATATATATATATATATATATATATATATATATATATATATATATATATATATAATATAATAATCATCATCCATCCGCGTACGGCTGTAAACGCGGGCGAACAGCTAGTTATACAATAAATATTATTATATATAGCTGTGTTCTCATTCATAGTAAGTTCTCAATTTTACCTTAACACACTTACGAATTCACAAAAACAGAAACCATATTAAATCCTCGTTAATTACATTAATATACATTCAAACATTTGATACCAAACAAACGCTAATACCTCTAATTCGTTCGAGAATTTTCGGCTAAACGCTTCCATTACCCTGAACGTCGCTTTATAATTTATAGAGTGAGCTTATGCCTGTTTATTGTTGTGAATTATCGCCCCCCCCCCCCTAAACTTCCATAATTCAAGCGTTATGCCGAATTTGCCAAAGTACAATCGCAAATGACGCGGAACGGGATACCTTTAGTACCATTTCGGTAATGTATATGATTTGTTCGTCTTTATCGTTAGAATCTTTGTCACTGTAGGTTTTGGTGATTTGTGTTGTGAAAATGATAATTAGATATAATAATAATATTTATTTATTTTCTCACCACAATATTGTAACATGACATAATATGTTAAAACATTAACATGTTTCTAAACTTTCGGCTGCCCAAAGTGGATTTTTATATGGATTATCGAAAATGAATGTACGTCCAACTAGATGAAAAACACTGCAGACTTGGACTAGACAGACAAATAATTACAATTTATTTATGTTATTATACCTTTATTGAAATATGAAGGCAAAGAAAAAAAATTATCATATAAGGGCAAAGACATAAAACTATACTAAAAAAAAAAATACAATTTTCAAGATTCTTTTTGCTACTATAGTCTAGTGTTCAGATTAGACTAGTGTTGTAAGGTTTTGGTCTTGCTGTAGAACTTCTCTTTCATACAACTGTACCTAAAATGCATGTTTGGGTTTGAACCTATTATAAAAGCAAGATTCTCTTGTCTATTCCAAGAAACATGATCAATACTCACATAACACTGGCGTTAAGTGACAGCTATGCTGTCGTGTTTCGTGCGGTTTGTGAGTTTCCGGTGGCTCATTGGGGAGATAGTGTAAAGGAGGCCAACGCATCTGCATAACTTTTGGTTGTGTGGATGTCTATGAGCGTCGGTAGTCACCATAAGGCTCTGACTACTCGGTTGCCTCCTTATGACATAAAAAAAATATTCGTAAGTTTGAATGTAAGAGGTTATCTTAGAACAAACAAAAAATATGCCCATCACGGGACGATGCTAGATGTGAATCACCATGTCAAAAATATATAAAAAAATCATAATTAAAAAAAAAATATAACGAAAGATAGAAGAAAAAAAATATGGTAGCATTCGGTTTGCCATCATGTCATTCGGATGCCTACAGCTGTAAGTCAAGGCAGGTGAAGCTGCGGGCAATAGCTAACATTGAAACCGTATAGAGACAATACTAGCGGGTAATAATATTTATCAAATTAATGAAGTATTTGAAATCGTCCATCCGTTAAAACTGGACGCCTATGTTTTGAATCGCAACAGCCGCAAACCAAATTATCCACATTATGTTAAATTAAACATACTGTTTAAATTCGTGATCATCAAAGCATAACATTTTAGAATTATTTTCGATTGTACATCCCCTTTCACCGAACGCCAAAGGCTAAGTGAGGTTTCGTTTAATCCCCACCATGATTCAGGCCTTGACGTGGCGGTGGGGCTCAGTAGTGGGCGAAGCTACTTGAGCCGAGGGGGCTCTTTGTACCCCTCTTATAAGAAGAGGGGACAAAAGAGCAGAGGGTAAGGGGCGAGGACGGGAACCTCACCCTATTGTACTGTCCCGACGTTGGGAGGAGTTGTTCTGTGGTGCGGGACAACCCCTCGGTGGAGGTGGCGTCGGTCCCTTGCGGGACTGACTAGCCGTCGAGGTGCCCTGTTTGTTTATTAGATCCGGGGCACCTCTCCAAAGGCGGCATTGGAGGCATCACAGCTCAAAAAATTACGCTTGTTTGTCCTCGCCCTAATTCAATCACACACATCAATAAATCAATAAAATTCAATAAATATATTGTTGATTATAATGAAACAACTTTTAGGGATTTTATCACGTTTTATCAAGATTTTTACAAGCCCGACGTTTAGGAGTTTTTTTTCTTTAACGCCGGGAAATGCTCTGAGGCATCCCGCGGGGGAGTGGGTCTCCCCACGCGGGACAACCTCTCTGTGGAGGTGGCGTCGGTCCCTTGCGGGACTGACTAGCCGTCGAGGTGCCCTGTTTGTTTACTAGATCCGGGGCACCTCACCAAAGGCGGCATTGGCACTCGCCGGGTTTTAGTGGGTAGAGCTGTGTCCACTTACTAGCTGTCGGGCGCAGCGAGTCCCACATACCCACCTGGGGAGACCCACTCCCCAGGAGGATGCCTCAGAGCATTTCCCGGCGTTAAAGAAAGAAAAAGGATGGGAGTACGGATGCAGACAGGAGCGCGGCACAGCACATCCCTCCTACCGGAACTAGCCCATACTTTACAGGTAACCAAAGGTGAATGTTACCACGGGCATTTCATATTCCAAGTAAAATAATGTTGCATTTTAATGAAAACAATTCATGAAAATTACGAAGCCAAGATTCAAAGGATACAAAGCGAATGGAAGTTCGCGGTCGAGTGTAATTAATATTGAAACGGACCGAATTTATCAGGATTGTGGTATTTTATTATATTTCGATGATTCATTCATATTTTAATTAAACACTGCATACAAAACTAATATATTAAAAATATAATCCTACACTCAACTTAATTGTTGTCCGAATGGGTCATTGCCCATTCGGCTTTTATGGCAAAGGAAAGGTGGCAAAGGAAGATTTATAATAATAATAATATCTATGGATGCATTTTAGACCACGTCAATCTGGTCCCGTGGTGAATTGTCGAAGAACTTGTGTTACGGGTACCAGACAACGAAAATATATTCAACACTTTTATACTATACATATATCTAAGATTTTTTTTTTATAATAATATTTATATAATACACAATATTTAATGCACATCCATGACCCAGGACCCGCTACCTCCGGCTTGAACGCCAACGCTAACCGTTGAGCCTCGAAGTCGTCGTTTTTTTTGACGATTTAGCCCGTGGACAGTTCCTTATTCCGCCGAGAGGGACGTTTTGCTTGATATTGGTTTATATCTGTTCTATACATTTTTGTATGTTATGGATAGGTAAACACACAGACGAGCCACCTTTTTATATCATAAGGGGGCAAAGATGCTGGTATACATGCAGCCGGTAGCGCGGCACAGTCCATCCCTCCCAGGTACCTAAATATGTCTTTAGAGAACCTAAAAGACCCGTAACAAGAAACCTTGCTACCAATCGGTGGACAAGGTTTATTGAATAACAACTGTTCTGGTGGGAGGGATGTGCTTCGGCTGTCTTCTTCGGTATCTTGCCTGTTTCCCCCGTGAAACAGCGTTGCTGCTTCTAAGAGGAGGACAGGATAGACAGTGTAATTACTGGCACCGAGACTTACATCTTACGGCTTAGGAAAGGCAACACATAAATGAGTTGCCTTTTCTTGTTCCTCGGAGTAGCGAAATGCATTTACGCATACCGCCAATCCTGAGTGGAATCTGGTGGCTACGTGGATGTGGGGCTCGGCCAAGCCCCTGTCGCCTAAATAGTAAATACCACCGCGGGTTCCTTCCGCCGCATATAGTTAGGTGCCCGGATCTAACAGCAACATGGCACCTTGGCGACTGGTCTTTTAACCAGGCCCGCCCTGGTTGACCGGCCTCCAGCTCCTTCACTCAGGGGGGTAACTCCGGCACCCTAGACTTAAGTCTACACCCCTGAGTGCCGGTGTCGGAGTTCGTCGGGGTTTACACCGACGATGGGATTGTGCAATGGAGTCAGGTTCCCTTCCTGAACCCTAGTCCTGAATCATGGAATGAATGAGTTACATGAACCAGATCCAGACTCTGACCCATTTGCTTATCCAAATAAAATAATAAAAAAAAACAAAGCTCTCAAATATTTTTAAATATTAATCTTCCTCCTACTTTATATTTCGTAGCAGCATTTCATTTAAGGCCAGGCAAGGGCTCGATAAATCCAACCCCTTTATAAGGCTACAAAGGGCGCTTTTAACTTTGTTCTTCATTAAGTCATTTGTTATTTTTTTACAGAAACCGTAAGAAAGGTCATCGCGTATAAAACCGTAATTTAGCCACTTTGCGCTGAAAAAGTTTTTTGTTTGAATAAATAAAATGTTAAGGGCAATTCTTTGAAAATATTCACGCTGGCAGTTAGTAAATTAATTAATAATATCAACTGAATCAGAGTAATTTTAATTAATGCGGAAATCCATGACATGTGATATGTTCAATATTTGTTTCCAATATTTTGGGAATTACGCAATCTGTAAAGTAAATGGGTCGAGTGTTCATTTGGCACTAGCGGTATGAGACGAAAGATGGTAAGCCTCGGTGTCAGAATTCAGATACAAGCTGTCCTGCCCTGTTAAGGCAACAATTGAAAGAAGATAATGTCTGCAGGGCTACCATGCTTATTTCTCCCGTAAAAGAGCCTTGATGTGTTTCTAATAGATGGGCAGAACAAGCGATGAATGAATGAATTATTTATTATTATTATTATTATGTGCGTTTTAATCGAAAAAAAATCTCAATGCCGAAATTTTATAGTGGCGGCAGGAACAGGCATTGCCAAAGAACTTGCACCACTTAAATGCTTAATAGTTTACTGGATCTGGCTGTTAAGAGATGTCCTAACTATTGAGCAGGTATCCAAGATAACTGCTCTTTTGTAATTTAATATAAATATTTTTATGAAGACCTAATTCTGAAAGACTAGAATGTAAAAATGTAGGAATCACTCCTGTGGATGAAACTATTATTGGGATAATTCCTGACTACGTTTATTATTATTATTTATTTATTTTTCGTTTTCTAACCCTCGCATAAGTTTAATCAATGTTGTTGTTATTATTATTATGTGTTTTTTTCTCATGTCTGAATGTAGTAACATTCACGGGCTATTGCCAAGTGGATGCAGGTGGTGTTTTGGTGTATTTATGTTATGTAGTGTGTTTATGTTGAATGTTCTTGTGTGTTTTCTTCTATTTGTAGGAATTTTCTAACAATTCAGCATTTATTTAAAATAGCAGCTTTTTTAGGTTAATGTATAGGGATTCTTCGAGGTTTATTAATTTTAGGCTATGGAGGAGATGGTTGGGTATAACGCCGTTAGTAGAGAGAACTATGGGAATAACATATACTTTTTCTTTTTTTATTATTATTATTATTATTACTCCCAGGTAAACTCTTATATTTTCTTGAAAGGCCATTGACATTTTTCTATCCAGATAACACAAAAAGCACATCTAACACTTACCAAGAAATATAGGTAGCAAGATCTTTAAGTAGAGAGTATTTGTGGCGATCTCTAAGATTGCTGCTACAATTTACTCTGTGATTTATTCATTCGAAGCCTTTTAGTTCTTACAAACACATTCTTCTCGTGGCTTCTATGAAACTGTTTCTAATAAGATTAATAAAACCATAAAATATACGCCACAACAACAGTATGAATATTTACAAGCATATTCTTCGGATATGAGGCCGCATACGATATCATTTGTGAAGCAAATGTCTGTCTACTGTCTAATACTGATGTGGACTTGTTATGATATTAAAATTGGTAAACATGACTGAATAAGGATTTATTAGTATAATGAAAATGTATTAGGTAAGTTAGATATATACACTGTTGACTCTTTAGTTTTCAACCGCTCTTTAGCGGTTGAATTCTCAACTGATAAAGATTTGTCGACCGTATCGGATTTGACTAGTCTTTTTTTTTTCTTTAACGCCGGGAAATGCTCTTAGGCATCCCGCGGGGGAGTGGGTCTCCCCAGCCGGGTATGTGGGACAGCGAGCACCCAAGAGCTAGTAAGTAGACGCAGCTCTACCCACTAAAACCCGGCGAGTGCTACCAATGCCGCCTTTGGTGAGGTGCCCCGGATCTGTTGAGCTAACAGGGCACCTCGACGGCTAGTCAGTTCCCCAAGGGACTGACGCTACCTCCACAGAGAGGTTGTCCCGCACCATAGAACAACCCTTCCCAACGTCGAGACAGTACAATGGGGAGAGATTCCCGTCCTCGCCTCTTGCCCCCTGCTCTTTTGTCCCCTCTTCTTATAAGAGGGGTACAAAGAGCCCCCTCGGCTCAATTTCCTTCGCCCAAGTACTGGGCTCACCCTAGGCTACTGAGCCCCACCGCCACGACAAGGCCTGAACCGTGGTGGGGGGATTTGACTAGTCTAATCCTACTCTCTATATTATGCGAATGTTAAATTTCAAATTTATAATCAGCTTTTATAATTTATAATTAGCATTCACATAATATAGTATGACATTTTGAAAGAATTAATAATTAATGACAATTATTGTTTATAATATTTTAATGACATGACCACAAAAATTAATAATTTTAATTTATGTATAATAAACCAGTAAAAGAAAATGTTTAAAAGTAAATAATATTATCACTTAGCATATTGATATTAATTTCAAAGCATTCTTAGCGTGTAAGTTTTTATTTTTTGAAATTTTTACTTATCTAACCGGTGGGAGGGAAGCGCTGTGCCGCACTCCCGGCTGCATGGGTACCACCATCTTGCTTATTTCTCCCGTGAAACAGCTTTGCTGTGTTTCGGAGAGAAGGGCAAGACAGGCAGTGTAATTACTGGCTCGGAGACTTCACATCTTATGTCTCAGGATAGGCAACACATAAATGAGTTGCCTGGGCTCGTTCCAGGTATACTAGTTTATGTTCATGGGCGACGTCGACCACTTAACATCAGGTGGTACGTTTGCCAGTTTGCCTATCCAACTAACATAAAAAAAAACTAACTGTACATAATATGGAATTCAATAAAGCTTTATCTATTATTTATTTAATCCTACTCTCCCGAGTAGCGCGATGGGCCGCCCCCCTTTGGAATATTTTTTAGGTTGAATGTAAAAGTTTTCAGCGTTACAATGGATACTATGAAATAAATATTGCACATCATTTATTGATGGATTGTGTTCGGAAAAAACGTGAAGGAGAAGTTATGATAACAGAATTTCATTTAAATAGGTCAGATGTTGGTCCAACTATATCTATTTTAGCAAAACCTATCTGAAATATGTGTGAAATTCTGTTCTTTTATACAATTGTAAGTTTTAATAATATTTTATTATTTTTAGATTAGGCACAATGTAGTTCACATGTAGTTGGTGTTCCTTGTTGGACAAAAACTCCTATTTAAATAAAGATATATTATAATATATATAAAGATTATAAAAAAATGGTTATGTAGTGGTTAAAGATCGGCTATTATTGGCATAGACAATAATCAACATCTACATCGGAAAATACAAAACAATACTTAAGACCAAAATCACCTTTTGTTTAAAAATAAAACAAATTATAAAAATCCTCTTTTTTATCGAATCCTCTCCGAAGGTACAATTATAGAAGTTGCTCGAGAGGCTTCGGATAAAAGAAAAATACAAACTGCTTATTTTCATTCGAATTTGCATCGTAGGGCAACTTTTTTTTGTTGTCAGGGATTTAATTCATTTGGCTATATAAATATATAAATCTAAATAAAAAAGTGCGTACGAATAAAGTACATACACATGTCAGAAGTGAAACTTATTTGGAAAACTATTTTTTTATTTACACTAATCTAAAGCTTTAAACTTCAGAGACTTGTGATACGACGTTCGCTCTATCTTACTCTCTCTTTCGATCTTTCTCACTCCATGGCTATGTGATTTAACTTATTAAATAATAAAAATACCCCAGATTTATGGGGAATATCTGTAAAAGTCACTAAGCTCATAGTTGATATAATTGCACCCCATCTAGCAACAATAAATGTATTGATAGTGGCGTTTTTCCTGACTTAATGAAACATAGTCGAGTCTTGCCTCTCTTTAAATCTGGCAGTACATCAGATGTTACAAATTTTCGACCAATATAAATACTCCCCTCATTTAGTAAAATTTTTGAAAAAATTATGTTAAATTAGTTACTATATTACTTTGAAACCAATATGTTACTGTACAAAAAACAATTCGGATTTAGAAAGGGTCTCTCTACAACAGACGCTGGCGTTAACTTAATTGACCACATATATGAGGCCTGGGAGGAGTCACGTGATGCTTTGGGAGTTTTCTGTGACTTATCCAAGGCGTTTGATTGTGTACAGCATGAGACCTTGATCAGGAAATTACGCCACTATGGGATAGACGGTACGGCACTGGATCTTTTGAATTCCTATCTTAAAAACAGGACTCAAAAGGTCGAGATAAATGTAAAAGATCATCCGGGACTAAAATAGAGATGGGGGTCCCACAGGGGTCTATTCTAGGTCCATTTCTTTTTCTAGTTTATGTAAACGATTTACCTTACCTAGTTAAAGATAGTCAAGAGGTAGTGTTGTTTGCTGATGATACTTCACTTATTTTTAAAATCAAACGACAAGAAACTAAATATGACGAGGTAAACAACACACTTTCGAGAATGGTACATTGGTTTAGCGTTAATAACTTGCTTTTAAATAATAAAAAAACTAAATGCATAAAATTTTCCTTGCCAAATGTTAAGCAACTGCAAACAAATGTACTCTTAGACAGTGAAAACTTGGAATTGGTGGACTCCACAGTTTTCCTAGGAATAACTCTAGATCTTAAGCTGCAGTGGGGACCCCCACATAGCTAAATTGGCGAATAGACTCAGTTCAGCAGCATATGCAGTGAGAAAAATAAGACAGTTTACTGATATAGATACAGCGCGAATAGTATATTTTAGCTACTTTCATAGCATTATGTCTTATGGCATACTTTTATGGGAAATGCGGCCGACATAAACAACATTTTTGTGCTGCAGAAGCGGGCTATTCGTGCAATTTACAAGTTGCCTCCCTATTCATCTTTGAGAGAAAAATTTAAAGAAATAGGAATTCTGACTGTCACCTCTCAATACATCTTAGAAAATTTACTGTATGTCCGGAAAAACATAAATGAATTCTGTAAGAAAAGTGATATTCATAGTAGGAATACACGTAATAGACACAGGTTACATGCACCAATGATTAGACTTTCGAAAGTAAGCAATTCTTTTAAAGGCAACTGTATACGCTTTTACAATAGGATCCCAGAAAACGTTCAAAAGCTCTCCATAAAAAAATTCAAAAAAGTTGTTAAAGAGCGTTTGTGTGGTAAAGCATATTATAAAGTAAAAGATTTCATGGAAGATACCACACCATGGGAATAAGGCGTTCCTCCCGGGCATTTCAAGATCAGATGTTAAAATTGTTATGTAATATATATTATTTGAAAAGATTAGTTCCACTGAGTTTGTTTCGCCGGTTCTTCTCAGTGGGCTTACCTTGGAACCGGTGGTAGATTCAATTGACGTTCAAAAAGATACTGTATTAGTACTATTTTGAATAAAAATTTTTTGATTTTGATTTTGATTTTATGCTACGTTCGCCCTTTCTCACTCTCTCTCAATCGGTCTCAATCTCCCTCTTCTTGGACAAAAACGTTACACATTTTCGTGACGTTTCATGCGTAAAAATTTTACCCTCATGCGCGCAAAGAAGTTTCACTTCAAAATATTAAACCTGCTACGATTACCAGAGACATCCTCTTTACATTAAAACACACTACTACTCTCTCATATTGCCATCCAATAATGAATTATGACGCCTGTCCGGTACACAAAAGGGAACATCCCACAGGATTACTCCGAGATTGGTTCGTTTATCCCGGTAATCAGACAAGATTGATTCTGAGATTTCAATAGGACTATTGATGTTGTACATGAAGGTGATTGTAATCCTGTCATCCTGTGTGGTGGACAGGCAAAGCCTAATTACTGCCATTGACGGGATCAACTGGTGAGGTACACCCGTTCCAGGTAACGGAACCTGTACCTAAAGGGTAATTTGTACGTGAACTTGAAATAATATATTATACATATTATAATGATACAATTTTGTGGATTTTATCGCGGTTTATTATAATTTTTTTTCTTCCTGACGTTTCCCCCCGTGTCCCGTTACAAGTCCTCCCATGACCGTGGGATCCGTAAAGTATCCGAAACGTCGGGCTTATAATTTTTTTAATAAATCGCGATCAAATCCGTAAAAATTGTTTCATATTCCTATAACCTAGACATTTTTCAGTTGTTTTGTTTTGTGTTTGTAAGACTCTACTCGACCAAAGTTGTAACGAAAACATTTCAACACGAAAACCACAAACTCTTCAGTACACATATCATTTCCAAATATATAGACAAACGTCGTGCCGCAGAAAACAACGCAATTTTTCGTATCAAAAACTATCCTTAATCTCAAGTTGGACCAAACGGAAGTGTGCGATCACTAAATGTTATAAAACAAAGTCCTCCGCCCGCGCCGCGTCTGTCTGTCTGCACGCGATAAAATCAAAATCTACTAGACGGATTTTGTTGTTTTCAATATGAGATACAGTAATTCTTTCGCATGATCCAGGTTTACCCATGGCTCCTGGACCTATGTGGGCACTCGCACATGGGAATGCACTACCACACAAAACCGCTTGCGAGTGCCTTCAGCCGCTTTTTAAAAGTAGAAAAATGATCATCATCAGTCCGGATACGTCCGTAAATCTATGTTACCGGAGGAAGCTGCGGGCAACAGCTAGTATTTTCATAAAATCAGTTCACCAGCTTAGACGTTGACCGCGGACAAAAATTCTAACACGCATTTTTTATACATAGAGATTGATATTATATTAGTATAAAAAGAATTTGGTATATTTGGTACATAAGAAAAGTATTATCAATTTACAACTTTCAGTTCTTTAAGCATATGTCATTCTCATAGGTCCCACTACCCAGTCTTCTCAAATCAGGCAAGAAGGATGTCAATAGCGAGATCATTTATTATTTAATACACTATTGTTGCGGGAATGAAAATGATTATTTAAAAATCAACCGAAAGATAATGTTCGTAAAAGATCCTACGAGAAAGTTATTCGTCCCTTTTAAAATGACTTAGAGTTAAGTAATTCATTAATACTAATTGGGTTAATGCTTCCAGCTATTCTTGAGATAACGTGTTATTCTATTTGGAACATCCTTAAAGCTTGTTACGTAAATATATACCTAATGTCCATCTTGACTAGACGCCGAGTCATCTAGGACAAAATTTAGGAATATATAATTCATTAAAGCAATAGTTTTCGTCCGTCTCGCTTCATGATTTCAGATTTCATTTCATTCAGATCTAAATTACCATAGCCTTGTGATCTCAGAAAGGTAAACTAGGTACAAAAGTAGACCCCCACGATGGTTCAGACCTTGTCGTGGCGGTGAGGCTCAGTAGCCTAGGGTGAGCCCATCACTTTGGGCGAAGCTAATTGAGCCGAGAGGGCTCTTTGTAGAGGGGATAAAAGAGCAGGGGGAAGGAATACAATGGGGTGAGGACCCCATTGTACTGTCCTGACGTTGGGACATGGGAGGGGTTGTTCTATGGTGCGGGACAACCACTCTGTGGAGGTGGCGTCGGTACCTTGAGGGACTGACTAGCCGTCTAGGTGCCCTGTTGCTCACAAATCCAGGGCACCTCACCAAATGCGTCATTGGTGGCACACGCCGGGTTTTAGTGGGTAGAGCTGCGTCCACCTTATCACCTTTCGGGCGCAGCGAATGCCACATACCCGCCTGCGGAGACCCACTCCCCCGCGGGATGTCTTTTGCATTTCCCGGTGTAAAAGAAAAAAAAGGTGTAAAATAGAAAAACCACCAGATACGAATAAGCGATAACAACACATGAACAAAAAATAAGTTCACCAAAAAGTTATCCTTGTGTAGGATCGGGCACACCTCGAAGTGTGCCCGATCCTACTTGTCTCTGCCGAGCGATCACCGCGATGCTCGGTGACGATGAGTCCTGGACGGCGATGGTTTCCTTCTGCGAGGCAGCAATGTCCCAGAAGGAGGCCGATGAGCGGGTGGGCGAGGAGGTCGCCAACGAGGCCACCCTCGCGGGCGGGGGTGCGTAGGAGGTGCTACTTAATGAGCCTCCAGTAACACCCCTGTGCTCATGGTCGGGTTTCAAGATGGTAACCTGTGCCCAGTATGACACAACGTCATGGTAACTGCGTTGTAGAGGCAGGGCAGTCCCTTTCCAGTCTGGCCTTAGCCGGAGCCAGCCTGTAACTGAGGTAATCCTATTGCCTGCAGATCCGGGACCCTCAAAAAGTGGCTGAAGACGCTCGCAGTGGTTTTGGTTTAGGGCAGGGCACTCTCAGGTGCAAGTCCCACATAGGGTCAGGATCTACCCGAAGATCCTGGCTTGACAGGATTTCCCTGCGATATCAAAAAAGGTCTTAATGACAGTAGTTACTCAGTCTATTCTGTTCTTCTTCTGTTTCGAAACACGGCAAAGCAACTTCCCATTGTTCCTTTTGTCGATAAGCAGTCATTTATTATGCTTAAAAACGTCTTGGGGACCTGCAACAAGTCTAATCCACTGAAGACATGCTCAAATTACTAAAATTCCACAAAAAGAAAATTATTTTAGAAGTCAAGTTTACATTTTTACAATGTAAACTGTAGAATTTAGTGCTAGTTTTCTCCTAATAAGAACACTACGAATACCTATTTCAATTGTATAACATAGTGCAGATAGAACCAAGATAGAAGAAATATTTTGTATTCTTTATCACCGAAATTCTCTAGTTGAGTGGTAAAACCTTGTTTATGTTTTACCACCAGCGCCAAAATGGCACTACCGATACCTTTTCGTTAACAATGTCACAAGAACACCGTAGAAATGAAACTCATAAATTGCCTGGAATACACTTTAAATAGGATACTTATTGTTCTTTTAAAGTCTGGCCAAACAGTAGGTACTTCTAAGTATAAGTTTTATCCCCACCATGGTTCAGGCCTTGTCGTGGCGGTGCGGCTCAGTAACCAAGGGTGAGCCGCTGCACCTTGGACGAAGCTTATTGAGCCGAGGGGGCTCTTTGTACCCCTCTTATAAGAAGAGGGGACAAAAGAGCAGGGGGCAAGGGGCGAGGATGGGAACCTCACCCTATTGTAACTGTCCCGACGTTGGGAGGGGTTGTTCTGTGGTGCGGGACAACCCCTCTGTGGAGGTGGCGTCGGTCCCTTGCAGACTGACTAGCCGTCCAGGTGCCCTGTTTGTTTACTAGATCCGGGGCACCTCACCAAAGGCGGCATTGGTGGCACTCCCCAGGTTTTAGTGAGTAGAGCTGCGTCCAATTACCAGCTGTCGGACGCAGCGAGTCCCACATACCCGCGTGGGGAGACCCACTCCCCCGCGGGATGCCTCAGAGCATTTCCCGGTATTAAAGAAAACGGAAAAAAGTATAAGTTTTATAAAATATGATCAACATTTTTTTAAGAAAATTTGTTTATTTTATAAGAATTAAATGTAGGTAATACTATTTACTGATGCATAGTTGAGAGTATCTGAAACGTGGCGAATCTAAATAAACTGCGTTGAAATAGTTATATATATATATGGATTTTATATTACGAAAATTAATATTTAGATCTGACTGTTTGTTTTAAATCAAGCCTTTCTTTATAAAATTTTCACTCACAATGTAAAGAAATCCATCAACGCTAATACGATTTTCTTTTCCGAAAATCTCCTAAATTCTAAAAACAAATGTCACATTCCATTCATCGACTTCACTTCCTTCACGTCAAATTCGCCAACAATAAGCATATTGACATTGTGAATTTGAAGAGCTATTATCGAATAAAATTTCATAGAAAGCTCCGCAAACAAAGCTGATCGAGCGGGCCATTAGAGGCCCTGCATAAATTGTGTGGCGACAGGCGCGCCCCTGGATCACCCACATTGTCGACTTCCCGTTTGTGAGTTTCTTTTCTACTGTCTCTTTTAATATTTAACAGAGAAGAAAGAGAAAAGAAGAAGCATTACTCGCTGTAATGCTTTAGCATGCTGTTTTACAAGAAGTAATGTCGTCTTCGACTTCTCTGTTACTTCTGTGTTCTTTACTACATATTGATTAAATGAATATTTATTTAATGAAGAGCTTTTATATTGAATAAAAAGCGCGTTTCCAAAAAAAGTATTTATCAGTCCAGTTTAAAACTGTTCCTGCGGGAACAGTTTTATTAAGTCAGCTGATTATGAACCTTTTATTTACATCCACTTTAACATCTAGTGCTAGAAATAGGCCAGATAAGATAAAAATAATAAAATATTAAACATTTAATTGACAACATTCCACTGTTGATTTAGCTACTGAACAAGTTAAAATATTTTTTTATTGTTATTTAAAATATATTTCCAAAACCAGGCTTGATTTACTATAACTGCGACAAACATAAAATAAGTTTTATAGAGACACACCTCATCAAACTTAACAACTACAATAATTCGAAATTCATACATAAAAGTAACGTATGGATATTATATAACGAGCTTATTGCTCAAAATAACGCAACAATAAGAGTCATTATGCGCAACAAACAAATAACGAAGCAATAACAATAAACAATAGAAGCGTGACAATTGACGTTATTAAAGTGAATATTTTTATAGAGCCTATCTCAACGTGTTCCAGATAAAAGTACAATTACTTTTGTTACCTTGGAACGGGATAATAAAGATGTACGGGGATATATTGTGGCACTTAGAAAAAAATAAAAAGTGGAATCCTAATGTTTTTTACTGCTTTTTTATTATCTGGATGAGTTTAAGTTTTAAAACCGAGGTCGGATTACTTTTTACAATTTTAAAATTGGACTTGCTGTAATTTCTTTTTACGTTTTTACTATTAGATTTTTATTTACTGTTATATTTATATTTTGTATAAACATTTAATTTGCCAATTTGTTACACATATTTATATTTTGTATAAACCATGCTGCTCGGAAGCCGACTTGGGCGGCGCTACCGGGTGGTACCTCTCGCTCACATAACACCGGTGTGACACGTGTCAAGTGACACCTATGCTGTCGCGTTTCGTGCGGTTTGTGAGTTTCCGGTGGCCCATTGCACTAGGGGAAAGTATGGCAACTCATGTGTATAATTTCTGGTTGTGCGGATGTCTATGGGCGTCGGTAGTCATCATAAAGCTCCGAATGCTCGGTTGCCTCCTTGTGACATAAAAAAAAAGTGGACGGATAGAGGCTGATGATGATGATGATGATAAACACTTTAATGTTGTATTCATAATTAAGATTCCTTTGATTTCAGTAAACATAGAGAAGAGATACTATAATTTACTTAGCAATATTACACCAGTGAATTTTGTTCAGCCACAACTTACTCAGGCATTAGTGATAGTGTTTTAAGGCCCCAAATTACAATATGATAGAGGGTTATAACTGAGGATTTTCCGCTTTATGAAGCAACCTTCGAACATTTTTATTAAGTTTGACTTTCAACACGCAACTCTCGCGTGCGGCCAGCTATTTCATACCTCCCGCTCACGTTATTTACTGCTACATATATTAATGGCGACGCTTAAAGCTAATTTTGTTATAAATTAATCAAAATGGTTGTTTATCCTCTCACCATTATCAGTATTCGTCGTCTATACTACATCTTTCATTAGACTTAGACACTAAGGCGGCTAATCCCTCACTTATTACTCACTCACACTCACTCACACTCACTCAAACTCACTCACACTCACTCACACTCACTCACTCTCACTCACACTCACTCTCAAACATTTATAAGCATTCATTAAACGCCACCCTCGCCACTCATATTCAATTTTAGACCGGCTTCTGCATAGACTTTTTTTTATAGAAGAGGGGGCAAACGGACAGTCGGTTTGTCTGATGATAAGCGAAAGCGACATCCACAGACACCTGCTTTACCAGAGGGTTAGCAGGTACCGTTGCCGGCTGCAGGCAGACTGCAGTCTTATTCTTTAAATATTTATTAATTATCCATCCATCTATATATCAAGTCATCAATAACATGTTCACCTCAGTTCGCGCGGGTGTGAACCAGGCGATAAATTATAACACAATAAATTACGAATTTATTTATAATGTTGGTACACGGGTACGATAGTGTTCAAGTGGTCCATTTTTGCACGTAGATACTCCGCTCGTACCAACACAATGGCTATTTACATTCAAAGACTTGTGAACGTTTTATAGTAGGCCGCGAACAGGTACAGGCGTGTGACAAATTGCTCTAGAATACATTGTTTTTATTAGGGTTGGCAACTCGACTGATCAATTTAGATTATGCGTGAGCTTTGTCTATGTCGACTTTAAATTGAGTTTTGAATATTATATTAGTAATAATAAAGATAAAGAGGATTATTTTGATGAGCGCCGACTGGCGCGGCGTAGCAGTAATATCAACATGAATACCTTTTTTTTCTTTAACGCCGGGAAAGCTGGTAAGTGGACGCAGCCCTACCCACTAAAACCCGTTGAGTGCCACAAATGCCGCCTTTGGTGAGGTGCCCCGGATCTAATGAGTAAACAGGGCCTTTACGACTAGTCAGTTCCCCAAGGGATTGACGCCACCTCCACAAAGGGGTTGTCCCGCAGAACAACCCCTCCCAACGTCGGAACAGTACAACGGGGCCAGGTTCCCGCCTTCGTCCCCTTGCCCTGCTCTTTTGTCCCCTCTTATAAGAGGAGTACAAAGAGCCCCCTCGGCTCAATTAGCCTCGCCCAAGGTGCCGGGCTCACCCTAGGCTACTGAGCCCCACCGCCACATCAAGGCCTGAACCATGTTGGGGATCAACATGAATACCTACCGTAACGGAAAACGGCATGACCGCTTCATGCCGTCCATAAAGTTCAGGACTGTGGCGGACCAATTAGGTCCGCCACAGTCCTGAATCGTGCTATCGAAGATTTCACAGTGGGTGATATATCCCTTCGGGGCTTTCTTATTAGTAATATAGTAATATTAGTCTTATTAGTAACAGGCTTATAAGTAATAGCGGATACAGTCTGATAATAAGGAAAACAATATAATTAAAGTAATCATTACCGCAGTGCAGTTAAGTGACACGCTACTTTTTACAGATCATTTCAGAGTCAAAATCCATCAATTTTTGTAAGTTGCAATATTTATTTCCTTATTTTTTAATAAAATTACTACTATTATTAGGTTTCACTACACATACACTATACAGATTTTCCAATTGACGTGGCAACCCTGACAAAAAATAGTCACGTCCTTTATCTACCACTTTGTACTCGTGTGTACCTGTTCGAGAACTTGTTTACGGTCCTGCAGGATATCCGTTACAATGTCAAAACAGATTATAAATTTATACTTTTTATGATAATTGTATTTATTTCTTGTTTATATTACCGGTGGTACCACGGAGCAATTGGTACTCATTTTTTATACTGATATAGATCTTTTTTGGGTTAAGTTTTTTTATATCATAGGAAGGCAAACGAGCGGTCGAAGCTTTAGACTACCGACGCCCATACACATCTGCGACAGCATCGCTGTCCTTGACTCCGGTGTTATGTGAGCGAGAGGTAGCACCCCGGCCGTGCCAGCCCAAGTCAACTGCATAAAACTTACAGGTTCACTCCACCTATCTGTCAAAACAAAACCTGGAGGGTTCTTCCCGTGGATATGAATCGTGAAATTTGTTAGAAAGCTAGGTTTGACAACAGAAGTAAAGGAATTATATCTGAAAACCGTTATTTTGTTGTTATATTACATAAAAACGCATTATTACTCAGTACGTAAGTCAGACTTTTTTTTTCCCTTCTTTTACGCCGGAAAATCCTCTAAGGCATCCCGCAGGGGAGTGGATCTCCCCAGGCGGGTGTGTGGGACTCGCTGCGCCTGAATGGTGATAAGGTGGACGCAGCTCTACCCACTAAAACCCGGCGAGTGCCACCAATGCCACCTTTGGTGAGATTCCCCGGATCTGTTTAGCAAACAGGGCACCTCGACAGCTAGTCAGCCCCTCAAGGGACCGATGCCACCTCCACAGAGGGGTTGTCCCGCGCCACAGAACAACCCTCCCAACGTCGGGACAGTACAATGGCGTGAGGTTCCCAGACTCGCCCCTTGTCCCCCTGCTCTTTTGTCCTCTCTTCTTATAAGAGGGGTACAAAGAGCAGCTCCCTCGGTTCAATTAGCTTCGCCCAAGGTGCTGGGCTCGCTCTACGCTACTGTGCTCCACCGCCTCGACAAGGCCTGTGTTTTTATTTAGGTATATTATTAAAAGAACTTTGTACTTTTCAACCAAACAAATGTTTGTTAGCGAAATAAATTATGCTTGTTCAGAACTCAAATGTAGGTACATAGTTAAATGCGTTATATTTATTTGTATTTTTCTTAAACACAAAAGTATGACAATAAAAATATGTATAAACCGCGTCACATAAGTAGTCTTAAAAGGAAGTATCTAGACAGGGATTTTTATTCATCTAAGTATCAAATAGAGCGTTCAGATTGTTTCTAGCATTCAATACATGACGCAACTTATACTATTAAATTTCATTGTCGCGATTAGAAAAGAAAATGGCTTTATATTAATCCCAAAGCACAGTAAAACTTAGATAAAGATAATAAAAGCCGTTTCCAAGATACCAGTGTATTACAAATCTCGAAAACGACTTTTGGATGTTAATGTGTAATTTGATAAGATTTTCCTTTTCATATTTATCTAATGAAGAGAAATTTGGAAATGTGGAAAAGTGATGAAAACGCCAGGATTTTTAACGTTATTTTTCTGATTTTCATTATATTAAGCGTAAGCTTTGTGGGATGTAGGTGAGTGCCCCAAATGTAGATTTCCTACCCAACGGGATGGTATGCTCCGTCAGGCCCACTTGTTATCATTTCAGCTGTTGTATGTATAACGCCAAAATGTGAAACTTCGATAGCGCGATTCAGGGTTGTGGCGCTAATTAGTCCGCCACAAGCTTATAGTATCTTATAAAGGAAAATATCGTGAGGAAACTTCACACGTAAAAGTAACAGACTGTAAAAATGTGTAAAACTGACTAGTTGTTTTAATAGCGTTCTCCATTTCAAAGAGCAGACTCGTACGCAGCCACGGGGCTAGAATTCGAATTCGAAAATCGGATTGTCAAGAGTAGCTCGATCATCCAAGTAGGTATATAATATTAAAGTCTTATGCTTTAGAAAAAACACTAACGCGATAGCAAAAGAGCTGCCCTTTGATCGGCTGAACCTATTTTCATAAAACATGTCTAAGAATCGCTAAAGTCTGCGTTTAATATATTAAATAAAAAAACGTATCTAAATCGGTTTGCAGCGGTGAACTTCGTTGCCACAGGTAGACATAAGATGTTAAGTCTCGGTGCCAGTAATTACACTGCCTGTCTCCGAAACACAGCTAAGCTGTTTGACGGGAAAAACAAGCAGGATGATGGTACCCAAACAGACGGACAAGAGCATCCCCTTCTGTCATGGCCTGAACCATGGTGGGGAGCTACGACTGTGGCCGCAAACGTCTGCTAATGTTTTAATATCTGTATTATTCTGAGAGTATTTCTGTCAATATTTAAAACAAAAGTATTCCCCTGTCCGTCTAAATGTATATTACAATAAAAACCGAAGGAAACACAATACAAGGTATCAAATATTAAACCGGACGGTATACTCGTGAAATACCATTCAAAGTCAAAGGCATTTCCAACGGAATAAATAATTCAGTTACACATTTTCAACCGTAAAAATAAGCATTTTACGATTTCTCCTTTTCGGACGTTTTGTATGTAAATAAATATCACCGAAACTGCTTCAAGGTGTAAGTTAGTTTTTACTTGACGACGCAAAGGTTACACGGTACGTGTTCTGTGTATCCTTTGTGTTTTATAAAATACTAGCTGTTGCCCGCAGCTTTGCCCGCGTTAACTTAGATATACAGCCGTACGCGGATTGATGATGATTATTATTATAGCCTAAGTTACTCCTTATAACATCAGCCATCTGTCAGTGAAATTCCCGTCAAAATCGGCCAAGCCGTTTCAGTGATAGCCGGAACAAACAGACAGACAGACAGAGACAAAAATTTAAAATAAATCGGTTGTCTGTAAAGTCGTTTTACTGACGATAGTTGAACGTGACAACGTCATAAGAAAATGGAACGCCTCAGAGCGAGGTAACGCCGCATACATCGCATACGTCATATTTTTTCGTCCGTGCAGCCGGCTCCATCGAATTATAAGACGTTGTCACGTCAAAATGCTATTTTGGTATATGTTCCGTGTATACATTCATATGCATCTAGGAGAAAAGCGGTTATTTTAATATTACAAACAGACACTCCAATTTGATTTATCTGTATAGATCATGACATAATGTTAATCTTTATATCTTTAAATGAGCAATTCTTGTATATATGTATGTATATATATATATATATATATATATATATATATATATATATATATATATATATATATATTATAATTATATATAATTGGAATCTCGGAATCGGCTCCAACGATTTTCATGAAATTTAGTATATAGGTGGTTTCGGGGGCGATAAATTGATCTAGCTAGGAATCATTTTTACAAAATGTCATTTGGATAGGCAAACTGGCAAACGTACCACCTGATGGTAAGTGGTCCACGTCGCCCATGAACATACTAGTTGTATACCGTTTTTTTTTTTTGTTCTGCAGCGGAAATTTGCAGACCAAACCAAAACTAGGACCGGGATGAGTTTTAAACCTAGCCGTGTGTGGGGTTCGCACTTGGAGATGCGTTACCCACTAAAACCGCTGCAAGTGCCCTCAGCCGCCTTTTATGAGAGTCCCGGATCATGCAGGCAACGCAGGACCCTCGGCGACAGGCTGGCCCCGGCGAAAAGGCCAGACTCCTCCTCTTAAGGGGGACTGCTCGGCTGTTCGTTTGATTCGATACTTTTAGCAGTCCCCGATGACGTCGTGTCTAGATGGACCCAGGTTAAAACCCCATCCTGGGCCCGACACGAGCACAGGGGCGTTACTGGAGGCGCATTAGGTAGCGCCTCCTACGCACCCCCGTTCGTCGCCCGCGGTGGGAGGCCTCGTCGGCGGCCTCCTCTCTCACCCGCTCATCGGCCTCCTTCTGGGATATTACTGCCTCGCAGAAGGAGACCATCGCCGTCCAGGATAAATTAGTATACCTGGAACGAGCCCAGGCAACTCATTTATGTGTTGCCTATCCTGAGACATAAGATGTTAAGTCTCGGTGCCAGTAATTACACTGCCCGTCTTGCCCTTCTCTCCGAAACACAGAAAAGCTGTTTGATGGGTGAAACAAGTCAATACCAAGATTGTCCTAATTTGGTGTTATTCTTGCTTAGCTCATCACTATTAAATTCACTAAAATTAATATCACTTCACGAAGCATGACCTTTTGTAAGAGGGAGTGTCATGCTGTATTACAGCTGAATTGGGCCGGCACTACCGGGGTGGAACCTCTCGTTCACATAACACCGGCGTCAAGGACTGCTATGCTGTCGCGTTTCGTGTGGTTTGTGAGTTTCCGGTGGCCCGTTGGGGGATAGGGAAAATGAGGGCAACGCATCTGCATAATCTCTAATTGTGCGGAGGTGTATGGGCGTCGATAGTCACCAAAAGGCTTCGACTGCTCGTTTGCCCTCCTATGATATAAAAAAGAACCAAAGAAATATCAGTTTTTATGTGAGTGAAAAACCTGTAATACAAGTTTCTAACTTACCACGGACCTGGGTTAATGTGTTGTGCCGTTGAAAAAAACAGTAGGAACACTGTATACTTAGGCGCAGGATACGGCTAGTTCGCAACTTTATTTTTTGCTTTATGGCCTCAAAGCATTCAATCAAGTGTAATCAGTAGCTATCCCACTGAGATTTTCTCGGTAATTATTGTACGTAGCAGTATTGTCGGTGTCGGTGCGAAATTAAATAACTTCAAAAGATTATTATGGAATGCACTTTTTTATTAAAGTAGAGAACTGATCACGTGATGCTATCTTTTTACGTTAGTTGGATAGGCCAACGGGCAGAGGAGCCGGACGGAGTTACTAGAACAACTCCATTACAGTCAATGGGATATTTGTGATGGTGTGATGGTAAGTGAAATGTTTGATATTGCAGGGAAATGGGTTCAAAGCCAGAGAAGGATGGATTTTTTTTATATGTGTTGTTGTTGGAGTTGTGCGTAAAAATATAAAGGAAATTAAGGATGGGACCAAAGGTATGGTAATAAGCAATTATAGCCTGATCCTACTGACATGATATTACACAACAATTTACGGCAAGACCGAGGTGAGAGCTGATTCTTCCATTCTCCTTTTTTAGCACTCAATCATTAGTTACAATTGAAAACAGATTTTAATTTAAAAAAAAACTTTTTTCTCCGCTTTTTTTGATATCGCAGGGAAATTCTTTATGGATCATTTATGTATAAGCTATGTATTTTATTTTTGTTGCTAAAAGAGCAACCCTTCGTTTTCTCGTTTTTTTTTAGGGTAGTCTGCATCCCAAAAGACTTTTTTTACTATCCCTACTTTTTATTGACTACTTTTTTTTGACGAATTTTAAGTGTACAAGTAAAGATATTTTGATTTGATTTGGATGTAGCCAGGATCTTCGGGTAGATGCTGACCCAATGTAGGACTTACAGCTGGGAGTGCCCTACCTACCCTAAACTAAAACCACTCCGACCGCCTTCAGCCACTTTTTGAGGGTCCTGGATCTGCAGGCAACAGGATCACTTCAGCGACTGTGGTTGTAAGCCTAACGCTATACGTAATTCAAGAGGAAGCAAAGCTAATTTAAAACGAAAGTTTTAGAATGGACTCCATCAAATAAAAGAACTCATATTTTAATACATATATTATAATAATCTATACATGAAAATGGTATAATTCACCGATATCCAAAAATATGAAATATTATAATTAATATGAAGAAGAGAGATCGTGTTACCTTAATTAATTTGCAATAATATTATAATACTACATACTGTTATTACTAGCACCATTCATATGCGAGTTTGAAATGTATCCGAGATTCCGAGAATTATTCTATTGTTGTTATTATGTTTCTTGTTGTTCCATTACGGGATTAAGAAAACAAACGGTTATTAAACATCTTATAAGAAACAAACATTATGTATTTCGCTACCATGGTATAATTTTGTTTGTTTTAGTAATATTATAAATTCTAAATTTGTATATATGGAACGTATGTACATATATGTTAAGAAATAACTTTTAAAAACATAAAACGGAAATCTGAAAAACGGACTTTTTCACGGTGTGTTTCTTCATTTCGACGTTTCAGATACTTTTCAGCAACCATGGTTGGGGAACGAAAATCATAATTTTCGATATTTTTTTATTTGCGTGAACATATAAAAAACAATACGTATTTTACTCAAACACGTAAAAGTAATTGATAAATAGATTTTTTTTCATAAAACTGGACAGTAAAAAAAACCTTAGGAAATTTAATGAGATATCATGAAATAAAATCCCCCTAAAATAATTTCTTTTGAGTTTGAAAATGTCATGGGACTCATATCTGTGACATAATATCGAGCCATTGGGCGTATGGCAACCTTTTTATATTTTATAGGAAATGTCACAAGAGTAACATTGGATAGGTTTCGGCAGTAATAACTCTCTGCCCAATCCCTCCAAGAAAAGCTTTGTTTTTTTTTTTTAATTTAATTCGATGTACGAATCTCGTCTTCACTCACTATGATTTTTAGGATTATAATTTTCTTTAACGCCGGGAAATGCTCTGAGGTATCCCGCTAGGGAGTGGGTCTCCCCAGGCGGGTATGTGGGTCTCGCTGCGCCCGAAAGCATGTAAGTGGACGCAGCTCTACCCACTAAAACCCGGCGAGTGCCACCAATGACATCCTTGGTGAGGTGTCCTAGATCTAATGAGTAAAGAGGGCATCTCGACGGCTAGTCAGTCCTTCAGGGGACCGACGCCACCTCCACAGAGGGGTTGTCCCGCAACCGTGAGATTCCTGTCCTCACCCCTTTCCCCCTGCTCTTTTGTCCCCTCTTCTTATAAGAGGGGTAGAAAGCACACCCTCGGCTTAATTAGCATCGCCCAAGGTGCTGGGCTCACCCTAGGCTACTAGGAACCCAACCGCCACGTCAAGGCCTGAACCATGGTGGGGTGGTTTATTAAGATACTTTTGCATGCGTGCGAGATCTAATATTTCCCATGTTCTGATACGGAGTGGAAACGTGGACCATACGAGCACGAGAACAGAGGATCGATGCATTTGAGATGTGGTGCTGGAGACTCTTGTTGAGGATACCGGTGGGAGGGAAGCGCTGTGCCACGCTCCCGGCTGCATGGGTACCACCATCCTGCTTGTTTCTCCCGTGAAACAGCTTTGCTGTGTTTCGGAGAGAAGGGCAAGACAGGCAATGTTATTACTGGCACCGAGACTTAACATCTTATGTCTCAGGATAGGCAACACATAAATGAGTTGCCTGGGCTCGTTCCAGGTATACTAGTTTATTTTCATGGGCGACGTCGACCACTTACCATCAGGTGGTACGTTTGCCAGTTTGCCTATCCAACTTACATAAAAAAACCTTGGACCGCCAAACGCACCAACGCGATCCTTTATCGATAAAGACCCGCCACTCTACGATCTGCCTACAGCGTATATTGTCCTGCTTTGGCCACAAAATAAATAATAATAATAATATGTAAGGACGCTTTTTGCACCACGTCAATCTGGTCCCGTGTTAGTTCTCGAAGAACTTGTGTTATGGGTACCAGACAACGGAAATATATTTAATACTTTTATAATATACATATTATATTTAAGATTTTTATTATACAATACACATCCATGACCCAAGAACACAGAAAATATTTTTGTTCCCTGGCGGCATTCGAACCCGCAACCTCCGGCTTGAGCGCCACCGCGCTTACCACTGAGCCACAGAGGTCGTCTAAATAAGAGAGATGAGAGCATGGAAAAGCTAATTATCGTTGGGAACACGGAGGGTAAGAGAGGCCGTGGACGATCACCAACTAGATGGAGCAATCAAGTTAAAGGCCCATCTTCAGAGAAATTTTACTCGGTCTTGAGAGACGCGATGAATAGATACTGATGGAGGCAGATTGGTGTAAGCCATCCACATCCAACGATGACCCTGGTCCTCAGTTATGAGGGAGCGACCCAGAGAGAGATTAAGATTCACGTACCCGAGGTTTCAGGCTTGCTTTTGCGTTGCTGTTTTCTTATTTTAGTAAAATGTTTTTCCGCTTACACAAGCTGCTATGCATAAAGAGCAATACCTCCTGCGAAGGAGGCGACGACCTTATTTCCGACTTATGCTTATAACTTGCAGGACGTAGACGTCAAGAACTGGTTTGAACATACATCAGGTTCTGTAATTTTTAAATAAGAGAGTCAAAAATGTGTCTCGAATCTAAAATACGTATAAATTATTGTAAGTTGATCCTCATGGTTTTCATTTTTTATGTTAGTTGTATAGGAAAACTGGCAGAGGTGCCACCTGATGGTAAGTGTTCGACGTCGCCCATGAACATAAACTATTATACCTGGAGCTAGCCCAGGCAACTCATCTATGTGTTGTCTATCCTGAGACATAAGATGTTAAGTCTCGGTGCCAGTAATTACACTGTCCGTCTCACC
This sequence comes from Helleia helle, assembly GCA_963853865.1. Classification (NCBI taxonomy): domain Eukaryota; kingdom Metazoa; phylum Arthropoda; class Insecta; order Lepidoptera; family Lycaenidae; genus Helleia; species Helleia helle. The sequence goes on from OY971429.1 coordinate 6,737,725, forward strand.
CTTTTCTCCGAAACACAGCAACGCTGTTTAACGGGAGAAACAAGCAGGATGATGGTACCCATGCAGGGAGCGTAGCACAGCGCAACCCTCCCACCGGTAAACTTCAGAAGTTGTACGGCCTACAGAAGGCCTATAGGTATCTGCCAGGATAAGGCTGATGCTATTATAACGCCAAAATTGAGAAATAAATCATCCCTAGCTTAGCTTTAGATAATTGGACTATCAAATGCAAAAATATTTTTTTCATATCGCACTGCTTGTTCCAAAGCAGCTTTGTTACATTAGTATAAAAATAGAGGAGGAGCATAAATTTATAGGAACCCTGCTAATAAATGGCTACATGGTAAGTTGTATCATGTAAATATAGTTAAGCCGAGATAAGTCACAACATATCTGAACAGGCTGGATCGCTGCTAACATCTCGATCGGTATCTCCTGTACTAATGAACGTTATTTACGCCCAGCGTTATAAGTCACCATCGATGTATTATAATGGCTAGATACATATTTAATACTAAACATTGTTTAGTAATTTTGATCAAGACGTACAATATTGTAATTGTAGAAAACAAGTTATAAAAACTTTATTTTTTTATTTTTCAAAAAGTTGTGAATGTTATTTATTATATACTAGCTGTTGCCTGCAGCTTCGCCCGCGTTACTCAACTCCTATAAGTCATAGCGTGATGTTGTATAGCCTATAGCCTTCCTCGATAAATAAGCTATCCAACACTGAAATAATTTTTCAAATCGGACCAGTAGTTCCTGAGATTAGCGCGTTCAAACAAACAAACAAACTCTTAAGCTTTATAATATTAGTATAGATTATAATTTTAAATTAGTGTTCAAAGCTATGCACTTTATACACATTCTAATCTAGTTAAATGATTGTTTTAAAGTTATTGATTTTTAATATAGTACTAAACACCTACCTAGAACTATAAAATAAAAGCTGAAACCAAAAATAGCTACTCTATTAACGATCAATTTAATTCAATATCACTACAATGTATAAAAAATAAAATATCTTCAAGTGGCATCACTAGATGCCCGCTGTTTGACATTACAAGCTAAAACTGGCGTGACAGCATTTCTGAGATACACATTGAAGGCAATTAAATATATTTAGCATCCAATAAAATACAATCAAGTTATCGTACTTAATACTAGCTCGGTCATAATCTACATTTGCAATCATGACTTCAAAGATGTTAAAGAAAATCAAATAGACATGTGGTTAACTATTATCTAGTTATACGTTAGATAAGATCTTATATTCTGAACACTAAATTATGGATTTGTATGCACATCTATAACTCATAAATTACTTTGCACATAAGATATTTTAAAGATGCTTTAAAAAAGATTTCAATCCGTGATCTGTCAAAATAATTACCATGATATTTTAAACACCAATGCCATAAAAATTTAAATGGAGAATATAGATCTTGATTTTATTTTATATCAACGTAATATTTAAAATTAATGACATAAATCGAACGATTCGTTTGTATAATGACTCCGGGTGATAAAAATGTTAACTTTTAATTGAGTATTTATTGGATTTAGATCATTAATAATAATATAAAACCAATAATGAGACACAGAAGGAATAAAGATATATTAGTTACTAACTGTTGCCCACAGCTTCTCCCGCGTTAACTTAGATTTACAGCCGTACCCAGATTGATGATGATTATTTTTATAGCCTAAGTTACTCCCTCTAATATTAGCTATCTGTCAGTGAACGTCCCGTCAAAATTGTAAAAAATGTTATTTTGGTATATGTACCGTGTATCCCCACCATCGTCCAGGCCTTGTCGTGGCGGTGGGGCTCAGTAACCTAGGGTGAGCCGCTGCACCTTGGGCGAAGCGAATTGGGCCGAGGGGGCTCTTTGTACCCAACTTATAAGAAGCGGGGACAAAAGAGCAGGGAGCAAGGGGTGAGGATGGTAACCTCACCGCATTGTACTGTCCCGACGTTGGGAGGGGTTGTTCTGTGGTGCGGGACAACCCCTCTGTGGACGTGTCGTCGGTCCCTTGCGGGACTGACTAGCCGTCGAGGTGGCCTGTTTGTTTACTAGATCTGGGGCACCTCACCAAAGGCGGCGTTGGTGGCACTCGCCGGGTTTTAGCGAGTCCTACATACCCGCGTGGGGAGACCTACTCCCACGCGGGATGCCTCAGAGCATTTCCCGGCGTTAAAGAATAAAAAATAAAAAAATATGTACCGTGTATACATCCATATGCATTTATTAAAAAGCGGTTATTTTAATGTTGCAAACAGACACTCCAATTTTGTTTATCTGTATAGATTAATGATTAAACTAATTATTAACGTTAAATAAGCACCAAGATGGACGTTGCTTGTGTTATTTTATTAGCTTCCAATTGATGCCAAGGCTTAGTAGTCTAAAATATTTAAATAAATAACATATAAAAAATTGTTTTTACCACGCTTTTATTAGCTTGGGTTGAACGTGGGTAACACTGAAAATGTTTAGAACTGGCCAGTTAGAAACATTGAAAATGAAAACTTTTTTTGAATTTCAATTTTAGAACTCTTTGGTAACCTAAAAAATCTAAACCTAAAATGATTTATTATGACTTTCGTTGTGGGCTTACTCAACAACAAAGCTATGATAGGCTGCGATTAGCATTTTTTAATGAAGCCCCATCTCGTGCCACTATTTACAATTGGTTTAACGAGTTTAAGCGTGGACGTAGCAATCTCAGTGATGATCCGCGTGAGGGACGTCCTTTGTTGAACTCCGACTGTTGAATATTTGACTATGGCAGGTGTCGAGATAATGAGTCATCCGCCTTACAGTCCTGACCTGGCGCCCTGCGACTTTCATTTATTCCCAAGAACTAAAGATAAAATTCGAGGTATTCGCTTTACGAGCCCTGAAGATGCGGTGAAAGCGTACGAAAATGCCATAGAAGAGACTCCTAAGGAAGAATGGGCCCACTACTTTTCTCAGTGGTTCCATCGAATGCGACGATGTGTAGAAAGAAACGGAGATTACTTCGAAAAACAATAAAAGTATTGGCAACTTTCTACATTAAGCCGTTTTTCATTTTCTAAATATTTTCAGTGTTACCTAGGTATCTATGTATGTAATGGAATCTTTGAACATGATTTTGACCCACTTCTAACGACCAGATTTTGTTCAAACTTTGTAGATTTATCGAGGACCGATGACAATACAATAATTTGATAAAATAATTCCAATATCCTGATCAGGATAATCAGGATAGCACATGCTAGGAAGGCGTAAGGCATGGACCTTCGGCCCACACTTCGCACAGTTGGAACCGAAGGTCGTAAAGGCGGCGAGTGCGTTGGGCAGACTCCTCCCGAACCTTGGAGGACCCAGCGCCGCCTGCAGGCAGCTATACTCCGGTGTCTGCCGGAGTATTGCGACATACGGTGCTCCCATTTGGGCGGGTCACCTTACCGCGCGGAGTAGGGCCCAGTTGCGCTCGGCGCAGCGGGTCATCGCGGTAAGAGTGATTCGGGGGTATCGTACATTATCGTGGGCAGCAGCAACTGCCCTAGCCGGCGACCCCCCGTGGGAACTTGTAGCGGAAGTTCTTGCTGAGGTGCACTCCTATGTCTCGGATAGGAGGTCTCTCGGCGAGAGCCTGACGCTGGACGGGATCCTGCGGGTCCGCCGACTAGGGCAAGAGGCGTTAATGCTGAGGTGGGGAGAGGACCTGGCGTGGGAGCCGTATGGCAAACGCCTAACGGTTGCCCTGCGTCCGGTCCTAGAGCGGTGGATGCGTCGTAAACGCAAACCCCTCACCTTCCGTCTGACACAGGTGCTCACCGGGCATGGCTGCTTCGGTGAGTACCTGTGCCAGACGGCCCAAAGGGAGCCGGCAACTGTATGTCACGATTGTGGCGCGGCGGTGGACTCGGCCCGTGGCCGCGGCCAGCCTGTCGCCGAGGGTCCTGCGTTGCCTGCATGATCCGGGACTCTCATAAAAGGCGGCTGAGGGCACTTGCAGCGGTTTTAGTGGGTAACGCATCTCCAAGTGCGAACCCCACTCACGGCTAGGTTTAAAACTCACCCCGGTCCTAGTTATGGTTTGGTCTGCAAATTTCCGCTGCATTAAAAAAAAAAAAGGAAGGCGTAAGGCGCGCAAGTTAACTACATCACTTGTGTTGTTTTTAGTCTCTCACTCATTTCTAAAGTGTTTGTTAATAGTTGAGTACTTTAAATTAATAAAATCTTTAATTAAAAAAATCGACACTAAAAAGTAAAAAATAATTTATAGTTTAAAAAAACTAAAAAACACGCTTTAATAGCAAACCCAACAAAAAAATTGAAAATAATTTTTAATAGATGAAAAGCGTGAGGTGCTCAATATTCATTATTAAAAATATTTCATCGGTATCTATTTAATATAAAAACTTAGTTACTAGCACCACGCTTTTTTACAATAAGTAATTTTGTTAACCCATTTAATTCATCTATTCAAAATTATTTTCAATTTTTTTGTTGGGTTTGCTATTAAAGCGTGTTTTTTAGTTTTTTTTAACTATAATTTATTTGATGTAAGTACCGTTTATACTTTCATATGAATTTAGTGAAAAACTGTTAATTTGAAATTACAAACAGACATTTCAATTTTATATTCTTCTGCATATCAATGATATGCTGCAAACCAGCGGCATTCATTGTTATGCGGATGACAGCACTGGAGATGCCTTATACACTGGCCGCTCTAATATTTCTCGGGAACAAGTCGATGAGTGTCGGAACAAACTTGTGTCTGAAATCGAGTCTCTGTTGACCAAAGTCTCGGAATGGGGACGACTTAACCTGGTCCAATTTAACCCCAACAAGACACAAGTTTGCGCGTTTACCGCCAAAAAATCACCCTTCGTCGTTCCTCTACGATTTGAAGGCACTCCCCTAACTGCCGCAGCCAGCATTGGGATACTTGGCGTCGACATATCGAGAGATGTGCAGTTTCGTGGTCATTTGGAGAAAAACTAGCCTCTAAGAAACTTGGCGTGCTCAATAGGGCGATGCAGTATTTCATGCCTTCACAGCGCCTTCAATTATACAAGGCGCAGATCCGGCCTCACATGGAATACTGCTCTCACCTCTGGGCTGGAGCGCCCCAATATCAACTCCTTCCATTTGACCGCGTCCAACGCCGGGCGGCTCGAATCGTCGATGATAATGTGATCTCCAATCGGCTTGATCCCTTGGCGCTGCGTAGAGATGTCGGATCGCTCTGCATCTTCTACCGCATCTACCACGGGGAGTGTTCTGAGGAATTGTTCGGATTAATACCTGCGGCAGAATTCCACCACCGGACATCGCGTAAGAATTCCAAATTTCACCCACACCATCTTGATGTCCGGAAATCCACAACATCTAGATTTTTACGGCATTTCCTGCCTCGCACTACATATATATGGAATCAGCTGCCACCTATGGTGTTTCCGAACCGATACGACTTAGGGACCTTCAAGAAAAGAGCATACTCACATCTAAAAGGCCGGTAACGCACCTGCTGATCTCCTGGTATAGCGGGTGTCTGTGGATGTCGCTATTCACTTACCATCAGGTGAACCGACTGTCCGTTTGCCCCCTCTTCTATAAAAAAAATAAAAAAAAATACTTGTCTGTATAGAATTTTATTTATCTTCGCATTTATAGAAACAATATTAATTTGTATTCAAAAAAATATCACGAGCTTTAGAAAATTCTGGGTGATAGCTAGATTAATTAATCACATAAAAAATGGCGGGTTCTCATAAACAGAACTTGTTTAAAGTTCTCGATAAGTGAAGGAACTCAAAAACATTTATCTAGTATTTTTAGCCACCATTATGTACGTATCTGAACAATCTATTTAATTAAAGATTCTGCAGTTTAACGGTAATCCCAATCTTGTTATTAACGGTTAACTTCCCTGAGAAAAATCGCTAAAATCTTTTTCTTTATGTCGATAATAATTTTGTATAAATACTTTTTGTATAAAAAAAACGTTTCTTTGTCATATATTATAAATAAACGTTTTTATACATTATAAAGACTAACCAGACAATTAAACGCGAATTTTTGGATTCATAGGTTTTTTTTTAGCTTTATTATAATTTTAGTTAGAATGGAAAGCTTTAGTTGAGGCTCTATACTCCTCGAGGAGTTAGAGGATCCAAGAAGAAGAAGAATTTATAATGACATGATTCTTTGAGTAATGATATCGAGAATTATAAATAATTATAATAATAGTTTTATGTACGAGAATACAATTTGTGTATTTTAAAACGGCAGTTTGTCATCATTATTTTTAAAACTTTTACAAAATATTTTTAGAATTCACTCTTTTCATCATGATCATCGCAGCCTTTATCCGTCCACTGCTGAACAGAAGCCTCCTTTAATAAACGGCCGATCCCTTGCCACTCGTATCCAATACGGACCGGCCACTGCACGGAGTTCGTCTGCCCACTTTTTCACCTTAGCTAATTTTATACCAGTGGGAGGGATGTGCTGTGCCGCGCTCCCGTCTGCATGAGTACCACCATCCTGCTTGTTTCTCCTGTGCTTTGCTGTGTTTCGGAGGTAAGGGCTGGACAGGCAGTGAATTACTTGTATAAACTTAACACCTTATGTCTCAGGTTAGGCAACAAATGAATGAGTTGGCTGGGGACATATTCGATTATCTTTATGGGCGACGTTGACAACCACATCAGGTGGGTGAAACGCCTTCCAGTTTGCCTGTCTAATCAACATTAAAATTAAGCTAAAATCGTAAATATGCGTATCTGAAAACAGTGTGTATGTGAGTGTGTGTGTGTGTTTTGTGTGTGTGTGTGTGTGTGTGTGTGTAATTTGAAACCACACCATAAATCTCACTAAACGATTCAGTCATCCGGCCCTCACAGCACAGGCTTACCGATTGTAAACAGCTCGTAAAACTTTTATACCCTTTAGTGATTGAAGTGCTTCAAATTATTGCCAATAAAATTAAGATTACGATTACTTAATAAATGTTTATATTACGTGCTGTGTCTATTTATACATCGATGGCGTTAATATCTATCTTCTAAAAGGTGTTTTAAAATTTACCATTCTCTATATATTTCGTGGTTTAATTATCAAATGTTGACAGATTAAAAAATAAAAACCATCAAATATTTTAAAGAGGTTTACATCGGTAGAACCCAAACTTTAAGTCCAAACGATAATATCCAGTTTATAATATCCAATATTAAGATCCAGTGTATGCTTAACACGTCTTGGCGTTCTGTGATTTGGCCCTGTTCAGTAGATAATAATGACGTCCATCTGTATGGGTGGGTTGCTGATGGAGTTGATGATGATGAATTACTTTTATTTGAAATATTATATACTAAGACTTTTCTCAACTTTACTAAATATATAAACATACTATTTCCAGTGGGCCGTGTAAATTCCTTACACTATTCCAGCTATATTTCTCTGTCGGTACTTCCCTGTACCATTACAGAGCTTACTGGCCTTTAATAGTTTTGTGGACGTGTACGGAGTTAATACCATCACTTTAGCTCAAAGCGATATTTATGATGGTCTAATGGTAAGTGAAATGCTTTTTAATTGAGGAAATGGGTTCAAAGCCAGAGAAGAGTGTTTTTTTTTAAATATTAGTTGGATTAGCAAGCGGGCACACGAGCTACCTGAAGGTCAGCGTCCCCATGAACTTAAAAAATTTGATCTAGAAGTAGCCCAGGTATAATTAATGTCCCTACCATGGTTCAAGAGTTGTCGTGGCGGTGGGGCTCAGTTGCCTAAGTTGAATCCAGAAACTTGGGCGAAGCTAATTGAACCGAAGAAGCTGCTCGTTGTACCCCTCTTATAAGAAGAGGGGCCAAAAGAGCAGGTGGGACAAGGGGCGAGGGTGGGAACCTTACCCCATTGCAATGTGATGTTAGAAGGGGTTGCTTTGTGGTGCGGGACGACCTCTCAGTGGAGGTGGCGTCGGTCCCTTGTGGGACTAACTAGACGTCGAAGAGCCCTGTTTGCTCAGCAGATCCGGGGCATTCCACCAACAGCGGCACTTTACTAAAGGTAGAATTAATGTGTTGCCTATACTGCGACATTATTATAGCCAGACGATATTTTCTTATCTATATTATATATATATATATATATATATATTACTCATTTAAAGATATAAGATAATAATAAAATATTATTTGTTGTGTTTTGTTTGCAACTCTTATTTGTTCCACTGCTGGGCATGGGTCTCCTCGAAACCAAGCGAGGAGGGTGTCGACCATAATTCATCGATGCGCTCACCCAATGCGGGTTGGTGAATTTCACACATCTTCAAATACTTTTAATCTCATCAGGCATGCAGGTTTCCTCACGATGTTTCCTTCACCGGTCTGTAGTGTTCTTATTACCTTTTCCTAATTCCATAGATATAAATAAACTTACTGGGAAGATGATCCATGTTAGATGCGAGTGGCGAATGATCAGTCGTCTTGTCATTCACGGAATGTGATCCTATGTTATGAAGTGGATGGATAAAGGCTGATTATGATGAAATAAACTTTATTATCTTTATTTTGTGTAGTGTGATGCAACTTCGTTGTAACCACATAGATATTAATCATCAAAAATATTATAAATGGGCAAGGAACTCTATCTGTTACCTTTTCACGCCTACACCATTGGTGAAATTTTGACAAATTTGATAAAGAAGTTGTACTCGAAATAAAAACATAACGTATCATTTTCATTATCATTATACGGCATCGAGCATATAACCGGATAGAGTAGTAATGTGAGCTATAAAATTCCGAAACTGGTCAGTGATTTGTCACTCACGTAATAGCAATTCAACCAACCAGTAATCTGTATGTACGTCCCATCGACAAATCATTCATCAATGGCCATATCGGCAACTCAGAGCGCAGAACCGGCGCAGCGTTGCAGCACAAATTTGGCGAAATTTGTTTTCATAACATTACCGCTCTATTTAGGTTATATGCTCGATGGATTACACTATACAGTAACAGCTAGTAATATAATATTGTATTTAGCCACAATACTAACATAAATTATCTCCAAAATGAATAAACCACGGAAAATAAGGTTTCTAACCTTCACAGTACCTATTGATATTAAAAATAATTCTACAACATTATGTGTTGCGCTATATAAAAACACACTGGTAGTTGTTGTCTACTTAATTGAATTTAGACCTAATAATAATAATATTTAGAGTCGTTTTAAATACTCTAAAACTTTATTCAATTCTAAAAGTGCACCTCCTCCTTCCTTCCGTCATTATAATTATGATTTAGCTCGTTTTTGACGTGACAACGTCTTCTAATTCGATGGAGCCGGCTGCACGAATGAAAAAAACGGCGTTACCTCGTTGAGAGGCGTTCCATTTTCTTTATGACGTTGTCACGTATCGTCAGTAAATCGACTTAACAGATAACCGATTTTTTAATACAAAATGCATAGTCATTTTGACTTGCACAAAATGAACGACATATTTTAAAGATAAGTAATCTTTGCGAAAAGTCAGATGTAATCGCTGACATCACATGCGACTGGACTTAAAGGTTTCAGAGAATTCTTTAAGTTTACCTGTTCTCATAATATCACAACATCAGCATAATCCGTTATTTTCAAAGAGACGACTAAATTCAAAATGTTTTAGTTTTTTTAGTTTATTAGTTTTCGAGATGCGCTTCGCGAATTATTTTTTTACCTCACTAACCTTTGCTCTACGGTTGCTAATTCGTACCAATAAGGAAATGTCACTATGTAATAGGTGAAATATAATATATAGACGGACCATAAATATATAAAACCTGCATTGGTGTCGCCACTGTATCCTCTTATGCTAACCCATAGTATAGTCCATACAAAAATTAGTGCCGAAATTTTCTCCGATATGGCGAGGGTTTTAATTTTTCTGGTCAGGTTATCCTTAGTAAAGATTAAAGCCGCGTTTTCACTGGGCAACATTTGGCACGCGACATGTTGCTGTTTAGATTCGAGGACAGCTATATTATAAAGTTTGCCGTCACCCCCTGTGTGAAGGTATACACCCTGTTTAGTTTCGCCAAATGCAACCGTAAGTAGAAGGGTGCCAAGACACATCCTTGAAGTACACCTCTATGCATTAAAGGATATAGATATGCTACCATTGAAGATGACATACCCTTTCATATCAGAGCGATATAAGCCTGGGAGGGCATCCAATCTTCCCCAATGCACATAGCATCTCTGCTGACTGTATCAAACGCCTTGTTCAAATCAACAAAAGTTATAAAAAGTGGTGTTTGCTGCTCTCTAGATTTGTCTTGCAATTATTGCAAGTTGTTGTAAAAATCATGTCTGTCTGTGCCTCCGGATATATGCGATTAGCTATCCTTTGCAGTTTGCTGAGGATAACGCGAGCAAAAAGCCTACCTACGATGTTAAGAAGGGATATGCTGCGGTAGTTATTACAGTCGGCACAGTCACCTTTTTCTTGTATAGGGTGATTTCCGTCACGCATATCCTGAGCCACGTACTCCTCGAGCCAGCGCTTTATGATGATCTTCTATCTAGATGATAAAACATCATCATCTTAATTGAACGTTAAATGTGCCACTGGCACAGGTCTCCTCCTCGAATCGAGGGTTTCGAGCATAGTTCTAATCTCATCAGCTATGTAGGTTTCCTCACGATGTTTTCCTTTCCAGTGAACATACGAATAAATGTTTAGTGACCGAGTTAGGTTATACAGATATTTTGTATATATCAGATATACAAAAGGTGAATAGCACTCCAATTAAGAAGTGAAGCTATGCCCTTGGGAGAAATACTCGGTCAGCGGAATTATGGAGAATCATTAAAAGAAAGTTTCTTATGAAATATTAACTTGACAAAGTTTATAAATAAAATGTACCAATTTTATAAAATATACTACTATTATTACTTTTGATGGCGTCGTTTTATGGTGATTGAAATAAAGACATTTTACTGTCCCGAGTTTTATGAGTTTAAATAAAGTTAGGTGTGCTGTCGAATTTAACGATAAAAGTTTATATTATATTTTTTATTTTTGACGACCTCTGTGACTCAATGTTAGCGCGTTGGCGCTCAAGTCAGAGGTAGCGGGTTCGAATCCCGCTTGGAAACAAAAAAAAACGTTTGTTGCGTTTCTGTAATGTGGATGTGTATTAAATATGTGTATATTAAAAATCTTAAATATATGTATATTTAGTATAAAAGTATTAAATACATTTCCGTTGTCTGGTACCCGTAACACAAGTTCTTCGGGAACTTACCACGGGACCAGATTGACGTGGTGTAAAAGCATCTATAGAAATTATTATTATTATTGTAGACACATTCCTGAGTACCAAAAGGAGGGTTCGGTTTGAATCTAGACAAGACTGGCGCTTTTTAGATATGAGATTTGATTTGTAGATACGATAGAGAGAAAGATGGGAATTTCTTAGGAGTTTACAACAGGATTAGGGCAATAGATGTAATGAAATAATATATATATATATATATATATATATCTAATGACTACATACTACTTGTATAATTAATAATAAAAAGTATAAAAATATTTTTATTTTTTTAATAATAACTATTAGTTTTCTGCATATAAAATATATAAACACAGCACGCTTTCTATCCAAATGCATCTAAATACCTCATTATAATTTCAGTGTATTAATTTTTTTCCCGTTTCAATAATAGATCTCCATCAAAATATCGATTAGACTGTTCCATCCATCACCCCCAATAATTAGGGGACAGATAATTGGGAACCAAATGCCGCTTTAAGATGAGGGGTCTTTATGGGATAATGAAAAAATTACCGGATCAGCGGATCGTAAACGTTTGTAATTATTGAACAATCTTTTTTTAAAAGATACCATTAATTTAGATTACGTGAGTTTCTCGTAAACGCAGATGAAGGGCTACTGATATGAATGGCACTTCAAGTTTTTTAAGATTAAAACTGCTTTTTAGAAATTAGCATAATACATATATTTAAAAGTCTTTGAAGCTCACCGTTTATAGAATTAGGCGCAGAGTATTTAGTACTATTAATACATAGTTCGACTTTTGCCCAAAACGAATAGACGCGTCACAAACCTTCAAAAAACTTTATTATTAGTGATGCAGGTTTCCGCGCTATGTTGTAAATTGTTAATTACTAGGTACGTATTGTAGATACAATATTGTAGATAAAATATACTTATATTATTTTATTACTAGATAATAATAAAATAATATTATACATTTTTTATAAGGAAAACAATAGCATTGGCAGTAAAATCGAATCGACTGCCGTGACGGCTCACGCTTATGCATCATGACGCGCGCACATATTATAGCATAGGAGGGCAAACGAACAATCGAAGCTTTACACTACCGACGCCCATACATATTTGCACAACCGGAGATTATGCAGACGTGCTGTTCTCCTTTTCCCTATCCCCCCAATGGGCCACCAGAAACTCACAAACCGCACGTAACGCGACAGCATAGCTGTCACTTGACGCCAGTGTAGTGTGGGAGGTACCACCACCCCAGTCGTGCCAGCACAAGTCGGCTGCATAGCAGCGTGGCACTACCTCTTACTATTAATAGTATGTAGTATATACTATACACGGAATTTCCATTTTATTCCATCTTTTGTTATAGACCAATATTATAAACGCTAAAGTTTGTATGGATGTACACTCTTTCACACAAAAACGACTGAATGGTTTTTAATGAAACTTTACATTAATATAGCTTATATATCAGAACAACACAAGCTATAATTTTTTCCCGTACTCCCACGAGAATGGGAAGTCCGCAGGAGAAAACAGATGTTTCACATTTTCCGCGCATTCAGTTACTGCCAATTTTTTTTTATTCGTACTGACACTTGAGTAAAAATAAGTTAGGGTTATACCTTAACTCAAGTGTCAACTAAGCATGTCATCATGGCACGTAACTTATTCAAGTTAGGAATTAATTTATATAATTTAGTTACAGTTACGAAGTTGTCTAAAACTTGGAGGACTCCTGGGATCCCGACCGCACACTTGGAGCACTTGTTGAGAGTTCATTAAGATGGATTCTTAGTCAACATCACCTATCCCATAACGGGAAGGCATTTATTGATCGATGTATTGTTTTGACAGTAATATACCACTTTGGGGACATAAAGCGATAAATAGGATTTAAGGGGCGGCTGCCCTCCCCTGGAGATTCGGAAAAAGTAGACAAATTTTAATTAACCTATTGCAGCCATCACCTGCCGACGTCCTTGCATTGGATCGAAATTATTTTAAGGTGTGTAGCATGTATTCCGATACTCCATATTAAACTTGTAAATTTTGCACATGGTCCTAAAAACAGAAATGTGCCTACGAAATAAGCGCATATTTGTATGTATGCCATACATACAATATACACGCTAGAAATAGCATAGTTTTCATCCGATAAAAGGCGCTGTTAACTAGCAGGATGACGTCATACCCCGGGCCACAAGTAATTAATATAACATCACTCAGAAATAGACATTTATATTTTGGTGTTTCCTAGAAAAAGCAATTATTTGCTCTATTAATGAAATATCAAATATCTATGTTGTATAATGTATATTAAGTTACACAAATTTTATAAGATAAGTATTATTATTTTCACAAAGAGCATACTCATATTTGAAAGGCCGGCAACGCACCTGCTTATGGTGTGCCACACCGGGCTAGGTAGGGTTGCCAACCGTACTCTATAATAGAATATTGTACTCTATATCATGTAGACGTACTCTATAATCTATAACACCACTAGAGGACGCTAAAATACTCTTTTTTACACAATTTTTACTATACTAGTGCTGCGCCAGTCACCCATATATGATGCTTACCTAGTATCGTAACTATAGGTTACTCCATTGTAATTGATTAAAAATGAGCTCCTGATCTATGTAAACTTAGAGTTAGAATGTATAGAGTCGTATAACTAACTCTTTTAAAAACAATCAAAAAATGTTATTGCCGGAAAAGTACCAAAAAATACCTTTTAAAGAATATTCAATAAATGTTTTATATAAGTCTTTATTTACCTCCTTTGTAATAATATATTATCGTCTAATAAAATTTGGCTGTCTATGGATGTCGATTATCACTTACCACTAGGTGCAACGATTGTCCGTTTGCCCCCTCTTTTATAAAAAATATCATACAAATTGCCTGCCCTTGGTAGAATTAAGTCCTGCGTGTAAATCCCAGTCACGTGACCAGTATTAATATAAATACCTAAATTCATAAAACCCCTGTAAAATTATTAATTGTCATAAAAAATAGCCGTCAGACAATTTAATTATCAACGATATTATAATAATACACTGACAAAGGCCATAACGATGTTTATACCGTCACGCGAATACATTTTAACTCCAAAATATTAGTAATAAAAATGAATTATTATAATACCCGACATGGCAACCCCAAATGTCTATTAAGTGCACATTTTTTTTCTATTATTGCGTTATTAATATTAATAATGTAGCGTGCTAACAACGCCATGTTTTATGTATTCTAATTTAATTTCTTTTACTCAAAGTCTATATCAGTGGCACAACGCATGTGTTGTGCCATATTATTGGCTTAGGTAGCCAATTATATATATATATATATATATATATATAATAATATGATACGTAATTATACAAAGCAAATATTTGCTGTTTATTTTTGACCCACATACCTACTGATAATACGTTAAGTTAAACGAAAATTAATGTTTATATTTTATTTTTTTTAACTAACATAAAAAAAAATGTTTATATCAACTCAACAAGAAACAAAAATTACAGGCTAATTTTTATGTAATTTTGAAAATCGAAAATTTGTTAGTCAGCTGTAATTGTTGTGGTAAGTGAGAACGGCAATCAGTGATCGTATTCGAATCCTACTCATATTTATTTGTATGGTATTATCTAAATGCTAAATCATAATAATTAGCCCATACCTCTTCACTACTAAAAGTAAATCAACCCCGATGACATGAAACTCACGCTGTGTTGCCCTTTTAGAGTTAAAGTTAGAAAAGTGTGAACACACTTAATACTCAATAAAAAGGAGACAAAAACGCTAAAGACGATGTCCTAACATGCATCGTACAAAACACATAAGAATGTTGAAAGACTACCTCGTTTTCACCGTAAAACCATCGACATACACATCTGGACGTGTCATGAACGTTTATAGAAAGAGAGAAAATATACTTTCGGCGCGACACCAAAATATTAAACTTATTGTTGCTCACAGCTCGCCTTAAAGGATTTCAGATTTAAATGCCTTACTTGTAATATTTTATAAGGTGAAATGATGTCATTTTATTTCAATTTTAAATCGTATAGTATTTCATAAAAGTTTTTTACATATAAGCCTTAAAAACGTTTGTTATTTTATTGCCATACAAACTGTTCACTTTTAAGATAACTAGTAGAGCGTAAGCTGTCGTTTCGTTCATCATCATTCTTCCATCAGCCAAAACAAGTCCACTGCTGGACGTAGGCCTCCCCCAAGGATCTCCACAATGACCGGTCCTACGCCGCCCGTAACCAATCAGCTAACGTTTAATTAAGTTTTTTAAATAAGCGACAGCTGATGATGAATATTTGTACAGCTTAGCAAAAAAGAGTATAACGTGGTGACAAGATACTGATATCCCATATTATGATGAGACCTAAGTGAAAGAGACGCCCTCATTTTTTCCAAACTCTTTTTTCCAAGCTGTAAGTAAAATTTTTGAACGATATTTCAATTACTAGCTTACACTAGCTAGTCTATCATAATTCCTAATATCGTACTATGATCTTATATAGAACTGTATTAAGAATATGAAACTAACGGTAAATTTTACAAGTTATGTACCACATTCTTATAAATAAAAAATAAAAATAGGACAAGCTAAATAAAACCGTTTAACAAATGCAATCTCATCGAAGGCACGTCCAGACTTATAGCTGTAGCACACAACTTGGAGGGCCTCGGAGCGATCAGTCACGTCGTAAAAACTGACAATGTACCCGAATGCAAAGCTATCGACTTGTACAGGTTAATTGAAATACTGCTGGTGCCCTACGTTGACATGTATCGATTTTATCGATAAAGACTTTTTATTGAATATGATTAATTTTATATTTAGTAACACTATTTTAACTACAATCGAATAAAAAGACCAACATGAAATTCTCCCAACGATTGCCGAGATATAAATATGTTTAAAGACCAGTTGAATCTTTTAATAAAATAATATTAAAGTTTTATGGGAGATCCTCCAACAGAAAAAAAAAAGAAAGTAAACTTTAATAAAGTGTGTGATGGTACGGAAGAATGGACACGATACATTGTAGTTAATCTTTTAAATTCGATTTTGCATACAGATAAGAAAACTTCCTGGTCCGCCAAGGGCAAATTAACTTAATTATATAAACAAACAAAATTAATTGCAAAATTACCTGCAATTTCACATTTCATGTTGCTTTTACTTCCTATGTCCAAAAGCAGTAATATTTGATAAGAAAAAGGTAGAAGACAATAATATTCTCATAATATGATATTCTCATAAAAATGGATTACAATTGCAAAAAGTATATTTTATGATTCAGTAGTTAATTAGTAGAAGGTTCAATAAAGGACCGAAACGTTGCAAGAATTTACAATTTGGTATTTTGTTTGGCACCTTAAGTCCACTTCCCTGCTAACTACTGAATCATATATTATTTATGGACGCTATGGATAACAGTGAGTATCTTTTTAATTATATTTCTTCCATAAATGAGTAAAGTTTTTAGAATTTATTGACTGTATTTTTTTAAAGTGAAACTTCTTTGCGCGCATGAGGGTAACATTTTTACGGATGAAACGTCACGAAAATGTGCAACGTTTTTGTTCAAGAGGAGGGAGAGAGTGATTGAGACTGACTGAGGGAGAGTGAGAAAGGGCGAACGTCGCATTGCAAGTCTCGGAAATTTAAAGATTATTTTATAAACATAAACGAGATTTAAAAATTAGTTTGCCAAACAAGTTTCGCTTCTGACATGTGTACTTTGTACGCACGCACTTTTTTTCTTTTATGGCAATGATCCTTTACTATTTGCCATAAAATCTATTTTTATATTTGATTCTTCGTTCACGAATGAATTTAATTTATAATAGAACATAATATTTTCTGTCTCTTTTCCCTCACTCCTTTTTCTTCTTGTTTTGCGTAATTACCTACATAATTTATGTTTTATGCCATACATATTAATTGTTTTTTGCCACGTACAATCTTTACTGCAAAATATTTTTTGCTCGTCGATTTATGCACTTAGATTTGTCACACTTTGAGCTGACAACAATGTTCATGCAGTATGTTACAAAATAAATATCCCCGGCTGAGATCACGGCGAAAATTGCTTCTGTCTGCTGCAATATTTTATTAAGTTTACCACATTTTCATCATATTTCCATGGTTTCGTATTAAGTGACTGCATCTTTCGAATCGTAATAGCCGGATTGATGAAATTTTTATAAAATATATTATTAACAATTACCAAATAGAACTTAAACTTTACGTAGTTTACACATTATTTTATCTAACACACAACTGTTTCTGTTACTATAATAAACTACCTCCATCCTCATTCATTTTAGTATGGCTATCGTTGACGCAAAAAGAAACATGTTTTGTATTGTCTTTGGAATTTTAAAGATACCATAGCACACCCAAACAAAGAAGAATAAATCATTCGTTTAAAGATGAATCGAACGTCGTTTTCTTATGCCCTTTCACAGTAACGTCTATAAAAGGTCGCTTCACGTAACTGTCGTAATGACCTATGACCTAATAAAGGTTACTACTTATTGTCTACCGCGGCAAGTGTTGTTTCGAAGTTGGAAGTTTATTATGAAATCATCTGCCGAGTCTAAATATTTCCATCGCACTAAAACGTTCTCACAAGTTCTAATGCTAGAAAGATCGTAATCTTTTTCGGACTTGGCTTCTTCTACCTTTTTTCTAAGAAAGGCAGCATATCCACCAACTAAATCCCTACTGTGCCCATTATGCACATCCCTGGTAGTATGGTAAGTAGCAGACGTCCGGGCAGTCCCATAGGGCACTTCCAGGTGCGAGTCCCACATAGGGTCAGGATTTACCCGAGATCCTGGCTACATGCGTAAAAAGTATTTCCCTGCGATAACAAAAAAAGGTAGCATACAGTATCTATCTATCCTGTACTATTATTATTACGGAAACGGGAGGAGCGAGAACTTAGCTTACAATAACACTTCGCACTCTCTCAACACTGGACGGCACTGTTAGCTCCCTCTTGGAGGTAACGTGTTCATCATCATTAGGCACCTATTTCCGTCCACTGCTAGACATAGGCCTCTCCTCCACTCACATCCAACTTGGGTCACCAACGAATGTCCCACGTTGGAGTCATCCCTCCGTCTTCTAAAGGAAGAATATGACCTATTATATAACAAATTTATTAAATGCTCCAAACGAACTTATGAAAGACATATTTACATAAAACTTCACTGACTTAATAAAACTAGTCCGAGTTTGCGTCGAACTAAAATAAAACTTACGACTATTGGAAAAGATGTTGAGAATTAAGTTATTGAGTGTTGAAATTAATACATTCAGCATTTGCGAAAAGGAGTCGACGCCTGGAAGCTTTGCTATTACACTTTTGTTATTAGTTCAGATCAACTTTGCTATTATGGAATCGAGAGTTAGTTTGTTTGTGATTCTATCACGTACACTGCTGAACGACTTTGCATGTTTTAACAAAGGTTGAAAAGGGCTAGGACATAAGATACTTTTCATCCCGGAAAGGTTGATGTATTCTGTGTTATTTAATTTCTTATTTTACAGGCTGACATATTATATTGATTATCTGTCCCCTGAAGGATTTTTAAGTAAGGGTACAAGTTACGTCAAAAGTCAACCCCTAATAAGGTGGTGATTGTATCAGCTGAGGAGACTAAAATACCCATCGAAATTCAATTTAAGCTTAATGAGCAGCCACAAAAGCTAGAATAAAAGGTGACAATTTCCGTAAAAGGCTAAAAAGACAATAACTTCTGTCCGCCAAAATAACGGTAAAGGTCAAACAACCAGACGCATGAAATATGTGATAATATGAAACGTAATGATTTTCCACCGAAATAGTCTTAATTCCCGTTATTAATAATGCTGGACGAGTCAATCAGACTCTATTAGCGCGTACGTGGAGCGAGGAAATTATTGATTTGTTCCTAATTTCCGGGTGATTGGCGCTGGGGGGGCGGGCCGGTGGTCAGGGCTGCCGTCCACCAGTTATTACACCAGCCTCCTATTCAATAACGGTTTCCAATCTGAAACCAATCACACATGCCCGGTCGATCGAAGGATGCGTTTCTTGTTATTGATTTTTTTGTCAACCCTATTTTTACTTTTCATAAATCGATGATATAAAACTGTCAGATTTGTTGAAATTGTCACTTTAGAAGTGTCATTAAATAACTCGTCTTTACACACTAATATTGGCAAATTCGCGTGGGACCGATTATACAAGTAAAATAAGAAGGAGTTCGTCTGCCACTTTCCCACCAAATAACTTTAACAATAATTCTACCTTTCACAGCAACATACGTCACTCAAGGCACTATCTAAGGTAAACATTATAGCCTTCATTCTGTAACAACACGGGCAATTTTGCTTCAGACCTTTTGCTTTTATTATGAAAAGAGACTTGTATTTTCTTACAAATAATTATACAACCGAATCTGAAATATAATATTATCAATTATTATACTGTCAATATTGTCCAATACATACGACCTCTTCTTAAATACGAAGAACAACGACAAAGGACCCGTTGCTGTACTAAGAACAAACTTTGGGCCTAAAAGTTATGAATCACAAAAAACATGCAAAAATGCATTCGAACTTTTGACCTATTTTACAACAAAATGATATTTAAGATTCTGATCATTAATTACGTCATTTTATTAATTAATATAATAATGACATGCTACGTATTCTAAACATGCGTACGTGACAGTGGGCCAAAATAAATGACCCTTGGGCCAATATGTTGAAACAGAGACAAATCATTTTACCAGTAAATGACAGTGGACTGTTAATGGTATTTATAACATTAATGATTTATGACTAGATATAACTCAGCGCCCACGTGCCATCACAATGAAAACTAATGGAATAGTGGCCGTGATAAAAATATGTTATAATTAATATCTTTTGGTCACGGCAGCGATCGCCCACCAAGGTATCTAAGATGGTTCTCACAAGTCACATTACACCGAGAAACGCGCCGTACTCGCTGTGTGCCCTCGGACGTGATGTGTCCGCACCGTGGCGTTTACCATTTATAATATTGGTGTATTTGTTTATTAAATAATATTGAAAAAATCTTAGAATCTGAGGGATGGGGTTGACAAATAGGGGCAGGAAACATAAATTTTAGGTTTTTTTTATGTCACAAGGAGGTAACCGAGCAGTCGGAGCCTTATGGTGACTACCGACGCCAATAGACATCCGCACAAGCAAAAGTTATGCAGATGCGTTGCCCTCCTTCTCCCTATCCCCCCCCCCCCCCAATGGGCCAACGGAAACTCACAAACCGCACGAAACGCGACAGCTTAGCTGTCAAGCTGTCACTTGACGAAGGAGTTATGTGAGCGAGAGGTATCACCTCGGTCGTGCCATGGCACTACCTCTTACAACTTATATAGGTACTTATAATCTATAATATGATTAAATAAAATTTGGTAGTAGGTACTCAAGATACATGGTACAAAAGTTTAATGTTCGTGGTCCTTGCCATCACATCAGACCGTCTTCTCTCTCAGCTTGTCCAGCTCAATTTATAATCAATCTTCATTACAGACACAAGATTCTTAATTTTATTAATGTTAGTTGAATAGGCAAACTTGCAGACGTGCCACGTGATGGTTTTAGGTAAGCCATCGCTCACCTACTATTCCGATTGAGCTAAGGGCCATCAGATCAAAAGTTAACCCTTTAGAAAAAAAAGTGGGGTTGAATGTGAAAGTTTTCAGCGTTACAATGGTTATCATGAAATAAATATTGCACAACATTTATTGATGGATTGTGTTCGGATTCGGATAGTTGGATAGGCAAACTGGCAAACGTGCCACCTGATGGTAAGTGGTCGACGTCGCCCATGAACATAAACTAGTGATGTGTTGCCTATCCTGAGACATAAGATGTTAAGTCTCGGTGCCAGTAATTACACTGTCTGTCTTGCCCTTCTCTCCGAAACACAGCAAAGCTATTCTACGGGAGAAACAAGCAAGATGGTGGTTACCACCATGGCACCATGCCGCCGCGCTTCCGAACCGCGACACATCCCTTCCTCGGTAAAATATAACAAATATACAGATTTTTAAGTAATTTGATGATTCCTGACCTGGTTGCTTAAATAGTAATGATGAACTCCCGAATCTCATTACTACAAAAGTTCTAAATAATATTCATGATTGTCAGTCTATCTTAATTTATGTTATTGGTCCATATCGGGGGCAGTGCGGTATGCATATGCAAGCGTAAATTATCATAAGTTGGACTGTTCATGTCAAGCATATGACGTCATACTCACTGCACCATTGTTGGGGAACGGCTTAGAATAATTATAATAGAATAGAATAAACATTGTAAAATATTAATCAACAAAAGAATAATGAACACTAAGCTTATAAAAGCTAAAACAAAAACAGAAATAAAACAATAACATAAATATAATGTAATAAAAACGAAATAAAACAATAACAAAAATATATGGCTATAAAAGTGCTTACGGATTATATTACATATTTAGACTGTCAAACGGCTTTCGGATAATTTAGCAAGTATTGTCACGGGTGACGGGGGTGGCATGGGTGACGTTCTACACGTCAGTAGTGAAACGTCACAAAGTTATAAGCTGTCAGTACACTAACCACTAATTTAATTAGTCCGACCTTTAGTATATTCTAAGTCTATGGTCCGACCTGAGTTATATTATTAAAAATATAGTTTTATTTTCCGTGTACAGCTTGGCAAAAATGAGTATGACGTGGTGACAGGTGGAACTAAATATTTTACTAAATGGAAACCTATGATGTTGATAATACTTGGCCGACAAATACTAGATTTTGAGTAAAGCTTAGTGTTTCACATTTATTTTTAACGATTTGATTGAATTATCTTGCCGATTTTCCATATTATGATGAGACCTAAGTGAAAGTGGCGCCCTCATTTTTTCCATACTCTTTTTTGTCAAGCTGTACAAAAAAAAAATCCAGCCAAATTTTTTTTATGCAGGTTAATTAATGCTTTTGCATGATTCAGGTTTAACTCTGATAATGCTCCTGGACCTATGTGGGGACTCATACTTACGACTTACACGTATCTTTGTTTAAATAATAAAGATCTAATGTTTGAAAGTTTGCATTTGGGGGGTTATTTTGGACATTATTCGTCCGATTTGAAATATTATTTCATCAGTACAATGCTACGTACATAGAAATAGCCAACTTCAATCATGATCAGTTCTAAATCTTAGTTAGCAGGCGAAACTGCGGGTAACAACTAGTTCATATTATGGGATCGAGCCTGGTATTCCAGGAGTTTACGGGTGCCAATTCCAGAGGAATTTATATGATGAATACGTCACGTCCTTATTCCGGATTATGAATATGTTATATCATTGTCCCAAATATCAGACTCTCGGTATGTTGATACTCTAGTATATTGTGCCATTTCCTTCTCCCTTGGTATCAATCTGATAGAAGTGGGAGGGATCCGCTGTGCAGCGCTCCCGTCTGTATGGGTACCACCATACTGCCTCTTTCTTCCATAAAACTTTGTTATGTTTCGCACAGGGCGGGACAGGCAGTGTAATTAATGGCGCCGAGACTAACCTTACGTCTCACGATAAGCAACGCGTGAGTTAACTGGCCCAGCTGAACCTGTTTACGTTCATGGGATACGCTGATTACTTATTGCTACTAGTAAAGTGGCTTCAAGGTTTCCTGTCCAAAATAAAACAAAACAAATCTTCTCATTGACTCAGTCTTCGAGATTAAATTTATACTTTTTACAAATGGGAAGGAAAAAAACTTATCAAAATGAGAAAAAACGCGTTTCTTTATACCCGATATAAGATAATAGTGGCACCGACAGACGTACTCCTGTACAAATTATTTAAATATATACTTTTAATGTGCATCTAAACCATTCTCGAATCCACTTGAACACACACACAAAAATTCATCAAGATCGGTCCAGCCGCTTATGAGTAGTTCAGTGACATACACACGTACAAAAGAATTATATATATATATAAAGATAGAGATTGTTTAAGATAGTCTAGTCTTCAGATCGTGGTACTATCATATGGACCGTTAGAGACCGTCTAAATTAGTTATCACTCTTATCAACTTATGACTTATTTTATCATTCTCTTATCTTAGATGTTAATTATTTGATATTGGAAATGACACGTATATGATATTCAGTGCATTTTATATGAAAATATTTGTGATACTGATAACAACATTTATTTACAAACCCATTTCCAAAACTCGAAAGAACTTGATACAGAATTTAAAGAACTCATAATATAGATAAATATTTTCTGTCATTACTTACTAGATAGTAGATATTATATTGGACAGATATGAGATAAAATGTTAATAGTCTAGATAAGGTTTTCGACGTTAACATACATCTAATCTCCGCAACATAACTGGAATATATGAACAAATCTTTTCTTAAAATAGATTCTTCCCAGAATGGAATATATCTATTATCTTATTTTTATTAATGGCATATAACACAGATTAAATTATGTGGAACAAAATGTAATAAAGTAAACATTTTTTTATTGTATTTAAAAGGTTAGAGGTAGTGCCATTGCTGCATACCGACATAAAATGACAGCTATGCTGTCGCGTATCGTGCGGTGTGTAAGTTTCCAGTGGCCTATTGGGGGAATAGGGAAAAGGAGGGCAACGCATCTGCATAACTTTTGGTTGTGCGGATGTCTATGGGCGTCGGTAGTCACCATAAGACTCCGACTGCTTATTTGCCTCCTTATGAAATAAAAAAATTACTATGACTATCGTTGCCCTAATATTATTTTTATACCGTATCTTTCACAATTAAAAGAAAACATATTTCAATAGAGAAGATGGCTGGCTCTTACCACCTGCTTGGGATCCTATTATTAAAATAATTAAATCAATTACCAAGCATAATATACCACAGATTAAAGATGCAGTTAGCACTTTCTGCGTAGAGAGGACTTATTAAAATATTGTTGTATCATAGGGTAGTTTCGAATAACTTTGTAACGTTAGGACATCTGTCACCTCAGTCCTCCCGTGACCATGGTTGCTGTAAAGTATCCGAAACGTCGGGCTTGTAAAAATCTTAATAAACCGCGATAAAATACGTAAAAATTGTTTCATTATAATGAAAACACATTTATTTAAATTATTAAAATCCACTCAAAACCAGAAGTAACTCTCCTTTCGTCAACGATATGTATACTAAATTTCACACACACAAAGCAATAAAATTAAAAAATCCATATAGATTTGGATAATAATAGAGAAAAAATATTGTCTAATTGCTATCTACGTTTAAGGCAGCAAATAAAAATCATGACTTATATAAAAAAAAAACACAACGGTTTTTCCTTAAAACAGCTGAGCCGCCAGCTCGGAAGAAAAGATAAGGAATAAAAAGAAAAGATTGAGGATCTGAGAAACGTATAACAAAAAATATAAAAGAAAAGAGCTAAAATAGAAATATCTTTATAATCTAAACGCTAAAAAGTTATCGTGTTTTCTATATTTTTAGCTTATAACTAGTATAATGACCATTCTTTTATTAAATTAACGACAAGACGGCAGATTTTAGACATTAAATTTAATTTAGCTGAACGGAAATCATCATCCCTTGATATCTTGGGGACAAAGGCAAAATCCAATTGAAAAAAATCATGGGATAACATTTGGCAAAAATATTTGTACATTTTTTGTACCGTTTGAGAAAATAATAAAAAGGTAGAGCTGTCACAAATCTTATACACGTTTATTTCTCAAACCGACCTTTTTGGATATGTTAAGATGTTCTATTCACAAAGTTTTATAATAACATATTCGTACAAAGTCAACATGTTACTACATTTTTATTCACTTTTTATAATACGTATTTTTATATATTAAGATCTGGCGCCAGTAACCTTGCCTATTTCATAAGTCTTATACGAGCCCATAATGATTATTTTATACATTTCATATCGTAATTCAGTGTGTAGATTATCTTATGGTCTAATTTAATCTAAATTTTCCCATCAATTTAGGTGTGTAAACGTAACATACATAGTTGAAATAATAAAGCATAAAATCCATAAATTAAGCTCTCTATGGTAGCATAATCTAGTCATAAAAAGCTCATACATTTACTTTCAAGATATTTTTATCTATTTTGATAGCAATGTAGACATCTGTAGATATGTAGACAGTGAACGGGTGACAGTGGTGTTGTTTTTCATTTTGTTATTTTCAGTTTGGTCACAATTTTCCAAATTACCATCAGAAAATATATCTTAAAAAGAAAAACAAAATAAAATATTACAATTATCGGTAATGAGTCGTAAATTGAAGATAGGCTTCCTCAAGAAACGCCAAAACTATCGGAATTTAATACACATCTAACTCGGATGATGCTTTCCAATATTATGTTTTATGTTTCTATGAGACAGTTTGAAGTTTAGTTTTTTAGGTAGTTTCGTATACATAAAACGATGTTTTGTGAAGTTTTAACGCAATCGCATTCAAATTTATTCCCCTTTTTCATTAAACATCAATATATTTCTCATAAAATATTTTTCCATCTCCATCAAGTGCGATAAACGTCTCCTATCAACATTTAATTAATTTAGTTCAGTATCGTCAATGAGTTCATTTTAAGCGAAAGGAAAATGTTTTTTAATTGAAATAAAAAGCAAAACTAAAGCAAACATAAGTAGCATGTTGAAAAGTGCTCTACATACAATATACGCATTGTATGTAGAGTTTTATTTGGTATTCAATAAAATTATAATTATTATTTAATTATAATTGGTAACGTTTTATCTTAATACCACTTATTTCAAAATAGCATAGCAATGTTATTTTTAAGATAAATAATCGTATAGAGTACTAGACAATATATAGATATCGATAAACTATAATAGAGTTGTACATTACTTTACGCTATCTTATCTATTACCTTAGATATCGGACAAGCCTATTATCGATACTCAATAACATGACAGATAGTGATAAAAGACAACAATTCGTGCTGCACCCATTCAGACCAGGCAATTTTTATCGACGTTTACCCAACATAAGAAATCTTTGATTAAAACCCCAGCGCATCTTAAATCAAGGCATTTGAATCAAGGAAATGATTACTGAAAAACTTACCTCATCATCCTGAAGCAAGGTCATCGGCGGGGACACTTCCCGGATCACTGCGGAACCGTCACTCTCACTCACAACACTTGTGTTGCTTCCGAACTTCGCCTCTATCACATCCCAGGGCACATCATCGTCGAAAACCGCGACGTTTTTTAATCCAGACCCTGAGTGAAACCTCCAAGGCAGGTCACTCTGCCTCGGCCTCCGTCTTTTGTGCCTCACTTTATGCCTCGCGAATCTGCCTACACCGCGTTCGTACTCATCACCCATCATCGCATCCTGTAGAGTCGCGAGGTTGACCCTCGTTTTGTGTTTCACGATCGGGGTTGGGGGTTCCGATGTAACGTATTCTTTGCTCAAACCCTCAGCGTCCCAAAGTTGTACGCGGAGTATATTGTCGTGCGAGGACATGTGCGCGCGTACGATCGCGAGTGTGAGGAGAAGAGCGAGCGAGCGCGCTGGGCCGTCCATGTCTGGCGGCGGGCGCGGGCCTACTGACTCGCGGGTTGATAGTTGATACGCTTTCCCGCGCTTTCCCGATAACGCTCATCCGACATCACGGAGATAAACATCGCCCACTCACACAGATAAAAATAACAACTTAATATGTCGTCATCGTATCGTGTTGACGTAGATTTACATGTTTAACAATTTTGAGGTAGGCCTTAATCAAAATATAACTTAACTAACCCGACACTCGACAGACGTAGGTTTTTAATACTCAAAAAATATCGTAATCATGCCTGGACAAAGGACTTTTTTATTCTGACAAACTTTATAGTTGAAAAATGTCTCATTTTGTTGTTTAAGCAACGCGAATTTCACTCATTATAATGAAACAACTCTTACGGATTTTTTCGCGGTTTATTAAGATTTTTACATGCCCGCAGCCCGACGTTTCGTCGCGGATAAGGGCAGGGCTACGGTAGTTATGGATACGTCAGATTAAATGAAAAAAATAAACACCTATTATCAGTTGAAAGTATATAGAATATGCTGACCTTTTGGAACTTTGCCTTACATCTGGCTATATGTTGTGGAATAGTTATTTCTACAAGCAAGTAGATGAAGTGGCCATGGGCTCACCAGTATCCCCTGTTGTTGCCGACATATTTATGGAGGACTTCGAGGAGACTGTTCTGCAACCTTCTCCTATAACACCTAGGTTCTACCCAGGTTGTACGTAGATGATACCTTTACAATATTGCCATCTGACAAACTAAACATATTCTTAGACCATTTTAATTCCATTAATTTAAAAATTCAGTTCACAATGGAGTTAGTTATAAGCAAATAATTCTCTAGCTTTCTTAGATGTACATACAGTGTATAGAAGGTATACATACTCATACAGATAAGTACCTACCTAAACGACGAATCTCACCACCATCCAACACTGTTAGCTACCGTGGATACATATTTGTTACAGAGAGCACAAGGAATTTGTGATGACCAACTCTAAGACTGCTTGCTTATGGTTATAAGTCCTCGCAAAAGATCACCGATTTCAACCAAGAATGATCCGTGAGCCTATTGAAATTAAAAAATATCCTATTTTCAATAGAGAAGATGGCTGGCTCTTACCACCTTTTTTCTTTAACGCCGGGAAATGCTCTGAGGCAGGGCACCTCGACGGCTAGTCAGTCCCGCAAGGGACAGACGCCACCTCCACAGAGGGGCTGTCCCGCACCACAGAACAACCCCTTCCAACGTCGGGATAGTACAATGGGGTGAGGTTCCCATCCTCACCCCTTGCCCCCTGCTCTTCTATCTCCTCTTCTTATAAGAGGGGTACAAAGAGCCCCCTCGGCCCAATTAGCTTAATCGCCCAAGGTGCACCGCTCACCCTAGGTTACTGAGGCCCACCGCCACGACAAGGCCTGAACCATGGTAGGGTGGCTCTTACCACCTGCTTGGGATACTATTATTAATAATATCAAATCAAAATCCAAGCATAATATATCACAGATTAAAGACTCGGTTAGCACTTTCTGCGTAGATATAGTACTACCTAAAATATTGATGTTACATCATACTGTCCCGACATTGGGAGAGATTGTTCTGTGGTGCGGGACAACCCCTCTGTGGAGGTGGCGTCGGTCCCTTGCGGGACTGACTAGCCGTCGAGGTGCCCTGTTTGTTTACTAGATCCGGGGCACCTCCCCAAAGGCGACATTGGTGGCACTCGTTTTAGTGGGTAGAGCTGCGTCCACTTACCAGCTGTAGGGCGCAACGAGTCCCACATACCCGCGTGGGAAGACCCACTCCCCCGCGGAATGCCTCAGAGCATTTCCCGGCGTTAAAGAAAAAAAAAGAAAAGGGTAGTCTCGAATAACTTTGTAACGTTGGGATGTATGACACCTCAGTCCTCCCGTGACCATGGTTGCTGTGAAGTATCCGAAACTTCGGGCTTGTAAAAAATGTAATAAACCGCAATAAAATCCGTAAAAGTTGTTTCATTAAAATGCCACACTAATTTTTAATGGAGTTTTTAGTTTAATATTATGGAGTTTATCAGTGGTTAAGCAAATCTTTTATTTTTCATGAAAACATGACTACGACGTCATTTGTAGGGTAATGACTGGTAATGACGTTGTTATTATGAAATAAAGAATTGTATTAAGAATACCAAAATTGACCTAAATACCTACAAACAAACCATGTATGTATTTTTTTACAAAAGAGCAACCCCTAAGTTTTCCTTTTTCTCGTTTTTCTTAAGGGGAGCCTGTTTTCCAAACAATTTGTTTTTAGTTCGACTATCGAAACTTTCTTTGACTTTTTTATTTTGACGTGTTTCAAGTACCTACAGCACTGACCTAAAACATTGGCACCTACGAAATAAACATATTCTTGGTTGATTTGTTCTTGAGACATGCAGACGTACCGCAACTATGCCATGACATAAACGCTCCTAGTTCTCAAGCGAATTATTTCAGCAGCAGGGCGTAACGTTATAACGTGATGACGAATGAAGATGACGATGAAACATCAGTAACAGAATTCAAATTCATCAAACATCTATTCAAGTGTGAACTAGAAGTGACCTCTCGTGGTTCAGTTTCTTGGTCCCAATGATACGATGGTACTTATCACGACCTCGATGCCAATTCTCTCGAACATTCCCAAGTTATAAATAAGTCTCTATGGCGTTTGATTCTTTACGAATACGATTTTAGCATTTTTTCTTTCTTAATTACTTTTCCTTTATTAGTTTAACCTATGTTTACTATTTGATGCTACACGCCTTCTGCATGGGTACCACGATACTTTGCTGTGTTTCAAAATAAAGGCGAGGACAGGCATTATAACTGAAACGTATTTTACCTTATTTTACCAGTTGCAACTTAACCCTACCGGTTGCAATTGTACCCCACCATGGTGCGGGACAACCACTCTGTGAAGGTGGCGTCGGCTAGTCCCTCAGAAGTCAGACTAGCCGTCGAGGTGCCCTGTTTGCTCATTAGATCCGGGTCACCTCACCAAAGGCGGCATTGATGGCACTCGCCGGGTTTTAGTGGGTAGAGCTGCGTCCACCTTACCATCATTCTGGGGGGAACCAGCCCCACTTACCCGCCAGGGGAGTGAGGATGGGAGGGGTGAGGATGGAAACCTCACCCCATTGTACTGTCCCGACGTTGGGAGGGGTTGTTCTGTGGTGCGGGACAACCCCTCAGTGGAGGTGGCGTCCCTTGCGGGTCTGACTAGCCGTCGAGGTGCCCTGTTTGTTTCCTAGATCCGGGGCACCTCACCAAAGGCGGCATTGGTGGCACTCGCCGGGTTTTAGTGGGTAGAGCTGCGTCCACTTACCAGCTGTCGGGCGCAGCGAGTCTCACATACCCGCGTGGGTAGACCCACTTCCCCGTGGGATGCCTCAGAGCATTTCCCGGCGTTAAAGAAAAAAAATGGTGAGTAGTTGGAGGTTCGTAAGATAAGGGCTAGTTGGAGTCAATTTGCTTACGTTCATGGATGACGGGGAAGGTTTGCTGTCACATTATTTGTGTGCCAGTATATTATCTCCTAAATACAAATAAAATAAAATTGAAGTGTCTGTTTGAAACTTCAATTTAACAGCTTTTCACGAAATGCATATGAAAGTATATACGGTACTTACATATTAAAAATTAAATCAATTTCATGTTTTTTTGTCAGTCTCTCTGTTTTTGTCAGTCTCTCTATTTTTGTCAGTCTCTCTATTTTTGTCAGTCTCTCTATTTTTGTCAGTCTCTCTATTTTTCCGGCTAATCTCTAAGACTTTTTGACGGGACTTTCACTGGCATAGCTAATGTTATAAGGAGTAGGTAACTATATAAATGTAGGCTATAAAAATAATCATCATCGATCCGGATACGGCTGCCAATCAAAGTTAAAACGTGGACGAAGCTGCGGGCAACAGCTAGTATAATAATAAAATTCTCTCGTCACCGTCAGTCGTAAAGTAACTAAAACGTCGGAAATCAGGGAGTATTAAAAAACGGCGGTAAAATCCTTAAAAATTTCGTTTATTTCGAAAACTAGCAATTCATTAACTGTATATGAAGGCAAGAGAACGATTATGTGAGGGTGATTTTTTTTCTACTGTGTCCTATCGTCAATGTTACGTGCATTAATTTACTGTTTATGTATTAGCGCCATCTATCGTTGGGTAGACGAAACTTAAAGCGAGATTTTACGTCAGGTTTCACATATTCCTTTTGATAACAAGATTATACTTATTACTTACTACAACACTAAATTAATATACCTAAAAGTATTTTATCGATTTACCTCTGAATGAGCGCTCTCAATTGATGATAACAGCGGTCAACGACGCTAATGGTTCACTTAGAACCGGTTACTCATTTGCTTGACGCAGAATCATTACGACGTAATATAAATCATCGATGAAGACCGAGATTGACCGCGAGGACTGATAGAAATTCCAGTGGGAGTGATGCTCTGTGTGATGTGTCGCGCTCCCGTCCGCACGAGAACCATTATATTGTTTATTTCTACCGTGAAAGAGCTTTTAGTTTAGTAATTCAAATGTTGAAAAAAAAAAAGACTACACTTAATAGTTTTTCTATAATAACTATTTTGCTAAAAGGACATTTTAGGAATTAATCATTATGAATATAAATGACTCCCAACGTCGGGTCAGTACAATGGGGTGAGGTTACCGTCGTCGCCCCTTGCCCCCTTCCTTATAAGAGGGGCACAAAGAGCCCCCTCGGCTCAATTAGGTTCGCCCGAGGTGCTGGGCTCACCCTAGGCTACTGAGCCCCACCGCCACGTCAAGGCCTGAACCATGGTGGGATACAATTGCAACCCTACCACTGGAAGGGTACACCTACCTACAAATGGTTGGGACTAGTGGTGGTTAATATAACGCATAGCCCCATAGCGTAGCGCGCTATTCGTACTCAACGTATAGCGTACGCTATGTAAATTCCCATTCGGCGCTATAACGTAGCGCCACGCTACATACCTGGCGGCTGGCGTAAGCCGTAGTTATAACTTTATAACATTCGAACTACGCCTACGTGCTAGATCGTAGCCGCTAGACGTTATAATTTATAGTTTATAACGCTCAGTCAGCACTCAGCGCCGAGCGCACGCTCGCGCTAGACGTTGTTAATGTGTCGCGCGCTATCCCGGCCGGACCACGCGAGTTACGTAATTCTAGTCTTGAGACTACACGTTATAATATAGTCTATAAAATAACGCGCTAGAAAAATATAGTTTATAGTCCATAGCACGCTATCATAAAATAGTTTATTTTCACACCACTAGTTGGGACCCCTACACATCTGCGCAACCAAAGATTATGCAGACGTGTTGCCCTCCTTTTCCCGATCCCCTGGGACGGTGGAAACTCACAAACCAAACGAAACACGACAGCATACACTGTCACTTGACGCCGGTGCTATGTGAGCGAGAGGTACCTACCATCCCGGTCGTGCCGGCCCAAGACGGCTGCATAGCAGAATGGCCATACCTCTTATCTTATACTCTCAGGATGGGTACCCAATGCATAAATACGTTGTCCGCTATCATGAAGTGGCATTTCTCGAGTTTGCGTATCGAACTGTAAGGTGCGATGTTGGAGACAATTGAAACGCATCGATGCCCGTATAATACTGACTATATTTCATAGCTAAATGTTATAATATAAAGATTAACATAATGCATAGATACAAAACATATCATATTATAGAGTATGCCTTCACAGAACTAACATAAAAAAATTATAGCGAGTGACCCTTGTACGTACTAATTTTGGTATAGTTTGACTATACGCTGGTCCAAAGCGAGTTTTTTTTGACGCAGGGAAATGCTTTATGCATATATCCAATTTACCGGGGTAGTGACCCTATGTGGAATTCATATTTGGACTGTATAGGTATACCCATACTAAATTAATTACTGCGAGCGCTTTCAGCCGCTTTTTGAAAGTCCCGGATCGGCAGGCAACGGAGCACCTCAGCGACCGACTGGCCCCGGCGAAAGGCCAAACTATTCCTCGTGAGGACTGCCCGGCCGACACTATTAAAATATCACGAACGCAGCAAGTTTGCTCGTTATAATTGAGTATTCAATATACAAAACCATCTAATTCTAGTACAAAGTAATATACCGTATACTTTTAGCAAGCCCAGTCCATAATCAGGATCATCAGTCAAACCTTATCCGTCCACCACTGGGCAGACTTTCAATAGACACAATACCCCCGTCTCATAAACATAACACAGTCCTTAATACTTATATTAAATCTAAACTGCCACTTTTACTTTTTGTCCTTTTTGATCAGTTTGGCTATTCCCATTCCGATCCAGCACTATGCCAGAGCGCCTTCTTTGCCTTTATGGCCGGCTTTTTGGTTCACTTTATCTGACAATTCTGGGGGATATCATTCGAGACTGTGCCTTCTTTTATTATCTTTTAGATTAACCTAAAAATCCTCATGTAGGAAAGGTTTCTAAGTCAATTTTACAGACGTTTTTTTATCAAGGGAATTATAAAAATGAATAAAACCAACAACAGCTATTAAATATTTTATTGTAACATAAATATTGTAACACAAATCATTTGTACTCAAACAACTAACCCAGTGCTCTGCACTTCTATATTAAAGTAACGTATGAATATAAATTACACTATTTGAATTAAGAACGAACACCATTGTCTAAGACCATTTTTAAACCTGGCAACACTGGCAAGAAAGATATAGGTACCTATAGCTGATTCTCAATCTCTCTCAATTACTATTATTTTCATTTAAAGGCATTAGCTACTACGTTATTAGCCATACAAAATACAATACTCGGTCTGTAATACGGAGAAATGGCGGGAAACCCCAAGGAGCGCGGCTTCGCCCCTCTAACCCCCATCAATCAACTATCATTCTCCATTCCATCCACCCAAGGCAGTCCACCACAATATTCACCAACCAATCACAATATATAAAGATTAAGTTTTTAAAACAAACTATAGAAAACCACTCCGAATGGACAAAACACAAAATAACAATTAATTAACGGGAAACCAAAAAAACACAACCGCGCGTCCCGATGTTTCCCGCCATTCTCCAATCGAGAGATTCAATCAATCTCAATTCTCAAAGCTTTTTAATTTTTATAACGTCAAAGATAAGAATACTAAAGATTTGCCAAAACATTCAAGTTTTCTCACACAAGAAATGCACCTTATAAAATTGAAAATAAAAAAAAAATTAACCTTTACAAAAAAAAAATCAAAAATATATCCCAGAATATGAGAAAATCCTAAATTCCTTTCATTACCTTCTGTGGTCATAAATAACTGTGGAAATTCTCTATGGAAATTAAAAAATAACTACATAGGTAATATATTATAGTCAAAGCAGGTATTCAGAAATTGAGTGAATTTTTAAAATCCAATTACATACCAATGTAACATTTTTACAAAAGATTCACTACAATATATATTTATTGACGCAAGAAATTATGATCAAATTTCCCATATAAACAATAATGTCACAGGTGATATTATAATTTCTAACAAAAATATATGTTAAAGACATTCATTACACTTAATTACATTCACAACTTAAATAATAATTAGGCCAAAGTAACAAAATTTTAATTCTGTAGATAATAGCAAAAAATACATAATTATATTCAAGTACATGTAAAATCCTTTACATTTTTTAAACATGGCAAGCTTTTAGGTTAATAATTACGTTAACAATTTAGGGAAGACATAATTTAACACCCTGAAATAATATGCTGTTTAAACAGTAAGTACCAGTTATATAAGATATTGAA
Source organism: Helleia helle (assembly GCA_963853865.1). Classification (NCBI taxonomy): domain Eukaryota; kingdom Metazoa; phylum Arthropoda; class Insecta; order Lepidoptera; family Lycaenidae; genus Helleia; species Helleia helle. The sequence continues at coordinate 6,772,525 of OY971429.1, forward strand.
ATGAACAGCGATTAAGCTTTTAGGAAATATACAAGGTTGATAAAAGCGAGAGGCATTAAATTAAACCACGTACATATATTATGTACCATTTTCAGGCTACACACCAAAACTTAGACCAATAGAATCAATATTTTAGTCACAGGATATTTTTAAAGTTTTAAAGCCGCTCCGGTTTGTTCGACCCGGTGAGACGCAACGTGCTGTGCGACGTTGCCTTTTAGATTCGAAGGACATTTTACAAAGGTTTACAAAGAGTTTTTACGTTTTACTTTGACTATTCACGTATTTAAGTTCTTTAAAATACTTTTTTTTTATTGCCCTCAAACTATTTTTTTATAGTTTCGGATTAACCGTAAGCATGTGTAGTAAGTATATGTAGTTTAATTTAATGCCTCTCGCTTTTATCAACCTTGTATTTGTTGTCAAATTTCATAGCTTTTACATATGGTAATTAATAATTTTGCCTATACATATTTAAAACCACCTATAGTAATAAACATTTTTAAAGAAAGCTCAGGTAATTGCCACCCACATATAAAGACGTAAAAATTACTGAATTGTTAAGTGATGTTATAGCCTGAACAGAAATATATAAACCCTGCATTGGTGTCGCCACTGTATCTTTTATACGGTAACTCATAGTATAGTCCATACAGAAATTAGTACCGAAATTTTTCGCAACATGGTGAGGGTTTTTTTTTCTGGTCAGGCTATACATGCTGATCCGTTTATGAACTTCTATAAAAACATTTAATAAATTTAAAAATAAAACTCTTATATTAAGTACAAACTATAAGTGGGCCTATTAAATTTGGTAATTTAATTCTTGCAATTGCTCGCTACTATCATTTATTTGAAACAAAAGTCTTGTTGAATATTAATATTAAGCAAGTTGATCTTGCTTAATATTAATATTCAATATGTATAAGTACTTACGGGAAAAAACTTTCACCACTTACAGGATAATCTAAGATATTTCAGGAATATCAAATGTATCTCAACGCTATTTTCTTGACGAATCAAGAATCTATGAAATTGTAGAAACTAAGAGAAAATATCATTTAGCACCACAAAAAATATTAATCAAGAATCATTTTATGTAAAAAAAATATTACAACTTCTTTTGTTCGCATACATAGGTACAATTAAAATAATATTCCCATATTAAAATATAAAAAAGTAAAAATATACATGCATTTCAATAGTCGGAAAAAAATTTTGTCAACCAAGAACAACACGTCATACAATATGGCTATTTTCGCTATGAAAATACCTATCTGACGATCCAGTTATTTTAACCAAAAAGGTTAATAGTTCTTCTGGCATATTTAAGTCGAACTGTGTATGTAAAAAAATATATAAAAAAAAAACTTAAATCTCTTCAATCTTTATAGTGAGCATTTTACCGTTGGGTAGGATTCGCAAATCTATTTAGTACAGAATAAAAATATTTAAAACTACACAATTGATTTATCTAAAAATACTACAAGTGTTTGTGTTTCAAAGACAAAACGTGAAATATCATTAAATTGAAACGTTGCAAGATATAATTTGAATACCTAAAACTAACCTAAAAATTGCTACATATTTTTGGCGCCAAATTATTAAGGGATCAATAGTAATTGAAAATATTGTGACAACACTATGAAATTAATGTCAAAAAATACTATTATGTTACATTATAATTAAAAAGTTGAAATATTATAAGGAAATTACTTTCTTCACACCTATTGTGACCTATTAAAAAACTTGTGATGAAAAAAAAAATCTGTCTAGAAAACAGTATATAAAAGAGCAAATTGAAATTCTATTAAATCTAATACCCAATTATTAATACATATTTATATAGTACATTATTTATATAGACTACACTTAGACACCGAATGATATTGTATATTATGCTATCTTATCAAGCTTTAACACTGGAGTTAACAGAAACCTCATAAAAAATTGGTTGTCTCTAAAGATGGTTTACGGACGATAGTTTAACGTGACAACGTCATAACAAACGCAAGCGTACAGCGTAACGGGACAATGAGCGTTACGGGACATTTACGTGCATGCAGCAGGCGTTCATGGATTTTAGGCGTTGTCACGTCAAAACCTTATAATATATCTAGCAAATTAGCTCTACCAATATTGTTCTAAAGCACAAATATATCTATACTTTATTCCCAAGCAAATACCTCTATAATCAAAATTGTACCAAAAATCACAAAATATAACATATCTAATACAGCGATAAAAACTGGTTTTATTGTCTATGCCATGACCTCGTTGCCAGCTTCATTTACTGTCATCACAATAATATGGCTACAACTCCATGTCTTACCGTCTAATTGAGAAAAACTATTTTTAATTTTATACACATATTTCATACAATTTAATATATATTTCTAGGCAAGCTGTGTTTTTCAGGGTCGGTGAAAGTCGTCTATAATGTTGTAAGAGAACCTTAGCAACACATATAATATAAAATACAAACGTTATATAATGTTAATATTACCTACATAAAGGTAATATATCATATATATACAAATATTTTAAATATAAAATGAAAGTTGCGTATAAAATATTAATAATTATTTCTTGAGATCGACAACCGAATCAAATCAAATATAATAAATGAAATAAGAAAAAAATATTACATTATTTAGCAAAAGTAGTCTTTATAAATATATTTACAACATGAGGTACATTTATAAAATACATTTAATTTTTACATAATAAAGAAATGCTCGGAATAAAAAGTGAATATTGGTCGATAGGTAAATGTTTCTTCAAAAAATCAATAATGATATCTACAATAACTACTGTCTAATGTTTTGTTCATTTTTAAACGTTCTAGTATTGATTGTGGGATTGAATTATAACTACACTTATTAGTTTTAATTGTAAAAAGTTTCGACACTATTGGCCTACAAGCACTATTTTCTCAGAAAAATAAATGTGATTTTCATAATTGCATTAATTAAACCTGTTCACAAAAATAGTTAAATAATTTCATGCAATTTAAAACGCTTAATAAAGAATAATTCAACCCTTTTTAACTTCATCAAAGAATCGATCTATTTCAACATAGAAATGTAATTGTTATAATCTCTTCTATTCTATATGATTCTAGAACATTCTACGAAACACATCTTACATAATTACTCAGATGAAGTAAAAAAAGGTAGATAGCGCACTTGGAACAAGAAAGTGAAGCCACTTTTTTAAGTATGTGTGAGTGAATGAAGGGTTGCCATTTTTTTAAATATCCCTTAAAATTGTATATTAATAAAAATAGGTAATAAGTGAATGCGACAGTGAATATTTTTATAAAATACAATAATATTACGAATATGTAGGAGGCGTGTAGGATCACTTTATAAACTGTCTGAATTGTTTTATTTATTTATTTATTCCCATGAATGTAGTAAATACATAGGTGATATTAAAAAAAAATAAACAAGTTCTATACATTCTACCATAACATGGTGTGTGAAAATAAAACTTTACATAAATAAACAATTAATATAAATTAACAGGAAAAAATAGTAACAATTAAATAAACTTGATAAATACAACATGTCCTTAAAATCATTGTCAGAGAATAACAGTTTCAAAATAATTGATTATAATAGTAATTAGAAAGTCACATTTTATCAATACACAATTTAAATTAAATACATAATAATAGTTTTCCATTAAAAAAAAACATTTAAATTATAAAAACATTTCTCTGCAAGCCACACTGTTACATTTTTTTTAATTCATTAAGTGGTAAATCTTTGAATTTATAAATAATTAAATACATAGTCCTGCTGTGGGTACGTGAGTCCCAAAAAAGATACAACATAGGTTATACGAGGTCATTTCGATTCAGTCATTTAGCGATCAAATAATAAAATAATAATTATGTCACCTCTGTACTTAATTATTTTGCTATGGCTTTGCCTGCAATTGACTTACCCACTATTGGGCTATTAGAAATACTAACTTCTGGCAACACTCTTCCGATACGTCATTTCGGGGCAATAATATTATTTATGTTGATTAACCTCAAAATAGTGTTAAAATATCTTATAAGAATATAGTCTTGTGTTTATTTATGTGTGAAACGATATTTCTTTAGACTCTTTGGTCACTTTTGTATTGTTTTTACACCATTTAATTACACAGAACGGTATTTTTTTGGTTAACTTACTGCACGACGACTCGTAAGATACTAACAAAAATGAGCTTAGTTTTGGTGTATCTGTGTGCGTGAGCGCGTGTATTTACATGAAGGAGCTTAGTTTTGTGGCTTCAGTATTAGCAAAGGCCGTGCGTCATCTACCTTTTTTTACTTCATCTGAGCATAATTATAATACTTTTGAATTGTGATCCAACTTGAGCCCGACTTAGACAAATTGCATTTTAATTAGCGAAGGATTTGACATTATATAAAAAAATATACTTGAATAGTGTGTCAGTGTTAAGGCTTTTTCAGACACGGCGACGACCACGCGATTTAGAATAGCGTGAGAACCGCGCGGGTCTTATTTATATGTAGATATTTATTTTGGGCTTGTTCAGACATGCGGGAGTCGCACGATTACATGTCAAATTTGAATTTAGAGTTCTGAAACCGCGCGGTTGTCGCCGTGTCTGAACGAGGCCTTAATGTTATACCTAAATATCATGTCATTGTTAATGCAATAACGCTAAAGAGATTGTGTTTTAGACGTGCCAATCAACGAAACTACCAACCGTATTTAAAAAAGTTTATATTGCAGTCCAATTATCATGGAATATTTTAAATGATTTTTTAATACATCTAGTGTCATTTGTTACTTAATAAAAATACAACTTGTCTACACTACATACTTAAAGCTGATAGGTTTTGTGACGTAAGCAACCCTGCGAAGAAGAGACAAATACGATACCCTATACCTATCTCATTCCTAACACCTTACATAGGTCCGCCCCTCCGTCGAGTCGCCGGACTCCCCGGCAGGTATCCCTTTAGTCAGTCAATGCTGAGATCGTGGGAGAAGTGTCGTGACAGCTTGGTGACGTCCAGGCCTGTGAAGTCTGTGAAGATGTCCGTGGTGGCGGTGGACGACTTGGATCCGCCGGCTGACTCGCTGCCGCTGCCTGTGGCTTCTACACAATCGTCGATCGCTCTGTCTTCTTTGCTGCTTACCTCGAACGGGTCGGATATACCTGTAAAGACAGTATATTCTTAAATTTCTACAAAAGTTTTGTTCCGAAGCTAACGATTTTTTGAAGTGAAAACTTCTTTTGGCGCACTGCACACAGATTTTTGTATGATATAAATGAGGCTGAGTCGTCACGCTCAGAGGTGAAAGGCTCGATGTAAACTCGGGACCGACGAGTGTGCCCGAGCGAGAAATATACTGTCGCTGCGTAACTTCACAATAATTTAAACATTACTGCTGTTGAAACACATTTAAGATTATAAACGAAATAAAATCACATACAGATATATACACAATAACTAAATAACACTATAGACACAAATAGAAACCTTTTCTAAGAAACGCAATACTATTATTAATTTTGTTTATACTTCTATCGGCAGTCTATATGACCGGTTGGTTATTTTTTATATATATATATTTAGGCGCCATCTTGAGGCACTTGAGCGTACGTACCTATGGGTGGGATGCGCTGTGCCACGCTCCCGCCTGTATGCGTACTAACATCCGCCTTATTTCCTCCGTCAAACAGTTTTGCTGTGTTTCGGGAAGAAGGCCGGGACATTGTAATTACTGGCATCGAGACGTGCCGTCTTACGTCCCACTCTTACATTCTTCCGTCTTTTTGGCTTGTCGTGTCTAAACTTATTAACATTCAGGGCAACGCTGACCACTTACTATCAGTCGGCGTGTTTGCCAGTTTACCTATCCAACTAAAATAAAAAGTATGTCTTGCCCTAAAAACATCTGAACTGATTTGGATAAAAAAATACTATGAACCAACGAAAAACCAACCAACTTTCAAATATAAATAATCGCATCCAAATCTGTTTATTCGTTTGACAACTACAGTATGACTAGGCTCTTTTTTTGATGATCCCTAAGTCGTATAACGTATTGATTAGTCCAACTGAGTTTGTTTCGTCGGTTCTTCTCAGTGGGCTTGCCTTGGAACCGGTGGTAGATTTTTTTACCTTTTTTTTTTATTAAAAGATGTGGCTCTGCGCTGGCTCTTCCACTATGTCTTATATTTAATCGTTCACTGCGTGTTGGTAAATTTCCCTCGATTTGGAAGAAAGCTCGCGTAGTACTAATCCATAAAAAAGGGGACGAGTACAACATCTCAAATTATAGACCCATATCCATTTTATCAGGCCTATCAAAGTTGTTTGAATCCTTAGTTTGCCCATTGATAACACGTCACATCGAAGCTAACCTCAACGATGCTCAGCATGGCTTTCGAAAAGGTCGTTCCACTGAGACAAATCTTCTTTTATTCACATCTCGCCTGTCACGTGAAATAGATGCGGGCTTGCAGGTGGATGTAATATATACTGATTTTACGAGTGCATTTGATAAAGTCAGTCACACTATATTACTGTCAAAACTTGGGGGTGTGGCATTTTCGGTCCACTACTTGCATGGTTTGCTTCTTATTTGGAGAGAAGATCTCAACTAGTCACAGTCGGCGGCTATGAGTCACAAATATATTACGCCCAGTCAGGCGTACCTCAAGGTACACACCTAGGTCTCATACTTTTCTCGTTATTTATTAACGATATCTCTCTCGTCATCAAACATAGCAACATATCGCTTTCCGCAGATGATTTAAAAATATACAAAAACGTTTCATCTCATAGAGATTGCACACTTCTTCAGAGTGATCTCGACAATTTAAGTAGGTGGTGCATAGCTAATAGAATGGTATTGAACCCTGAAAAGTGCTTTCATATTAAATTTACAAGAAAGAAAGTACCATACTCTTCTAGTTACAAATTGGAGGCTACAGCACTAAAGGAAGTTAACGAAATTCGAGATCTCGGTATCATATTAGACTCAAAGCTCCGCTTTCGCCCTCATATTGATGACATAGTAAAGAAATCTGCGCAGACTTTAGGATTCGTTAAGCGCAACAGTAAAGGATTTCATTACAGCACCAAAATACTCGCAACGAATAGAGAATATCCAGAGATCCTTCACTCGACATCTAGCGTTTACCTGCAGCGGTATCTCCCACAGGAACCCTTACAACCAGCGACTGGCCTTCTTTAAAATGCCTACATTGAAAACTCGAAGAACAGCTCACGAACTTCTCCTTTTCCACAAGAAGGTTAACGGACGGACCGGCTGCTGCGACTTGCTGTTGTACTTTTCTGTCAGTGTTCCATTCAACTTGCCTCGTCGTCCTATTACTAAACTTTTCCGTGGTCCCTTCTCCAGAACGAACTTGGGTACGCAAGCCTCGATTACAAGAATGTGTAACGAGTATAACGTAGTGTGCGGCGCCATCACCGACATCGACGTATCGACACACTTAATTGTTACAGAAACAAAATATTACAACATTATAACATTAAAATTTAAACTAATAATTTATCTCAAGGTCGATCAGTCCAATTAGTATTCCGAATTTATTAATGTTCTTTTTTATGACTGTTTATTTTATTTCCTTAATTAACTTGCATTTCTTTTTAATTTCTTTATTTATATCTGATTCATTGTAGAAATTATTGATTATTGATATTAATTATTATTATTACTGTTAATTGTTGTTTTGTCACGGTTGTTTTTTTTTTTTTTTTTACTTGACTTTACATGTGAATGTTGTGTCACCTATAAAGGTTCACACATCAGAATTAATATATGCTTGCTGTGACTAGAATGTTATCATGTGTGTACTGCTGGTGTCCAATTTAAATAAATAAATAAATAGATTCAATTGACATCCAAAAATATATTTTATTGGTACTATTTTGAATAAAAAAAATTGAATTTTGAATTTTGTATTGACCTGCAAGAAAAGAGCTTACTCGTATTTCGAAATGCCGGCAACGCAACTGCTAATCCCCCGGTGCGATGAGGATGTCTGTGGTGTCAGTGATCACTTACCTACATGTGGCACGTCTGTCAGTTTGTCCATCCAACTACATTAAAAAACGTACCCAGCACACTCCTGACATCATGGTTGGGCTGGCTGAAGTATATGAACCGGTAGAAGCCGGGCGTCCGGACCCCGCTGCCCACAGGGAAGCTCAGCGTGACAGTACGCGGCTGGCCGGGCGCGGGCGGAGACTGAGGCACGCACACCTTCGCCAGGTACTCGTACGCTATGTAGTCATCCAGGTTCTGGAAGTTGGCCTGGAAACAACGCGATTACATTATGAATTATACAAGTAAAAAGTTTTGATATCAGAGTTGCGATAACTGCTGCGGTTCTGGGATCGGTCTCCGCAGCTACCACCGGAATTGCCTATAGTCGTTGTATAGCATCTTCTGGCGAAGATGGGTCTCTGTTGATATTTGTAATTCCGAAGACAACAAACGTAGGACTAATGAAGAAATAGATAGAAGAGCCAGGTGCGTAAAAAAAGAGCGAGCCACCATTGTTAAAACCTTGTAGTAGCGGTGGGAGAAGCTAATTGAACCGAGGAGGCTATTCTTTGTACCGTTCTTAAAATGACAGGAGACAAAAGAGTAAGGGGGACAAGGGGCGAGGATTAAATGATTCTTAGAATATTTTTTTTACCTTTTGTCCTAACACGGTAATATTTTCTTTCGTATTGCATATTATATATTTCTTTCCAATAAGGTTTCTACTTACATCGTATATTCCAATCCAGTCATTGGGATTGATCTCGACGTCTGGCGAGAGTGTGCACTGTGTTCTGAAGTCAGCGTCCCCGATGTACCATATGCGCACTACGGGCGCGAACTCCACCGTGTTCACCGCGTAGTTGGAGAACGCCTGTGATAGATATACTGTTAATACATGGTCACGAAATACTGCTAGCATAGACAACAGCAGTAAAAGTATTAACAGGCATTGAATATTTGAAATATGTTTGGTGAATGACAAAATAAATTTTGTAAGAAATACTGCCATGCTGCTTTGCATCCGAATTGGGCCAGCACGACCGGGGTGGTACCTCTCGCTCACATAACACCGGCGTCAAGTGACTGCTATACTGTCGGATTTCGTGCGGTTTGTGGGTTTCCCATGGCTCATTGGGAGGATAGGGAAAAGAAGGGCAACGCCTCTGCATAACTTTTGGTTGTGCGGATGTCTATGGGCGTCGGTAGTCAACATAAGTCTCCGACTGCACGGTTGCCTCCTTATGACACAAAAAAAATCGGTTATCAAGGGACGCCGGACAGATGTGAATCATCTATGAATATTAAAAATTCATCATTAATGAAAGCCTATTAGGATTGAATTAAATAAACAAAATGAGAGCGTCATGCCGTTTTCCGTCACGTCATTCGAGTCAATTTTACTGGCAAGTCGCGCCAATAATTGTTTCACATCAAAAATTAATATTTTTACCATCATCAACCTCATTCACTCAAACGGGACTTAGGCCTCTTATACGCATGTATATTTATTGCATCTCAAATACGAAAAAAATATAAAAATACCAACAGTCCATATGAATAATATTAGGTCAATGCTCGGTAACTTTCCTGATCCTCAAATACAGTTTATGTAAGAGTAATTGCCAAATATGCTGCAATAGAAGTACTTAGCACCGAATTGCATGCGACTATATAGCAAATAGAATCAGGCGTTACGGAAACACGTGATATAATGTATCCATGACGTAATGTTATTATTTGCTTACAATATTCCACTAACCTAGTTTGTATAGTGAAATCTCGAACCCATGCTCGATTTGACAAAGGGTGCTTTATGCGAACTGACATGCATATGCGTGCAATCATAATCACATGAAATATTATACTACATTTTCTAATAGAATGGGATGAAAAAACAATCAGTACATCTGGTGGTACCACTCACATCCATATACACCCGCTACAGCAGAAGGTTTGCAGGTGCGTTCACGTTGATCACATGGGTATTTGAGCGTGCGAAGTGCGAAAAGCAAATTAGATTAGCTTAATGCTCCTTTTGACTGATTTCGAGGAGATACGACTTCAGTGGAACTTATATCTTATACAAGGTTGATAAAAGCGAGAGGCATTAAATTAAACCTACTATGAAACATTTTCAGGCTACACACCAAAACTTAGACCAATAGAATCAATAGTTTAGTCACAGGATATTTTTAAAGTTTTAAGGCCGCTCTGCTTTGTTCGACCCGGTGAAACGTACCCTATGCCGCGCCGACGCAACGTGCTGTGCGACGTTGCCTTTAAGATTTGAAGATCAGTGGACATTTTACAAAGGCTGTTTACGTATTACTTTGACTATTTACGTATTTAAATTCTTTGAAAAACTTTTTATTTCTCTCATAAACTGTTTTTAATAGTTTCGTATTAACCGTAAGCATGTGTAGTATATGTGGTTTAATTTAATGCCTCCCGCTTTTATCAACCTTGTATGCTATGCTTTTACTAACACAAACATACACTAGGAGCATCCTTTAACTCACCTCATCCTCATTACCGCTTTGTTTTTCATCTTCGACATCATCATCAGCCTCTACCATACCCGAGTGTGCAGCTATGGGACTATAAAAGCCGTCTAACTCCGAGCTACCATCTTCCGGCATTACCAAAGCCGAGCGCATGCGTATGGCAGACCTGGCAGCTTTCTTTTGCGCGACTACGGGGCGCGCTATTGCGTTGCGTATCTACCATGCATGTGAAGTTAGTTAGTACACGGTCAAATTATCTCGAACACAGTAACAAGTTGAACAGAAGTAGACTAAACCATGGAGTATACAAGTAAAGAGCTGTCTCTGTGTACGAAAGTGTCCATCAAGAAACATTAAATATAGATGGCGCCACTGTAGCAAAAGTATAAAGTATAAATGTGTGTGCGCCAAGAAACATTTATAAATACATAAACACATTCAATTCGTCTAATACTGCTACTTCATACCATACTCGTTTTCTACACCAGCGCCATTGTGGACGGTTTTTGAATTGTTGTTTACAGCTAAAAATTTACACTTTCAATTATTCGCTCATATGAGATAACACTCCTTACTTGTATACTCCATTTCAAAAGAGTTTTGTTCAACTGACAACAATAAACTGCGCAGAAATAAATAAGCAAAAATGTTCAGCGCAGCTCTTGCGGCTATATTCATATTAGACAAGATATTTTGGCCATACTGTAAATGATATTAGTACACAAAAAGCAGTCATGTATTGCGCTCCAACTTGGACAGAATAAAGTTAGTTTTGCGTTAAGTATTCTATATACAAACAGGGTAAGCTAAATAAAACCGTTAAAAAATTAAGAGTGAAGTTTGCTTCACTTTAACTAACTTCAGACCAGCCAAGTTAAATCGCGAGTACTACTACGAGTACTGTACAGGGTTATTTTAAGTCTAATCAAAATGAAGTCTTCATTACAACATAGAGCATTTTGTATTGACAGTAATGTGCAGAGTCTTGCAGGTATATTGCATACATTTCAAGTTTTGAATAAAATTTTACAGTATTAAACTTTTCATAAACATATACTTATTATTTATGTATACTATCAGAATGGAATTTATTAGTCCAAGATAAATATAGGTCTTTAAAAACGAATTTTGAGGTAAATATTATGTACTTGAATTTTTGATAGAAGTAGTGTCTCCAATCCAAATGAGTTTTATTTTTATTTTTTTATTACTTATTGTACATTTTTATTGTCTTTTATTTTTTGACAAATATCAAGATTACCGGTGGGAGGGAAGCGCTGTGCCGCGCTCCCGGCTGCATGGGTAACACCATCTTGCTTGTTTCTCCCATGAAATAGTTTTGCTGTGTTTCGGAGAGAAAGGCAAGACAGGCAGTGTAATTACTGGCACCGAGACTTAACATCTTATGTCTCAGGATAGGCAACACATAGATGAGTTGCCTGGGCTCATTCCAGGTAAACTAGTTTATGTTCATGGGCGACGTCGACCACTTACCATCAGGTGGCACGTTTGCCAGTTTGCCTATCCAACTAACATAAAAAAACATGTTATATACCCTACGAAATAAAGATAATTTTATTTGAGTTCTAAATAAAAATCACTGACTCGTCGTGATGTTATCTGCATATCATGTGACTTAGCGTTTAAATGAGAACAACAATAATTAATTACTTTATACAATGTTTCATTACTTCCAAGAAAAAAAATTTGGGAAATAAACATATTTATATTGTATTAAGTCGCGACATAAAATTTATTTTTAGCCAATTACTTATAAGACATAACGCCTTGTAAATTACAATTGATTCATGAAGATATATCAAGGCCGTACTCAAACAAATTATAGTAATATGGTTTGTACTAATAAAATTGATTTTAGTAATAATAGTTACTTTTTTACACTTTATAAAGATATAAACATAATATATAACATGCTCATATATTTATATATTTGAGTCTCGTGAATAAGGAAATAAATGCGAAAAACGTGGCAAATATCTCGTTTTAATAGACAAACACCGTTTCAGATACATCACAAAAACAATGGTCGTGGTAGGATGATATAAAGTTTTATAACAATGTTCTTAGATATGAACATAAAAAAAATATTTAAAATGGAGAAACAATCCACAATAGAAATAATTTTAAACATTATATTAGCGATAACCACCCACCCACCCTCCAAGGTTCAAGCTATGTCGTGGCGGTGGGGCTCAGTAGCTTAAGGAGGACCCAGACCACCTTGGGCGAAGCAAATTGAGCCGAGGGAGCTGCTCTTTGTATCCCTCTTATAAGAAGAGGGGACAAAAGAGCAAGAAGGACAAGAGGTGAGGGTGGGATCCTCACCCCATTGTACTGTCCCGGCGTTGTGAGGGGTTGTTCTGTGGTGCGGGACAACCCCTCTGTGGAGGTGGCGTCGGTCCCTTGAGGGACTAGTGGGTAGAGCTGCATCCACTTACCATCTTTCGGGCGCAGCGAGTCCCACATACCCGCCAGGGGAGTCCCCACTCCTCCGCGGGATGCCTCAGAGCACTTCCCGGCGTAAAAAAAATGATTACCACTAACTAATAATAATTATACAGAGATTAGGGGAATTAAGTGGGGCTAGAGTTGATAACCTAGATGAGATGACATCTTTAGTAGTTGTTTTCGAATATATATCAATCTTACTTTATGTGTAAAATTGTATGTTCACACACAAGAAACACAAACGCAGTTTCTTTCATACAGCTTCAGTTTTGCTATCCGAAACATTTCTCAGCTGTTAGAAGTAGGCAGGATTGTAGTGTTGTGTGTGTGTGTGGGAGTTCTCTACCATTTTACCTCCTTATAGTTCTATGCTAATTATTTTGATCCATGCAACCTTACATACAAAACTGACGTCATACATAAAACGTATATTTCAACAATACATCGAGATTCGCAAGAGGTATTTAATTATCCTCGCATGTAGATTAGAATTATTTTTATATCTTGCATATTTTATTTTAAAATTTTTAGGATGTTCTCGAAAATTATAATAAAAATGAAAAATGCTGTGTGAAGATTTCAATGGCTATTTAATTAGTAAATTAGGAAGACATATTTTTTGATTGTCTTTCTTAAAAATGCAAGTATAATTATCCCGTTTATTTATATCCTACCAGGTTGTAAGGGTCAAAATATTAATGTGAAATGGTCATTTTTTTTTCTTTAACGCCGGGAAATGCTCAGAGGCATCCCGCGGGGGAGTGGGTCTCCCCACGCGGGTATGTGGGACTCGCTGCGCCCGACAGCTGGTACCCACTAAAACCCGGCGAGTGCCACCAATGCCGCCTTTGGTGAGGTGCCCCGGATCTAGCAAGCAGGGCACCTCGACGGCTAGTCAGTCCCGCAAGAGACCGACGCCACCTCCACAGAGGGGTTGTCCCGCACCACAGAACAACCCCTCCCAACGTCGGGACAGTACAATGGGGTGAGGTTCCCATCCTCACCCCTTGCCCCCTGCTCTTCTGTCCCCTCTTCTTATAAGAGGGGTACAAAGAGCCCCCTCGGCCCAATCAGCTTCGCCCAAGGTGCACCGCTCACCCTAGGTTACTGAGCCCCACCGCCACGACAAGGCCTGAACCATGGTGGAGAAATGTCTGTCAATATACCTTATTGACTGATAATTGAATAAATGTGGCACATCCTTATATTTAAACTCTTCTTCGTATGTCACTGAACTCCTAAACGGCTGGACCAATTTTGATGATTTTTTTTTTTTGTATGTATTCAAGTGGATTCGGGAAAGGTGGATTCACAATTTGATCCACAAAAATTGTTTTGAACAGGACGTCTGTCGGGTCCGCTAGTTATCATATATGATGTTCATTTTGTCCACTGCTCTTCATATGCCATGCTTAATGCCAAAAGGGACAAATGCAGTCTAAAACTCTTGACCGTCATTTTGTTGGATATAATAAGAAATATCCTAATTATTGGGTAGACTACCAGCCTCGGCATGTAACAATTGGAAGCTAATAAAATTACACGAGCAACGTCTATCTTGGTGCTTATTTAACGTTAATAATTAGTTTAATTATTAATCTATACAGATCAATAAAATTGGAGTGTCTGTTTATAATATTAAAATAGCCGCTTTTTACTAAATGCATATGGATGTATACACGGTATGTATACCAAAATAACATTTTTTACAATTTTTGTCTGTCTGTCTGTTTGTTCCTGCTAATCTCTGAAATGGCTGGGACGATTTTAATCGATCTATTACTGACCAATGTTATAATGACAGATAGCTAATGTTATAAGGAGTAACTTAGGCTATAAAATAATCATCATCAATCCGCGTACGGCTGTGAATCTAAGTTAAAGCGGGCGAAGCTGCGGGCAACAGCTAGCCAAACGTACAATGTAAAATATTTTGTGTGGAGTATGTACAAATGTAAGCTGAAAATTGAACTACATGAAATATCTCCCATCTAGACTCTATCAATACTCTTTACTCTAAAAGTCACTGTAAAAGCGGTTATTTGATATGCTTACTGTTCGTGTTATATCAACAACTACAGATTATATTTTGAACCTTATCCAAAAACGTCCTTAAACACACTAAGCTATATCAAACAATCTAATCTCAAAGGCCCAGCTACTAAGGCCTGAGATTAACCTTCTAATAAGTAAATAGAACATCCATTTTTTAACATGCTTGTTGCATGCATTAATAACTTATACTATATAATGTTTACGCGAATTTCACTCATAATAAAGAAACAACTTTTACGGATTTTATCGCGGTTTATTAAGATTTTTACATGGCCGACGTTTCGGATACTTTACAGCAACCATGGTTGCCATGGCAAACCAGTCCCCCCGTGACCATGGTTGCTGTAAAGTATCCGTAAAGAAACGTAAAGAAAATTCGTTAAAGTTGTTTCGTCAAAAAATATAACAATAAATGTTAGTTAGAAGTTAATAAAGGCGTGTTAAAAACAACAATGTGGTTTTTAGAGTTGTACCCCAAACCAACTTAGACTAGTTTCTTATTTAAGTTCTAAATCTATCCTCAATACTTAGGTCTAATTCAGGACAATACTAACATTAGGACTTAGTTTGACACCAAATTCCTAATCTACGTTAGGAGCGGTTATGCACTACATCCGATCAGTCCGGGAAAATACGGATTTAGAAAATTCTCCTATCCCGCCACTCCTGCTTATATAATAAATCTATGGCTACTTCGCCAATAATCATCTCCTAAATTATTCACGAATAAAAAAAAAGTGTTTGTGTACTTATGTACACGCGTTAGAAGTTGTACTCCTTAAAGAAAAATACATGGTACAATTTCATTACACTGTAGTAACCTTTGTTTATTGTGTAGTTAAAAACTATATCTTGTTCTGACGTCTATACTGTCATTATGTGAAAATTGATATCTATACTAATATTATAAAGCTGAAGAGTTTGTTTGTTTGAACGCGCTAATCTCAGGAACTACTGGTCCAATTTGAAAAATTATTTCAGTGTTAGACAGCCCATTTATCGAGGAAGGCTATAGGCTATATAACATCACGCTGTGACATATAGGAATTGAGTATCGCGGGCGAAGCTGCAGGCAACAGCTAGTATAAAATAATGTTGACTATAGCTAACTTGAGGGTGTCGCCTTTTCGTAACGGTGTGCGCACGCATTGTAAAAATTTATTCAAATCATTTTTTTCCTAACGCGCCAAAAGAAGTATAACTTCAAAAATCGGATGTCGTAAACGTAGTACGTAAGCACCCATACAAATAGTTCTACGAATTACGGATTATATATTCATGGACTCAAATCGGAATGCGAATTGGGCTTATTTCTAAGATTTTGGCACTAACCTTGACATTAAACTGCGCTACCACCGGCTTGTGGTCGCTGACGGTATAGTGTGGTATGTTGTGGTAGGAGACCAGGTCCGCCCGGAGGGTGATGTTCTCGTAATTATCGGCGATCACCTTGTAGAGGATCCGATCTGTCCACGACGGTTTTCTCCTAAAAACAAAAGAATGAAATTTATTTGAAAAACACGGTAATTTGTACGAAACATTGCTGAGAATATATATTAATCCTTTATTAATTCATTTTATTGGACAGGCAAACTCAGGCATCTGATATAAGTCGTATCCCATGAATATAAAAAAGTTCATGGTACTATTCCAGGCAACTCATTCACGTGTTGCCGATCCTGAAACGTAGGATGTTAAGTCTCGGTGCCAGTAATTTCCCAAAAGCTGCCCTCCCCAGTTGAATTCTCCTATTAATCTCCTTATGTTGTTGTTCCTCACCGAATGATAGAACATGTCCAAGATACACGTAATTATCAACTACCTCCAGCCCCTCATTTTCAATCGTAATTGCTGGATCCAAAAGTCTGGAGACATTTTACATAACCTTTGTTTTGGACATGTTCATCCTTAGGCCCACCTCCAGGGAAATATTATAAAGCTCTTGAATCTTGGAGTTCAGTAGGATCCTCGGTGAGCCGAATGGTGGCCTAGACTGGGTCGGAAAAGTCCAGGACGTCCTATGGCTCGTTGGACCGATGACGTGGTAAGGCTGATGGGCAAAACATGGAAGAGACAGGCAAGGGACAGAGGAGATTGGCAGAAAAAAGGGGAGGCCTGTAGTAGTGGGCAATAACGGGCTGATGATGATGATGCCAGTAATTACACTCCCTGTCTTTCCGAAACAATGCGAAGAGCTGTTTCACAGAAGAAATAAGTAGTAATATGTTAACCCTTTTTTTCTTTAACGCCGGGAAATGCTTTGAGGCATCCTGCGGGGGAGTGGGTCTCCCCAGACGGGTATGTGGGACTCGCTGCACCCGAAAGCTAGTAAGTGGACGCAGCTCTACCCACTAAAACCCGGCGAGTGCCACCAATGCCGCCTTTAGTGAGGTGCCCCGAATCTAATGAGCAAACAGGGCACCTCCATGGCTAGTCAGCCCCTCAGAGGACCGACGCCACCTCCACAGAGGGGTTGTCCCGCACCACAGAACAACCCCTTCCAACGTCGGGACATTACAGTGGGGTGAGGTTAAGATGATCACCCTGTGATGTTGCCATGCAGACGGTCGCGCGGTACAGCGCATCCCTCCCACCGGTAAAATTAATTAAAACTTATTCGCGATTTTATCAATTATTTAAAATTATATTCACTAACAAAATACATACATTGTTACACCGATTATCTACTTTTCGCTTCAAATATATGATTATCTATTGCGGGGTACGGAGTTGCATACATACTCACGCAATAACAATATATTTTATCTACACAACTAAAATATGAAGATAAAAATTCTTTTACTATACAAATTAAATTATTTTTATAAATTTGGAAAAAAAATTGTCACGTGATTGTCTCGCGCTCCGGAACTGTCTACCACCAATCGTATTTGTTATATATATATATATATATATATATATATATATATATATATATATATATATATATATATATATATTTTTTTTTTTTTTTTTTTTTCATTGGATAATATAAATTTGGAGTTATTTTTTGGAGCTTATCCGCAGGGAAAAGCTGGTATAATGATATTGATATGACCTCGAGTAGATATCGACCATGTGGCAATCAACGTGACAACCTACTCACTTGAAAAGTGAAAATCAACAATTAAAACCTTTTTCTCATTGATCTTACACTTGACCGTGATATTATACTGACTACTGAGGTAAGTATTTCTCAATAATAGGGATTGTTTACACAATATGTTACAAATTCATATAATGTTATGTTTGATACATTAAAGACAGTATTTGAAAACCTAGAGTCTATTTATTTGTCTTAAATTAAAGAAAATTATTTTAAAATGCGTTATTTATCACCCGTTATCACGTGACTGCGAACGTAAATTATAGCACGATGACGTCACTGACCGATATACAATCTGTTATAGCTGTCAAAACCAAGTTATAACATAATATAAGCAATGTTAATATTTTTACTGTAAGGAGTATATTATCTGCTCTGTGCTTTGACAGAGCGCGAGTATATGTATAGGTCTGTGACGTAATCATGGTTATAGGTACGACAGCTTGGAGCGTTTTAGTGGGACTTTTGAAAACTATATTTTTACGTTTTTTTTTTCTATTTTCCGCTTTGTTTTAATTATTTAAAAAAATATATACCAGTTGGCAGTTATACTGTCCTGCATTATTCAACAAAGTAGATTCCAAAGAAAAAAAAAGGAGTAATGGTGTTTATGCAGTTGCGCAAAAGCTCTCTTGCCAGTCAAAATATACGTGAGCCCATTTGGCTCACTTTTGGTTTATAAAAATGGGGGGTTGCCCCCCACCAACCGAGCAGTCTGCGACCACACGGCCTCCTGGCGTCGGTTGTGCCATCTTTCCTTATTATACACGCTGTGTATGACGGTATCGGTTTTCTTTACACCACGTGTCAGGGACATCACATCACAATACATACGCATCTACAGTGTGCGTAAAACTTGTGAAAACTAAGAAAAAAAATCCCATGCCTAAAGTATCTAGTGTTTTTAAATAATTATTTTGTGTATATTCTAGTAACACTATCCCTTTTTTTTTTTGTTCCCGCTGGGGAATGCTCTTAAGCATACCACCGGGCCCGGGGAAGCCCGGGGGTTATGTGGGACTATCTGCGCCCGAAAAGATGGTAAAGTGAGCGCAGACTCTACCCACTAAACCCCAGCGGTGTTCTCCTCTTCGTCTGGGTGACCCGGCGAGGGAGCTGTGGACATCCTCACCGGGCCACAACGGTGTGCCATCTGGCACTCTTCTCTGGAGGTGGGGGATGGCGTCCCCTCCTCATTCTCCGCTTAAGGCACCCCGAACACGTAAGGGTGCCTTATAGCTCGGGCCTTACACGCGCGCGGCAAATCCCCCGATCGGCCGCGCACAGGTCCCTCACGGCGGTGCGACCACCTGTCGCCGCCGCGCCCTCCTGCGGGTAGGGGCAGCAGTGCGCTCCCTCTCCCGCTCTGCCTCCTCCTTCTGCGACATCACATCCTCGCAGAAGGAGAGGACCACCTGCCACATGCTCCCACTGGCAGTCATCGCTCGGATGACCGCCGGGAGCGACAGGTCCGCGCCAACCTCAACGATGAGGGGCGCCCTTTGATCCGTCCAAGCAGGACACTCCGCCAGGGTGTGGTCTGCAGTGTCTTCCCTGCTGTCGCAGTGATGACACCCTGGCGAGTCCTCCGCCCCTGCCACCTTCCACAGATACCTTCCGAAGCAGCCGTGCCCCGTCAGGATCTGTGCAAGGTGGAAGGTTATTATCCCGTGCCGCCGGTTAACCCACTGCTCTAGGATTGGACCGACGGCCGACACCGTGCGATGACCTGCACTCGGCTCCTCTAGCCGTTTCTTCCACTCGCGGAGCATTCGGCGTCTCAGTCGCCTCCGCCAGCTCTCCTCCTCTCCTTCGGCCTCGTCATCATCCGAGACCTCCTCCTCCTCGTCTCCCCTCCTCCTCTGCCAGGTACGCGCCAGAGCATCTGCCACCAGATCCCACGGCGAAGTGCCCGCCAGTACGCACGCCGCCTCGTATGAGGTCGTGCAGTACGCACGGACGGCCCTGACGGCTATGACCCGTTGCGGACGTCGCAACAGGGACACGTTCTCCGACGTCAGAGCGGCCGCCCATATCTAGTAACACTATCCCTGACACGTGGTATAAATAAAACTGAAGCCTGATACCGTCATACACAACCTGTATAACCCAACAGAGACATAGTTCTAAATTGTCACACGCGTTCGCTATCGACACAGAATATGGAAGGGAAGGGAAAAACATAGTTAAGGTTTTAGGAACCGATTACAGTACCGTGTAAGCGATAATGTTGTGGTTTCCATAATTTGTATATATTTTACTGTTGAATAAAATATAAATTAAAACGAAATTTATGCATGTGTTGTAAAAATAAATTACAAATAATTGCATTTCAAGTTTTAGTATTTGCCAAGTTATTGTTTGTGTCCATGTCCATGTAATTTAAAAGTATGTATTATAATATATACTATGTATTTTAGTAGAATTCTTATTCATGGAAGATGCTTTTGTTAATTCAAAAACACAAGAATTCAAATTTCAAATTCAAAATTTCACTCTCACCATCTCGATGTTCGAAAATCTACAACGAATCGATTTTTACGGCATTTCCGGCCTCGCACGACGAATATAACGACGGAATCAGCTGCCAGTTGCCACCTATGGTGTTTCCGAACCGATACGACTTAGGGACCTTCAAGAAAAGAGCATACTTATATTTGAAAGGCCGTCAACGCACCTGCTAATCCTCTGGTGTAGCAGGTGTCTGTGGATGTCACTTTCACTTACCATCGGGTGAACAGACTGTCCGTTTGTCCCCCTCTTCTATAAAAAAAAACAAGAGACAGATTTCGTCATTCTTCTCTTGTCCTTATAAGTATCAACTTACATTGGACCCATGCCCTACCAATTCTAGATGTTTATTCCCGTCCGGTTTTTCCTCGCGTCATTCGAGTATTAAATATTTATTATTTCGTGGTATTCTTTTTTTTTGCCTTTTTGTCCTCATGTCATTAACCTGTAATTAAATAGAGATTCCAAGTCTAATGCCAAAATTTTGCTGTACAATACATAACCTAAATACATTTATGTATGCACCGATATTTGGCCCGATGCCTAGGTTTCACCTTTGAACTTGGTTATCATGAATAGCTAATACCAAAACAACCTTCGTAGAATCGATTTCTTACAAACACGGCATTGACTCCCACTAATGCCTTCTGTAACACGCTCGCACGCATTTATTATTAAAACGTGATTTCAGGTGAAGATAACTGTTATTCAGAATTAAAAACCCTTTTCAGGTATAGCATTTTGTGTGCCAGATTCCCGTTTCCTTTATATTAATTTGTTATAAAAACTTTATTTTCATTTTGGAACGGAATTTTGGAACTTTTTTCCGTTCAGAGATACTATTATTTCAAATGTTTAAAAATGTATTTAACATTAAGTTATTTTTTTTAATTAAATCAATAAAATTTGATAATGCTGCTAAGTTGAAAACTTAGCCAAAGGTGCTTGCACACCGAGAGCATTCACCTGAAATAAATGAATTCATCAGGAAAACATAAGCTGGCAACTCTTCAAATCCAATATGAAACGTGCATTTAATCATGACCTGTGAAAATTAGCGAGGAATAGATGTGTCTATCTAATGTGATCGGTCGCCTTGGCGTTCAATGAGAGAGACATAGGTTTAGCAGTGGTCGGATAGAGGCTGATGATGATGGTATGTGAAGTAAAACTTACTTGACATCATAATCATCGGTGCCGGTGAGGAACTTGTAAGTGGGCGGGAACCGTATCTCCGCCTCCGAGAATTCCGAGAACGCCTCCCCGTTTTCCATGACCGTCATCAGCTGGTCGTGATTTAAGAGGCTCGTGTACTTGTCCTTCTCGACGTTCCCTAATATCTCAACAATCTCCTCCGCTGTCGGACCGCTGCCGGAGAGGTCGTCGGTGCGGAAATTCAAATCGCCGATCCAGAACACGTAGCTGTGGAACAAAAGAGGTTTTAGTGGTGATAAACTATAAGATCTTTTTTCATGAGTTGGATAGGCAAGTGGGCTGACGAGCCACCTAATGGTAAGTAGTCAGCGTCGCCTATAAATAATAATAATATAATAATAATAATATCAACCCTTTTATGTCCCACTGCTGGGCACCGGTCTCCTCCTCGAAATCAGGCGAGGAGGGATTTGGGCCATAGTTCACCGATGCGCTGGCCCAATGCGGGTTGGTGAACTTCACACACCTTCAAAGACTTTTAATCTTATCAGGCATGCAGGTTTCCTCACGATGTGTCCTTCACCGGTGAGCAAGCGATGGTGTCATGTTCAGATGCACGTACAAATTAAGAAAAACCCATTTCTAGGCATCACAGTGGGGGGGGGGAGGTCAGGTTCGAACCCGGACCTCTCGGCTCTCACTCAAGAGGTCGAGCCCATACCCACTAGGCCATCGTCGCTCACTTACGCCTATAAATACATTCATGTATTTCCCTGTAAAAAAGGCAACTTAATAATTGTGTTGCCGATCCTGAGACATAAGATGTTAAGTCTCAGTCTCAGTGCCAGTGCCACTGCCTGCCCCTTCATTCGGAAACGCACAGTTGTGACAGCCGAATGGGTATCGACTCAAATCATATACCGAACGGTTCGAATTTGATCCGAACTCCCGCACCATGGGAAACCTTTCCTACAGGGTTAATATCATGGCGGGTAAACACGAGAATGCAGCAGTGAGAGGGGTCTCCATCGGCCAATGGAGGATCACCGGGGTGCTGCTAGCAGGTTAAAGACCTGCACACCTCTCCGCTCTGCCAAAACGGAGAAATAGAACTTTTGCAACCCGGGTGAAAAGCAGAAATCACTTAAAAGAAATCTCTAACAACTTGAGAAGTTCAACTCGTAGTGTTGCAGTTTGCCTATGGCCTAGTAGAGAACATTTTTTTATGTCATCAGTGGGCAAACGAGCAGTCGGAGCCTCGCGGCGCCGATGCCCATACACATCCGCACAACCAAGGCCACGCAGATGCACCGCCCTCCTTTTCCCTATCCCCCAATGGGCCACCGGAAACTCACAAACCGCACGAAACACCGGTGACGCCGGTGTTATGTGAGCGAGAGGTACCACCCCGGTCATGCTGGCCCAGTTCGGCTGCAATGCAGCATGGCACTACCTCTTATTACTTACTCCGCCTCTTGTGTGATTTCGAGTAAACCTGCGCCTAATCCTATTATTATAGGTCGCTAGGTCACAAATTAATGCTGAACAAAGACAATTTCATTTACAATAGATAAACGGACATTGGCGATAATTATTATCAACACATTTATCTATATCATGATTCGACATAAATTCATAAGATATTGGATTTCCAATGTAGTATATAGAATTTAACGACGCACTAAAATATGTCCCATCCAATATTTTTTTATAAGGTTTAGGGTCACTTCCTGAGCATAAAATCACAAAATGCTGACAGATCTGTGCGGAACTACAAACGCCATCTTGAAAATAAAATGTTCTAATGTATACACGTACATCACCTGGCGTATCCAATTTTAGATGCATTTAATTGCTTACTTTTTTTTTTTTTTATGGCATAGTAGGGCAATGAGCAGTCGAAGCCGTTTGGCGACTGCCGACGCCCAAACACATCCGCACAACCAAAGATTATGCAGATGCGTTGCCCTTCTTTTCCCTAACCCCCCCAATGGGCCACCGGAAACTCACAAACCGCACGAAACGCGACAGCATAGCTGTCACTTGACGCCGGTGTTATGTGAGCGAGAGGTACCACCCCGGTCGTGCCGGCCCAATTCGGCTGCTAAGCAGCATGGCACTACCTCTTAACAAATTAAAAACTAATATTTTAGGAGTTATCGGCAAGATAGAAAAGCCGGATCATTAAATGGGCCACAAATCGTAAACAGTAAGTTTGACAAAAAAGTTTAATAAGTAAGGAATTAAAGACGCGAAATTTATTCTCTACAAAAATTGTCTTAATATCTTTTGCCCTAAAGTGCATAGTCTTCGAGATATCGGCCAAAAGTTTTTTCAAGATTTCGCTTTAAGCTCCTCCTGGAGGAGCCAGCATTTTGTAATTTTATGCTCAGTGACCCTAAACCTAATTTTTCAAAAATTTGATCAGAAATTTAGTGCGAGATTGTCCAAAATTAAAAGGTTATTTCTAACGCACTAATGTTTTTTTATCTTATTCATTATTCATTCATTCATTCACTTAAAACTTCTTTTTTCATCTTAAACTATCTTTACTAAACTCGACATTGTCTCGAGTTTCGTGAACAAAGCATTCGTAGACAATGCTTAAATATAGAGCTTCGCAAAATAAACGCGAAAAAATATCCCCTTTCAAAGTTGTTCTCGCCCATTCAACTATTCAATAGGAGTGACGGCTTTGCGCATTTAATCTCTATTTGATGATCTAGGTACATAATATTATGTGTTTTTCAAACCGGGACGCAAGACAGCATACGATCTATGCGCAATTTCCTCTGTAAGGACATCAAGAGCGACTTCTCACAAAACATTAGGCATGAATTCCATTTCACTGGATGGTAACAGTAATATACAATGACTATTCCGAAATCTGTGGTTCCGTCACACCAACCAATGATATAAGGGCATCAATATGATATATGATAACATTTTATCATTTATATTACAAAAAATCAGCAATCACGCGATAAGCATTAAAAATGTTTCCTTGCCTCTGCCGTGCTCTCCGTGTGCATGGTACCACCATCCTGCTTGATTCGGCTGTGTTTCGGAAAAAAGGGCAGTAGATACTGGCTGTGTACACATGTATGAGTTGCCTGCGATAGTCTCAGGTTACTTACTGCCGACTGTCCGTGCCTATCGAACTACCATAAAACCCCCTCTTTATGTATGAATGAAACGTACTTTTTCAACATGTTTAAACCCATATCTGACTTAGTTCTGAGTACCTAGATATATTGATAACGATAAGGGTTTCAATAGAAACGATATCTAAATTCAACAAAATATATCCGGTACATTAGTTTCTGGAA
Organism: Helleia helle; assembly: GCA_963853865.1. Lineage (NCBI taxonomy): Eukaryota > Metazoa > Arthropoda > Insecta > Lepidoptera > Lycaenidae > Helleia > Helleia helle. The sequence continues at coordinate 6,797,714 of OY971429.1, forward strand.
ATCGATAATCTGTACTATATAATATTAAAGAGTGAAGCATCATATTTATTGTATCAAACAAGACTAGCCAACTAATGGTACGTAGTCCGCGTCCATGGACACAACCAGCCCTAGATCTTATTTTTGCTTCTTTCCTGAGATAGCAAGCTTTATTGAGAGTAATTTACACTGCCTGTCCTACCCACCTCTCCGAAACACAGCAAAGCTGTTTCACGGGAAAAACAAGCAAGATGGCGGTACCCATGCAGGCGGGAGCGCGGCAGAGGAAAGTTACGTCACACTGGCGGGCCGGGATCTTCTCGAAATCAGTCGAGGAATAAATTAAGCCATGGTTCGTTTAGTGCGTATAATACTTACTACGTTATAAATCTGATATTGGAGGAACCTAAATAATAATTTTATTTATTGAAAACAAAAATGGTACGACGATCTCCGCGTAGTGGCTGGTCCTGTTTGGATGCGCAGGGACCGGCCGTGTTGACGTTCATTGAAAAGATTCATTCAGCACTGAACGGGAAAGGCCTGATAATGATGATGATAAAATCTGGAGACCGTCCTACATGCTTCAGATAACAACAGATCGTTAAAGCGACGCAATAAAAATAAATGGCCTTAAATTAATTGTTGTGACGCCGCCAGTTTTTATAACAATACTGTCTCCATCAACATGATTCTATATAATGATATTAGACTTGGTACATTGACGTCACTAAATTAATTGACTTAGGTTAAATCGATTCAAATACGATTAAATTGTGAAGACCTTTCTATCTGCTTAGGATATGCTGTGCTGTAAAGTAGTATCGCTTTTTTTAAAGGGTAGGATGAGCAATGTAATTTCTGCGAAACACCATTTTGCGTATCTTAGTGCCAGTTGTGCTGTCCTACTGGCCAGAATTAAGCAGGACGGTAACTTTGCAGGACGGCAAATCTGGGGGGAGGGGGGCTGCAATAGCATATCTTTCCCATCGGATGGATCAGCAATGCAAATAAGTCAAAAATAATAAAAAGTTAGTTATGCATTCTACATTTCACGCACTATTTCGAAGTACTTTTACGTAATGTAAACCTGGCCTTGGTGAGACAGTGATTATTAAATTTTATACTTTCGCTTTCAAAGAATTACAACCACTCCACACTACTACACGTGAATAACATTTTACTTTGACTTTAAGACGCGGCTCCATCGCGGCGCACGCAGAGGCTGTCTATATAGCGGTATATCTGCTTATTTCTCTTATGTATATGGACGACGTTTACCACCTACCATGGGTCACAGGTTTCTGCCAGTTTTCCTATCCGACTAACATAAAAAGTAAAAGGCTATATTCAACGCTGATCTCATATCATATCATACTCCTTCGTCTTACTTAAGTCTAAGTAAAATGATTACATATTGGTGAGGTGCAAGATCCCCATGGCCTTACAAATATCGTAATTTAGTCGACACAAGACTATATATACAATGTAGGTCGATAAAAATGGTTTTTTTTTAGTTAATTTAAATCCGACGATTTTAAAACTTTTTTTTTTATTTAATTAAAAATTAATTACTGATAGTATTATTATAAAATTTATGAATACTAAATTATTATAATTATTTATGATTATAGCAATAATGAAGTTTTATTTTATTGCTTTCGCTCAAAATAAATAACTGAAGTCTAGAAATACTTGATACCTACTTATCTGCATTACACTGCCCCTACATTAAAAAACAAAAAATTAATATCATCTTGTTTTATTATGATTTCTAAATTCCCGACGTTTCCTATACTCTACACTATAATATACGCTACATAAATCATGATAATGCGAGGACTAAGGCGTCATGTTTATGTCGTAGTCCCCCCCATACTAGGAGGAAGCCCGGTTCGACCTTTTTGGACCGATCACGGGGGTCCTTTCTGCTTTTATTTAATACCGGGAAATGCTCTGAGGCATCCCGCGGGGGAGTGGGTCTCCCCCGGTGGGTATGCGTATGGGTATGCGCAAAGCAGCATGGCACTACCTCTTATCAAATTCTGTTAATAATTATATTATGACATTAGGTTGATCAATAATTCAATTAGTCCGATCTACTCAGAACTGACAACAATATTTTAAATGTGATGCTTGATTTTGCATTTGTTGTTGTTAATCCTATATTAGAAACAAATCCAAAAGCAACCTACCACTATTTATTTCTTCATAAAACAGCTATGCTATATTTCGGAGAGAAGGCCAGGATAGACAGTGTAATTACTGGCACAGACTTAATATCTCATGTCTCAGGATAGGCAACACATAAATGAGTTGCCTGGACTAGTTCCAACTAGTTTATGTTCATGGACGACCTTGACCACTTACCATCAGGTAACATCTGTCAGTTTGTCTATCCAACTAACATAAAAAACAACTTCCTCTAAACCTTAGACTACCATCGTTAGTCCTCGCACGAGCAATGTTCATGGTTAACTCGTAATAAAATAATTACAACATTTATCATGACGAAATTTACATTTCTTGATGAGTTATTGCAAAAAAGTTAAGAAAATGATAAATCATGCTTTTAAATGTGGCTCTTTTGTGGTTGGATTACTGTAACGTTAGTGATAAATCACTGACCAGTTTCTGAATTGTATGGCTCACATTCCTCTATCCGGTTATATGCTTGATGGATTTCCTTAACATTTTTCACATACTAACTATACATTCTACACACAACCTTTTCTTTCCTTTGACATATTCTTATTTACTGGCGTGATTGCTCATCAATATCATTCATCTCTTTTTCTCTTCCAAAACGTCATTTTTTTTTATTCACAAAACTATAATTTATACAACAATCATCAGCCTATAACCTTGTAGATCTCGTAACACGTCTTAACCTTCATTAGCATGACATGTTTTATGTTACAAAAATTAAAGAACATTGTAAATATTCCTATATACATATTAAATAGTGTAGCAGTGTATGTTTGAACGCATGTGATTTAATCTTATTAGGCATGCGGCCATTGACCAGGTGGGAAGACGATCTCCGTGCGGTGGCTGGTCCGTGTTGGATGCGAGTGGCAAGGGATCGGTCATCTTGGCGTTCATTGAGGGAGGCCTATGTTCAGCAGTGGTCGGATAGAGGCTGATGATGATGATGAGGCATGCGGGTTTCTTCTTTTGTTATGTGGACAAACTGGACCGTACTAATAATCAAGAACACCCCATTTTTCCGCCAACCCAAACCTCTCACTTCGAGAGCGACCCTACACCCACGTTTTGATATTAGTAATATTACCTATGTTAATATATTCCTAGAGTTTAGTACATTAAAAGAAACAAACTCTTCAGGTCTTTTATATCAGGTATACGTATATACCGGTATATATAAATTCCAGATATAGAATCCTATATCCGGAATCTAGGTTCAAATAAACACCTAAGCTTTATTATAATTGGTATAAGTATATCCCTCCGGTCGTGGCGGTATGGATGCGCCAACGAAAGAAACCCCTCACCTTCCACTTGACACAGATGCTCACCGGACACGGATGTTTCGATATGTACATGAGTCAGGTGGCCAGGAGGAAGCCGACGCCAGCCTGTCACGAGTACGGCGGTGTGGAAGACTCGGCCCGGCACAGAGTGTGCGAGCGTCGCGATCTCGTGATAGTGCTTGAAGGACCTCTTGCACACTCGTGTGGTGCGCTGCATGCTCGAGAGCTATGGGGTCTGGCAGGCGGCGGACCGCGGCGGAGCGAAACCGTCGTTTCGCAGAAGGTGGCCATCGCGGAGGACAGAGAGGACGAAAACACGTCCGTCTCACTCCGTCGACGTAGAACGGGAGTGCGTAACAGGCGCTATGCGCACCTCCTATCTACCAGGACTCGGGGTAAGGTATCTCGGTAGCTTCAGTCTGTCCGAGTTCCCCCATACTAGGAGGAAGCCCGATTTGCTCTTTTGAGAGAATTAGCTCGTCGCTGTTTTAGTCAGATACGGAACACTCCCCTTCAAGCGACTGAAAGCACATACCCTGGTGAATGCGCAAAGCATTTAAAACTGCGACATCAAAAAAGGTGTATAAGTATATAACTCACTCATGGTACAATATGTTGGAGGTCTCGCTGATGTGGTACGTGTGTTGTTTGATGATGGTGTTGTAGTCGTTGATACGGTCCCCCAGCAAATGCTCGTGGGCCGTCAGATGGGCGTTGACCAGACACATGGAACACCCGTAGATGTTGAACCTCACGCTCACCGCTCCTTTGTTGCCCTAAAATTTTATCATCATTATCATCATCGTCATCATCATTATCATCATCGCGATGACTAATAACTAATTATCATTACCTACAATAAGATCATGGCATATATTTTTATTGTGCATCTAAATGAAATGTCTTAGGAATCATCTTAGAAAATATACTGTATGTCCGGAAAAATATAAATGAATATTGTAAGAAAAGAGATATTCATAGTAGGGATATACGTAATAGACACAGGTTAGATGTACCAGGGATTAGACTATCAAAAGTAAGCAATTCCTTTAAAGGCAACTGTATACGCTTTTACAATAGGATCCTAGAAAACGTTCAAAAGTTATCCATTAAAAAAATCAAAAAAGTTGTTAAGGAGCGTTTGTGTGGTAAAGCATCACTACAATATATTATAAAATAATGTCCTACGCCCGTCCATAGATAAATAATCATCATCGATCCGTATACGGCTGTAAATCTAAGTTAACGCGGGCGAAGCTGCTAAACAGCTAGTAATATTATAAAGTAAAAGATATTCTTTTTTATAGATTTGACGAACTCTGTGGCTCAGTGGTAAGCGCGTTGGCGCTCAAGCCGGAGGTTGCGGGTTCGAATCCCGCCAGGTAACAAAAAATATTTTCTGTGTTCCTGGGTCATGGATGTGTATTAAATATGTGTATTATATAATAAAAAAATTAAATATATGTATAGTATAAAAAGTATTAAATATATTTCCGTTGTCTGGTACCCGTAACACAAGTTCTTCGAAAACTTACCACGGGACCAGATTGACGTGGTGTGAAAGCGTCCATAGATATTAAAAAACGTCCATAGATATTATTGAAGATACCACACCCTGGGAATAAGGCGTTCCTCCCAAGCATTTCAGGATAAGATGTTAAAATTGTTATAGAGTACATATTATTTGAAAAGATTAGTTCCACTGAGTTTGTTTCGCCGGTTCTTCTCAGTGAGCTTGCCTTGGAACCGGTGGTAGAATCAGTCGACCTTCAAAAAGATACTGTATTGGTACTATTTTGAATTTAAAAAAAATGATTTTGATTTTGAAAAAAATGCTTCGTTGAAAGTTCGAGAAAATTGTACAAATATTTTTAACGTCTACATTAATTGAGGCTTGAATGAACTTTTCCAGTGAAATATTCATATTGAATACGTTATAAACGTATTAAACTATTATTCCGTGGAGTAAATGCATTTACGCATACGATTAGGTGGGACTTGGGACCTGGCAATTGTGAGACTCGGCGTTTAGCTCCTACCTACTTAAAACCACCGCGGGTGCCTCTGGCCACCCGTAGTGAGTTGCCCTGGTTCTGTCAGCGACATGACACATGAGCCCATTAGTATATCAAAATAAGGGAACTACCCTGGAGAACTCGTTACATTCATTTCCATAACGGCTTTTAGGTGGCTCTGCCAATTTGCTTTTCTCAATAATTAGCATCCATACTAATTTTCGCCTAGTGAAAAATAAACCAATATTTTACTAAATAAAACAATATTTTATTGGTAAAAAATACCTATAATGGCCTATGGGCCCTAATGCTACATCGTGATTTTTATATTTTTTGACAAAGGCAATCAAAACTAATCACCAGTCCGAATACTAAGTAAAAAAACGGGCGAAGCTACAGCTACAGCTAGTTAAAAATGAAAGGAAAATTTGTACACAAGTTTATTTAATAATAATTTAGATGCAAATCTAAATACGTTCATAATTGGCCGTGGACTGTTCAGCGGTTCAAAGTAAAACTGTTACATCAGGTAAAACCTGTTTATGCATAAACCGACCTGCATTCACCCTGTATTTAGCACAATCTTCTTGTCTGCTGTACTTCGGTATTGAGTTTAATAAAAATCATAATAATTAAAGCTAAATTTAAATTTTTGAATTAGCAGTCGGATTTGAAATTTATTTTTACTGTTGATAGCCTCCTTTTCGATAAATTTTGGACTATTTATATTACAAAAGTATTTTTCCGATTTTGTGGCAATAATCCACGGGACACTGCTTGTCCGGGATAATAAAAGAACTCTTCTTACTATTTTACTTTTTTGTTTCAGAAAGTATTTCTGAAAGAAAATGAACATAAAACACGCTACGCATTAATTGCGATTTCCTTGCACACTTGCAGTCTACGTGCGCAGCGTTAAGCCACGTCTTTATGCTTTTAAAAGAGGCTTCAACACATTTTTTTATATAATTACTATGATCATCAGCCTCTATCCGTCCAATGCTGAACATATGCCCCCCTCAACGAAGTCCAAGACGGCCGATCTCTCGCCACCCGTATCCAGCACGGACCGGCCACGCACGGATAATTACTATATAATAAGTTATACCTTGGTTATTTTTTCTGGTTTGCAATTTTATATCCGTGGCACTATCTCACCAGATCGAGATCTCATATTTTTTCATTTATATACGAGAAAGATAGCCACTATATATAAAGGCAACAACAACATTATAATATTGCCACGCGTAATATAATATTGTTGCCTTTATTTATATATTTTTCATGTAATAATGATGATGATTATTCTTTATATCCAAGGAGGCCACGAAAATACTTAGCACACTGTTTAGTTTGGTTATAAATAAGATATAGGATAATTTTGGACTCGATAGGTGGCGTTATTATTTAAGTACAGTAGCGTAATTGGTAGATGTATGGATTTATAATCAATTGTACGCGGGTTCGTTTCCAGGATCGTAATGTTGGATTTTCAGGACAGGAGTTAGAGTGGTTGAATCCCACGTGCAAGTTCCGGAATCCAGTCCAGAAGCCTACCCGGGTAACCTAGATACTGTATGCGAAAGGGATTCCCCCGCGTCATAAAAGAAAAATTGAGGTTGTTATACTACGCACAACGTAATAAACAAGGTGGCGTTGTTATTGTACTATGGCCTATGCAGAAAAAAAAATATATATATATATATATATATATATATATATATATATATAATAATATCTATGGACGCTTTCACACCACGTCAATATGGTCCCGTGGTAAGTTCTGGAAGAACTTGTGTTACGGGTACCAGACAACGGAAATATATTTAATACTTTTATACTATACATATATTTAAGATTTTTATCATATAATACACATATTTAATACACATCCATGACCCAGGAACACAGAAAATGTTTTTGTTCCCTGGCGGGATTTGAACCCGCAACCTCCGGCTTGAGCGCCAACGCGCTTGCCACTGAGCTACGGAGGTCGTCCGAGGTATATATTTATATAAATAGGGCGCAAAAAAGTTACAAAAAATAATTAAATCGTTCTGTTTATTATAATAATCTACAATCAACTGCAAAAATATAATATGAATATCATCTTATTTTTTAAAGTCGAATTGTTTTTTGTGAAAATACCCATACACATGAGTTTTATGTCGTTATTTTTTTAAACGTAACCTACATGTTCCAATTCTCATTCGAACTTTTGTGGCCTCAATTGCCTCAATCAGACGTGTTTCATGACTAGTCATGGCCGCCGGCTCCTCCCTTGACTTTGTAGTGGGCCAAAGTTTGACCAAACGTCACGTCACACGAAGGAAAGGTCAAGACTTGATAATGTTTGAAGTCACTATTGACGATATCAATTTAAACGATCGCCTACCTTGCAGACTTCACTGATTAAAAATATCATGTATGTGTTAATAAATCTTGCAATTTAATTTAATCAAACTTGTGCAGGAATCAATATTATATATATTATGGATACGTTTTATGTCACGCGAATTTGCTTTACGCCTATTTTTCCTGCTTAGTACCTATATCCGTAAAACAGCTTAACTAAATAAACGCAAAAGAATGAGCACTATTGGCACCAAGATGAGGCATTTTTGTCCTAGGACACCCAGAATAACAGACTAAGGCCTGGTAAAGTTTTTATTTTAAATTTATTTATATTTATACAAGTCCTTTTCCCTAGTTTTTTGTGTTGATGAGCAATTTTGACAAATTACCTAATCATTAGGTAGTTCAACTGGCCATTTTGCCAATTTTCTATTATGATAAAAAAGACAATTAATGAGATATAAAGCGCAACAGTTATTTTTATTCAGCCTATCACAATCATGTTGTTAATTATAAATAATCATTTTTAATTGCAAAACTTGTTTAGTTTACTTTATTTATTTCCTCCACTCAAGGTAATCTTTAAGAAATAGCTATTCATAGAGAAGGTATATCTAAATCTCTTGTAGATAAATTATCCCTCCTTTATATGTTATATTGTAAACAAAACTATTAGATATTATCAACATTTATCAGTTATCAATAATCAGCCAAGGTTTTATTGTACCTATGTATTTTGTATTCATTAGTATTGTAGCTAAAAAATCAACTACTGTGTAATACTTAATCACTTATAAACTGATTCCACAGTATTATCATTTATATTTATATATCAATACAGTGATCTGTTTTGATATCTAATTCTTTCAATTATTATTACATCACCAACATTTTGAGACTATAACTGATGTGTCCATCAATGAACTTTAACAAGACTCGAGGGCCAGTTGAGTTATCATGATTTAACTTTATTTAGCTTTATTCATTATTTAACAGATCTACGCAAAGAAAAGGGTATCCTAACACGGATTGTTATGTGATCAAAATCAATTAGACTTTCACCTTCAACCCATATTCTAGTTGGCCTGATTTTACTACACCATAAATTCATACATCATCAAATCAATTAAAAATTACTATCACAGAATAAACTTGAATACAACCAACAATATAATCCTTGTACTATAATTTAAAAATATTGGGTGTGAAATTTTTTATACTTGAATGTAAATCTAATAAATATTTTTATTAGATTTACATTCAATCTATCTATCACTTTATAATCTCCTATCTCTTATTATCTCTTATTATTTAAGGGTGGGGACACCAGCAAGGCCAGACAGGTGATCAGTCCTCATTAACGGGACCATTTCACCCAATATTATTTCTTTATTCTTAATCTATATATCTTTTGGTGCACATTATTTCATTGTTTTTCACAATATATATTTACACTATTTGTTACAAAGTAAAACTAAACTATTAAAAATATATATATTATACTTTTATGATCTATTCTATATCTATTAACTGGTGAATCTAATCTGAATTTAAATTTTATAGAAAGTAACATCAACAAATCTCAGGCTATTTGTGTACTTATATTTTACACATGCATGTGTAAAATATAATAAGAATCCTAAATATATGTATAGTATAATAGTATTAAATATATTTCCGTTGTCTGGTACCCGTAATACCAGTTCTTCGAGGACATAACACGGGACCAGATTGACTTGATGTAAAAGCATGCATAGATATTACTATTATTATTATCACATAGACATTTACCGGTGAGAGGGATGCACTGTGCCACGCTTACAGCTGCATGGGAACGACCATCTTGCTTGTTTCTCCCGTCAAATAGATTTGCTGTGTTCAGTGAGAAGGGCAAGACAGGTCGTGTAATTACTGGCACCAAGACTTAACATCTTACCTATGCCTCAAGAAAGGCTACCTCAACCATTACTTACCATCAGGTGGCATGTCTGCCAGTTTACCTATCCATCTAACATGAAAAAAGACAATTGTGGGCAATTTGAGCTTTGTGAGCCCGATTCTACTTATTTCTTCTGTGAAGCAGAACAAAGGGATAGATGAAACAATGATTTGTTAACAATAAGACCAACTGCCTTGTTTCGATGGATGCGTCACTACCAAGCCACTAGACACTACTTGGCCTAGTCTGAGATGATTTTGTTTATTATGATGTGGAACACTTACAATATGACAAATCCATGATTTGTTTTGAATATGAATAATTTATTTAAAAAATTGCTTACCCACAATCCACCTAATCCAGTTTTGGTGTACTGAGCTTCAATATCCCTTAAATGTATCACATGTTTCATTTGTGTGTATACCAATAGCAATATACCTTGGAGTCGGATACTTTTAGCTATGATAAAGCCTTGTCTACACAATATCTTGTTAAACATGGACGTCCATTGGTCAGTAAATAAACTGTCCATTAATATGTTCTGTGGTTGGGACTTCACTTCTTGCAAACTAAAAGTAAATATTGTTGATACATTTGTGCGAATTTTATCAAATTACGTCTTTAATTTTATATCGTGTGCAACATACCCAATCACATAAAAGTCAGGCAAAGGCTTGTTTTTATTAAACTGTGATGGGAAGTCCAGAAGAGAATTCAAATCTTGACCTGGATTTTTGGTAGCTACGTTCCAGGTAACGAAATAAAATCTGCGGATTTATAAGAATTTATGATAAAATCTGTAAAGATTTGCACTAAATCTAAAACGTCAAAAAGTATAAATATAATTAATTATTTTTTTACCTGAGTGTATCCATATTTATGAAATTAAATACACTTTTCACTATATATACACTTAACACTTAATCGTAATTAGTATAGAAGGAGAAAAAATATACAAAAAATAACTAATTTAATTGTTAATTATGATAAGAAGTAAGAACCAAGGAAATACACATACAACTTCATATTTAACGAAAACCTACTTTTCACTCCGAATTCCGAATTCTGACTGAAGTAGTCTTGCGACTTGGATAAAAAATATCGATATATCAAAATATCGATATGTTTTCAGAAAATAATCGATACACATATATATATTTCAGCGAGATTTTTTTTGATATATCAATTTTCGATATTTATTTTCGAATAAAACCGATATATTTTGACGTGACAACGTCTTTTAATTCGATAGAGCCGGCTGCACGAACTAAAAAACATGACGTATGCGGCGTTACCTCGCTCTGAGGCGTTCCAATTTCTTATGACATTTCAACTATCGTCAGTAAACCGACTTTACAGACCGATTTTTTGCTATTTCAATTAAGATGGTACAATTACACCCCAGTAGTTGTCTGTGTCGTAAGTCGTAGTGAGTTTACAATGAGTTTGTTTTGACGACTAAAAACTACATCAAACCAGAATGGTCACTAAAAATGGCACCGCAGTACTACGACTTTCAAAACATCCTTCAATGCGAAATCTTGCAATTATAACCAAAGAGTATATAAACACTACGTTCTCTGTGATTATAACTAAATTTTAAACAGTCTAGGGTTTATAAAATACTTTTATTATTTTTTTTTTTATTAATATTTTATGGCCTGGTTACGAGACCCAATATTATAATATAATAGACCAAATACGTAGTATTCTCTTTATAGTTTGTGACGAGACCTTTAAGCTATAAAATACTATTTTCCACGAAATATATTTTTTTTTTTTTGGTTATTATTGTTCCTGTTGGAACCGGCTAAAGCCAGAGACCATGCTGCCAAGTCTGTCGTGCTAACACTAGGAACAAGTATCATAATATGGAATTGACATTCGCGTATACCCGAAAGGGACAGGAATATTTTACAGGGATACCACATTCATAATAACAAGTCTACTTATTTTATTGAAACAAGTGTATTTAAAATATTTAAAAAAAAACTGGAAAAGGTTGATAGACAACTATAAGCATTAGCCCTACCCAAATATTTATTGTAATTTTAGACAGCTGCATTTTTCCGGATTATCGAAAGTATGTAATGACTTTATACTAACTATAATACTAACGAATTAATAAAACACTAAATAACAATTAATTAACCGGAAACAAAAAAAACACAACCGCACGCTATGATACTTTCCGCCGTCCAGTATATTTTTACTTGTTGGACAAATATTTATAAAACGTAAGACGACACTGAACCCAATAAGGATCCACTGTATATTATTATACATTAATACAAATATATTAGAATGAATATTAAATATAAAAGAACTCGGGAAAAGTTCTACAAATGACTATTACAAACACTGACCCATACCTTGCTAAATTTGAACTTTTTTTTATGTTAGTTGGATAGACAAACGGGCAAACGTGCCACCTGATGGTAAGTGGTCGACGTCGCCCATGAACATAAACTAGTTTACCTGGAACGAGCCCAGGCAACTCATTTATGTGTTGCCTATCCTGAGACATAAGATGTTAAGTCTCGGTGCCAGTAATTACACTGCCTGTCTTGCCCTTCTCTCCGAAACACAGCAAAGCTGTTTCACGGGAGAAACAAGCAAGATGGTGGTACCCATGCAGCCGGGAGCGCGGCACAGCGCTTCCCTCCCACCGTTACTTTATTTATTTTTTAGTTTTGTCATTCTCAAATTATTTAGTCTGTTAACTAGTCTAATAACTATATTATGTACACTTAAACACAAAAAATTATATCAAGATCATAAACAAAAGATTTGTTTTTAATTTATGTCCCACTGCTGGGCACGAGTCTCCTCCTCGAAATCAGGCGAGGAGGGTTTTGGGCCATAGTTCACCGATGCGCTGGCCCAATGCGGGTTGGTGAACTTCACACACCATCGAAGACTTTTGATCTCATCAGGAATGCAGGTTTCGTCACGATATTTCCTTCACCGGTGAGCAAGTGATGTTTACTGTACCTATTCTGTGTTTTGCTATTTCTTTTTTTATATTTTATTTTGCTTTATAAACTTTTGTTTAACTACCTACCACTTGACTCGTGTGCTGCAACTACTGTGTTATATTTAGATTTTAGAGTAATCTGAGGATAATGGTGTTGATTGTACAGCTTGGCAAAAAAGAGTATGGAAAAAATGAGGGCGCCACTTTCACTTAGGTCTCATCATAATATGGAAAATCAGCAAAATAATTTAATAAAATCGTTAAAAATAAATGTGAAACACTAAGGTTTACTCAAAATCTAGTATTTGTCGGCCAAGTATTGTCAACATCATATGTTTCCATTTAGTAAAATATTTAGTTCCACCTGTCACCACGTCATACTCTTTTTTGCCAAGCTGTACAACAACGCACACTATGTTTATGTACAATACTTTGTTATTTTTACCTATTGTACAATTGTTTTTTGTCCTTAATAAAAAAAAGAAAAATAGTGATGGTCTCATGTTCACGTCACGGTCTCAGAGATGCACGTAGAAATTTAAAAAAACTGATTTCTAGGCATCACAGGGGGGGGGGGGACTCTCTCTGCTCTCGGATCTCACTCAAGAGGCCGAGCCCATACCCACTAGGTCATCGTCGCTCACTGTAGTGAACAATTGAAATAGCAAAAAAATAAGAAAAAACTATAGTTGGTGCTAACTTGGGAGTCAAATGGAAATTAAAAAAAATCAGTTGTCTGTAAAGTCGGTTTACTGACGATAGTTGAACGTGACAACGTCATAAGAAATTGGAACGCCTCAGAGCAAGGTAACGCCGCATGCGTCATGTTTTTTCATTCTTGCAGCCGCCTCCGTCGAATTATAAGACGTTGTCACGTCAAAAACAAATGAAAAAAAAGGGACAAAAAAATTTATTCATATTATTATTTAACGAACTTACTAGTTAACGAACAATTGAAATTGAAAAAAATAATATTATAGCACCCATAGTAGTAGAGCCGTGTAATCGTAGCACAAGGGTGCGTCGTGTCCCCGCTTGTCTTTTCTTTTTTTTTTCCGCCAGGAAATGCTCTTAGGCATCCCGCGGGGGAGGGTGGACTCCCCAAGCGGGTATGTGGGGCTTTCTGCGCCCGAAGGCTGGTAAGGTGGACGCAGCTCTACCCGCTCTAATCGCGCGGATGACCGCAGGGAGTGAAAGGTCGACGCCGACCTCAGCGACGGGGTCCACTCTTTCGGACGCCCACGCAGGGCACTCCGCCAGGGTGTGGTCAGCAGTCATGTCCTCGTCACTGCTACAGTGATGACACCCTAGCGAGTTCTCCGAGTCTGCCACCTTGAACAGATACCTCCCGAAGCATCAGTGCCCCGTCAGGATCTGCGCAAGGTGGAAGGTGATTGCGCCATGCCGTCGGTCAACCCACTGCTCCAGGATTGGACCGACGGCCAACACCGTGCGGTGTCCCGCACTCGGCTCTCTTAGCCGCTCTCCCCACTCATGGAGTATCTGCCTTTTTAGGCGACTCCGCCAGGTCTCTCTTTCGACCTCTTCCTCCACTTCCTCTCCTCGTCGTCTCCTCCACGTCTGCGCCAGGGCCCTTGCGACCAGGTCCCACGGCGCTGAGCCCGCCAGTACGCACGCAGCCTCATACGAGGTAGTACGGTACGCACGGACGGCCCTAACGGCCATGACCCGTTGCGGACGTCGCAACATGGCCACATTCTCCGCCGTCAGGGTGGCCGCCCACAACGGTGCGCCGTACAGCCCCATGGACTGCCAGACGCCCGCATATAGGCGGCGGCAACCAACGCTCGGTCCTCCCATGTTGGGGAGGAGACGACTAAGCGCCCTTGCACTTCCGAGCAGCCTCAAGGCTAGGCGTCGGAAGTGCTCTCGGAAGTTCCATCGGCCATCGAGGACGAGGCCCAGGTACCTCATGGTCGACTCGACAGCGATGGAAGTTCCCCCCACGATCAGGTGGGATCCAGCTGGAGGGGCCCGCCGTGGCCCGTGAAAGCATATAGCTTCGCACTTCTCCAGAGCTACTTCGAGCCCAAGACGCCGGATCCTCGTAACAACCTGCGCAACACCTGCTACCGCCAATAGGAGGGCCTCCGAGAAGGAACCTCCGCGCGCGGTGACGACTGTGTCATCAGCGTAACAGGTAGTCCCCGCTCGTCTGCCCGACTAATACGAAGTGTTCACAACACTAGAGTGACAGCATATCCCTAACCCTAGTTAATTTTCTTTTAATTTGATTTATTAAAATATAGTATACTTTTTGGATTCTATTTTTTTAAATATGAATTAAGACGTGCGCGTCAAGTGCCTTTTGTTATTTTCTATTTTAAATAATTTTTGGTAGTCCTGCGCGACCGGAGTAAGAGTTCTGATCTTTATTAATTGCTTTTCTTAAATACACCAATATTTTGTTATAATAGTCTTTAAATTAGTTATCCTCGGACCAAGACTATAATATATAAAAATCAATTTTCCTACGCCAATCTATGAGAGCTTATTATTAAACACCTTCTTTGCAACTCAATTTTTGTATTATTTATTATCTACCTTATTTAAAGATAATAAAACATTAGAAATGTTTTCAAACAAAAGGAAACAATGAATAATTTCATTTTTTATTAAAACAATATTTTTTAAAATTGTTATTCTTATACAACCATCTACCCACAATCTTTGCCTGAATATATTAAAAGAAACTTTAAAAGTAAATAAAGGACTGGCGGGAAAAGTGAGCGCCTGAGTTAAGACTTAAGAGCGTTGTTAATAATGTCATTGTGCACTGTCAATTGTCATAAATATTATAAATAATCCAATTTCGAATCATCTCATCTGAAGTTAGCGTGTTATGATTTGATACTAAAAACAAATATTGTAAATCCAATTATTGTTAAATAGTATTGTATTACTAAAAGCTGTTGTGGAAAGTCCTTCCATTTCTTGTATGTATGTCCAATGTAGTATGGAGAAGTAAATGTTGATTGTTGTTTCAGATATCTTCGTTTTGTAATGGCTTCTTTTCATGATATGGTTCAGTTTCAGAAAATGCCTAGAACAACAAGGAAATCTCTTAAAACTTTGCAGCATGCGGCTACCGACACTGAAAATTTAGTGGGTAGACCATCAAAAAGCTTGAAGCATCAACTTAGTCAAGAAACCGTAGTGTAAGCTAATATTTTGTAGCGAAATGAATATGTTACCAAAATTACCTTTCTTTTAACGTTTTTCACGTTTCTTTTAAAGGGATGTCGAAGTAAAAAGAAAGAATTTATCTTCAAAGGAAACTCAAGTTAACCTACAAAACAAAGTATCCGTGGACGATTTAACAAATCCTGAAAAAGCTTCAGAAAAATATTGGCAAATTCTTGCTGAAAAGCGCCAGTGAGTATTCTAATCTTGTCTGATGTATATATGACAGTAATGCTATTCTTTCTTATTATTCATATTTTTTAATGATACAACCAATCAGTCTTCAGCATTTGTATGTTATTATGAGAAGGATTTGCTCATATCTAGTGTATAGCAAATAACATAATATTGGTAAATAATAATACTATAATAGGGGCAATATTACTTATATTATGGATGGATATGGAGATTTTATATTGGAAGAAATCCTGGATTGGTGGTCTACTGGGCAAACTCAATATTAACTGCTTAAAAGCTATCATCATCATCAGCCTCTATCCGTCCACTGCTGAACATAAGCCTCCCTCAATGATAAACACCAAGATGGCCGATCCGCAATCTATTAAAATCTATGATAAAATACAGAAATGATATGTACAGGTTTGGATATTTTTTAAATATCAAATGCAAGAAATCCACATGTACTGTATGTATATTGAGAGTCGTCTCGTTGTCGACGTCGAAGTCGGTATCTTAAACATTCCCATGTAGATTTTCCTTGAAAACAGGTGAAGAAGCTAGAATGCAATTTTTTGTGTCAAGCTAAACTAAGTCCTTAGGCATGCGGATTTCCTCATGATCCTTCACTATTGGGAAAGCAATGCCAAGAATATCAGATGCAAATGTTTCATTATGATAATTATAAACCTCTTTTTTGTCCAGAGCTGGATAAAACCCTTCCCAAATATGTTGCCTCCACACCCCCATAAATGTATTGCAAATGAAATATTGTCCTGAACAAAATACAATTAATCATCTATTTAATATTGCTGATCACAATTTTAGGGTAGCTTTACAGGAGGCTTTAGATGAGAATGAAAAGTTGCGTCATATAATTGAAGATCTTAAACAAGAGAATATTCAGATTAAACACATGTTAGATGAAGCTAACAGTTTTGTAGAAGTTATTAAGGTAAATATTTGTTTAAAATACTGTTGATAATTGAAGATTGGCTGGTGAATCAAGTGGCTGGAGACAAGCAGAGGTTAGGAGGCTGAATTTTGCCAAATGCAATTTGTCATGGATGCGTTTTGTTAATTTGATATACTAGCGGACTTGACAGACGACAGAAAATATTTTTGTTCGTATTGTGAATCTAAATCACAAACCTACTTGATCACATACAAAAAGTCCTTCAAAAGCAGTCCAGCCGTTTAGGATTTCAGTGACATACACAAATACAGAAAATTGTATTATATATGAGTAGTAAGTGTAAAGTGTGTGTTTAGAAAATATTGATGCACAAACAGACCGACACAAAAAGTTACTAATTTGTACTATGTAAATATATAAAGTCTACTAGTTGGTCCGTGTTGGATGGGAGTGACAAGGAATTGGTTGTCTTGGCGTTCATTGAAAGAGGCCTATGTTCAGCGGTGGATGGATAAAGGTTGATGATGAAAGATATAAAGATTACTTCCATTTTTAGTACAAATTGCCATGGGGTTAATGTTGGATGCTTGTACAAAAACAACTATTATTATATAATTCTAATGTTGTGTACATCATTAATATATTTATCACTTGTCAGTACAAGTTGTAAGATTAAAAATCAATTTACATAAGACTATGATGCATCTTGACTCCGAAGATTGAACATGAATATTCAGCTGGATAGCCTTTATCCACGATTGTGTGGTGGCATATAAAAATCTATATAGGTGAAATCTATATAGGAGAGGTATCTAAATAGGTGAGCTAACCAGGTCACCGCCAAACTGATGTAGCATTAGGGCTAATAGGGCACCCCACCATGGTTCAGGCCCTGTCGTGGTGGTGGGGCTCAGTAACCTAGGGTGAGCGGTGCACCTTGGGCGAAGCTAATTGGGCCGAGGGGGCTCTTTGTACCCCTCTTATAAAAAGAGGGGACAGAAGAGCAGGGGACAAGGGGTGAGGATGGGAACCTCACCCCATTGTACTGTCCCGACGTTGGGAGGGGTTGTTCTGTGGTGCGGGACAACCCCTCTGTGGAGGTGGCGTCGTTCCCTTACGGGACTGACTAGCCGTCGAGGTGCCCTGTTTGTTTTCTAGATCCGGAGCACCTCACCAAAGGCGGCATTGGTGGCACTCGCCGGGTTTTAGTGGGTAGAGCTGCGTCCATTTACCAGCTGTCGGGCGCAGCGAGTCCCACATACCCGTGTGGGGAGACCCACTCCCCCGCGGGATGCCTCGGATCATTTCCCGGCATTAAAGAAAAAAAAAAGGGCCAAAAGGGCAAAAAAATCCTGTATATTACTACAATAACAAACTAGTTATTATTTCAATTTTTAAAGTTTTTTATGTTACTTGACTAATGTATATTTTATTTTATAAAAATATTAAATCAGTGTGTTATCATGATAGCTAACCTATATTGAAACGCCCAGGAAAGTCCAATCATAAAAAATGATGTCTATGTTGACCGAGTATTATATAAATAATAAATTGTTATTACAGGAGGAGTTGAACAGTAAAGAAGATGATACTGGGATAGATGTGAATGACGTCAGTACAGCTGATGAAACTACCGAGGAAGATGTTTCTAGCATTGATAATTCCAAAGATTAATACCAAATTGTATTAAATTAAAAACTACTAAGCCTAAATGTGTTGTAAGAAGCAATAAATATTTTGCATTGTGTTTCTCCTATTGTATCTCTAGACAATTACAAAGTTGGCTTAATACTAACTACTGCATTTATTTCTAATGTTACTTTCTTAGTTATAAATAAAACAAACATGTAAAAATATAATTTTATTGCAATGTAATTGACTTAGTAGTTTTTAGAGTAATGTAGATTTAATTTCATGTTTTCATCTTAATATATGCTTCTAAATAAAGTAAGTTACTTGTAGAAAATATATTTTAATTTATAACTGCCACAAATACAATTAATATACTTTTTATTATGTATAAATATCTTCTTCACCTACATGGTATCACAAAAAATCTGTATTCACCTTCTTTCATAAAAAAATATCTTTCTTGAGAAATGCTTTGAACATTTCATCAAAACGTGTCTCGTAAGTCCATGGCAGTAAAGCTGGATATGTTGCAACTTCTGCAAGTACATTTGCATATTCATTCTTAGGTAACACACTCCTTGCTTTTTCATTCAGACATCCAGTGACATATATGTAGTGGTTAATTAATAAATTGTATATGAAGTTCACATACTTAAAGTCTAAATTATCATTTGTACAAGGCATTTGAGGAGTATTTGATTTGATCCTGTTTAAATATCCAGTTGTTATTATTGGCACCACGAAGTTGGCCTGAAAATATAAACTATTATAACTAAGACATTTTACATTGACTAGGTTTTACTGGTGTATGTATATTTTGTGCAGTGCACTGATCCTGTATAGCATTTACCGTCCTGCTCATTTTTTTATAAAAGAAGGCAAACAACAGTCATTTCACCTGGTGGTAAGTGATAAGCAACATCCATAGACACCTTTTTTTTTTTTTTTCTCTTACGCCGGGAAATGCTCTGAGGCATCCTGCCTGGGGATGCCCCACCACCACGACAAGGCCTGAACCATGGTGGGGCACCCATAGACACCTGCTACATCATTACCGGCCTTTCAAATATGTTCTTTTCTTGTAAAACATTTGCTATTTTGCAATGAGGGGTTAAACACAACAGTGTATAGAAGGGTAACCCTGGATAACTTGTTTATGTTGCCATTATTGCCATTTGTCATCAGATGGCTTGTTTGCAAATATTTCAATCTAAATAAAGTCCGATATTTTTTTTTATGTTAGTTGGATAGGCAAACTGGCAGAGGTGCTAGGTAATTGATCGACATCGCCCATTAACATAAACTAGTTTACCTGGAACTAGCCCAGGCAACACATTTGCCTATCCTGACACATAGATGTTAAGTCTGTGTGCCAGTAATTACACTGTCTGTCTTGCTCTTCTCTCCGAAACATATAACTGCTTTTTGACATGAGAAACAAGCAAGATGGTGGTACCCATGCAGCCGGGAGCATGGCACAGCTCAACCAGTATTAACCCAGGCACCCTATCATCGATGGCAGTTATTTCAAATAAACTGCTACTGTTTAGCATGGAGTATGATATAGTTTACCTTCTCAAAATTCTCCCTTATAAATTTTTCTGGATTTTGATAGACTTCTTCCCTTCTATCATTCAATGTTAATATTGTTACTTTAGGAGAATCCCAATTGTCTACATATTGTTGAATATTTAAAGCTGTATCTAATCCATCTTCTGTATAAGTTAAAAATAACATAACAGAGTCATCCTTCACTATTTCCATTTCAGTCTTTAGAGGCGGCCTTATTGAAGGCTTATTGGGTTTTTCATTTTGATCTTTAGACAATTTTTTCTTTAAAGCAGGCGGTAGATCACTTTGAAGATTTTTTGTGAAAGCGACCACTTCCCTTGCCCCGGAATTTTTGCTAGCACTATGATAGCCGCTATCATCTTTGTTAAAACATTGTGCTAGATTACATAGAGGTGTTTCAATTGCTTTTATAATGTCATATCTTTTCAGTTTCAGAAATGCATCTACTATTTTGTCTAACGTAGCATTTTCATTCTGCATAAATATTTTAAGAATTATATCCGCTGGATCATCTTTAACGGATGTCATTACATACTAAAATAAAAATTAAATAAATTATATTATATATCATTTTTATAATCACTGTATTAAATATTTCACTTGAAAGTGTAACATTATTTGATTCTTTCAAACGATTTGAGAAATGTAATAAATGTATAATGCCAGGAGTCTTGGCAGTCCTCACCATGGTTCAAACCTTGTCTTGGGGCTCAGTAGCCTAAGGTGAACCCAGCACCTTGGGTGAAGCCAAGTGGACCAAAGGGGCTCCTCTTTGTACCCCGCTTATAAGAAGAGGGGACAAAAGAGTGGGAGGGGCTACGGGCGAGGTTGGGAACCTCACCCCATTGCACTGTCCCGACTTTGGGAGGGTTTGTTCTATAGTGTCGGACAACCCCTCTGTGGAGGTGATGTCGGTCCCTTGAGGAACTGACTAGCCGTCGAGGTGCCCTATTTGCTCAAAAGATCCGAGGTACCTCACCAAAGGCGGCATTGGTAGCACTGACCAGGTTTTAGTGGGTAGAGCTGCATCCACCTTACCATCTTTCGGGCACAGCGAGTCCCAAATACCCACCTGGGGAGTGCCCCCTCCTTCGCGGGATGCATAAGAACACTTCCCGGCGGAAAAGAAGAAAACAGCAGTCTAAGGAATAGATTAACAATCAGTATTTTTTTGTAAAAGATAGTTCCCAAAAATGCACTATAATATATTAAAATATCTTACTTGAATATGCAGTGTCTCCTAGGAAGTATGATCTAATTTGTATTTGTATGAGTTAATTAACTTACATCCAAGTCCTCTTTTGATATTCCTATTAAACTTCCTAAATCACGCCATGTGTTAGGTGTGCCACCAACATTCTTCACAACAGTTTTCCAAGCATCATAACATATAGTCCCCATATTTGATTTAGCATTTCTATAGTAAAGCAAACTTGTGTGTAGAAAACATACTTTTTTACTAAGACTTTTCAATTCTGATATTTCCTTCGCTCTTTCCTCTTGCAATATTTCTTCAAGAGCTAATGTATCGATACTAATCGTATCGGAATCATCAAAATCTTTTAAATAATCCCTGGAAGAGAAAGAAAAAAAATATTAAAATATATAATGTACATATTATATAAAATAAATAAATACGTAAAAGAATTAAATAATACATACATTTTTTGTGTTTAATAAAAACAAAATTAGTAGACGAACGTCTTATTAACGTATCATAATTCAAAGTAGAGATAAAATTCTCAAAAACGTAATCTGGAAGTGTTTTTATCAGGTTTCCCAATTTTAAACTTATAAGGAAAACCGACTAGAAAACTATGAGGAAAACATCAAAATGACAAATATTGGTAAACACGAAAAAGACTGACACTGACATTACCTTCTTCTTCATTGTTGAGATCTCTTGCGTGCAGTATTTTAAATTTTTTTTTAGTTTAATATAATAATTTATAATAATATTAAAGTAAAACTTATATAATATAAGTTAATTTAATATATATAAATATTATTTACGACAAAATTAGAAAATATTGATTGTATTTTTATTATTAATATTTCGTGACTGTGTAAATAAGAGACGTGAGTATGTAAATACAATAGTATGTAAAAAAATCGGTTGTCTGTAAAGTCGGATTACTGACGATACGACTGACGTCATAAGAAAATGGAACGCCTCACAGCGAGGTAACGCCGCATGCGTCATCTTTTTTCGTTCTTGCAGCCGGCTCCATCGAATTATAAGACGTTGTCACTTCGAAAATACACTAGATTACAGTATGAAATACAAATTTTAATATGTGTATGTAACTTTCGGTTTCGGCTGAAAACCCAGTATCAGTCGGATAGTAATTATTATTCACATAATATATTTTCTGATTTTTCAAGTATTTTTTTTTAATAATGTTTAAATATTAAGTAAGTATTTTGTGAAAAGTCTATAATTTGTAGTTGACGCTTACTAAAATGGTCATGATAATAATATGTACTGTACCATCAAATACCTACTTTTGTCTTTTTCAAATAAAAAAAAAATAACAAAAAGAAGAATAATATTGGCGCAAAAATGGCGGGAAGAATCGGGGCGCGCGGTTGTATTTCTTTTGGTTTCCCGTTAATTAATTGTTATTTTGTGTTTTGTCCATTCAGAGTGATTTTCTATAGTGTTTGTTTTAAAAACTTGATCTTTATATATTGTGATTGGTTGGCGAATCTTATGGAGTACCGTTCTGGAGTGGTTTTCTTAGTAGGGCTGTTCTGGCGGTTTTCTATAGTGTTTGTTTTAAAAACTTAATCTGTGTAATATATAATGTGATTGTTTGGCGAATATTGTGGTGGACTGCCATGTGTGGATCGAATGGGAAATGATAGTTGATTGATGGGGGCTAGAGGGGCGAAGCCGCGCTCCTTGGGGTTTCCCGCCATTTCTCCGTATTACAGACCGAATAATTGTATTTTGTATGGCTAATAGCCTAGTAGCTAATGCCTTTAAATGAAGATAATAAATATATATTTGGCGCTAAAGCAGGCTAAAGCAGAAGGCTAGACGACTGACGACTATTTTTAAAATATCAAGTTTCAGTCAATTTGTTATTAAAAACGTTCTATGATGACTACAACAAATAAAATGTTGTAAGTACCTAATTTTTAATTTGGTCCAAAACTTTAAAGTAAAACTTTGATGCAATGGTATATTAGATGTGACTACAATGCAAAACGTTTACTCAGGTTTAATCTATTTTTATCTAATGTTTACCCAAATTAGAAGAAGTGCGTTAAAATATTACTCTAGTACCTAATACCTATACCTACTTATTATAAAAGATGTCAAGCGTGTCTGTTTGTTTGTACACTCTAATCTCTGCAACTACAAATCAAATTAGATTATCAAATTGATAATCAATATAATATTATATATTAAAGCAATGTTTTTTTATTTTATTATTGAGGCAGGATTGTAAAATAATTAAAGATACGTATATTTAAATAGACATTTAATGTTTTCATTAATTTCTTAAATGAAATTCGTTTTAGGTCTAATTTCACAGATATACTTAATGACGAAATATCCAATTCCCCACCGATATCCCTACCTTCTTCATATTATGATTCACAACCACCATTAGAAGAAAACGTACTCAAAGCCTGCGAACGAGGTAGTCATTTCAAACACGCGGGCCAAAAAGGAGAATTTAGATGTGTGGATGAAATTGGTACGCAAGATTTAAAATTACATTAAAACACTTATCTCAGTGTTGCTGGTGCATTGACAGAGATGTGACTTTTGAAGTTTGAACTTATAAAATACCTAGCACATTCTTATTCCTTTTTTCACGCCGGGAAATGCTCTGAGGCATCCCGCGCGGGGGTGGGGGGAGAGAGGTAGGGGGACTCGCTGTGCCCGAAAGGTGGTAAGGTGTACGTCGCTCTACCCACTAAACCCCGCGAGTGCCACCAATGCCGTCTTTGATGAGGTGCCCCCGATCTGTTGAGCCAGTTAGTTCCTCAAGGGACCGACGCCATCTCCACATAGGGGTTGTGCAGGACGACTCAATCGATCACGTAACTAACTAATTATAATATGTACATAGTCATTGTTCTAATTGTAATATGTAAATACTAACTACTAATTGTTACTAAGATAAGGATAGGCACTGGCCTATCAAACTATATACTGATATAGTTTGATAGGTTTAATAAGAAAACTTTGTGTCATGTAATTGACTCGCCCCAACTCGGTTGTACGCCAACCGAGTTTACCTTATAGCTTGCTATCACTTTCATTTTACGTAAGAGTGAGAAAGATGCAATATGTTGTGTTTTTTACATGTCTAATTAGAATGTTTAATTATGTTTTAGTTAGAATTAATGTCTATTTAGATTCCTATAAGCATTAGAAATGTTAATTTAATTAGATAATAGGAGAAAATGAGTTTTAAAGTATAAACAATGTTAGAAAGGATAGGGTATAGGTTAGAGTGAGAGGAAAATAAGGTGATCTCTGATTGGTCAATCTAATAGTATGCCTTACGGCAAGATTTGTATAAATATCGCGCTGAATTTACATTAGTTAGTTCAGTATTCGGCTACCAGTAGTAGTGAAAACTTGTAAAGAAATACTAAGAAGAGGAATAAAGGAAAAGTTCTGAAGAAATTATTGTTTCAATTCTCCAATCCCAGCAACAAGTGTACATAGCGTACATTTATGATCCTTCGGTCGCCGGATTATTGAGAAGAAAGTGCGAAGAATATTTCCTCAAGAAAGTGAACATGCCGGTCACTCGCAAAACACACCAGTCAAAAGAAGCGCAACAGTCTGCGTCAGAAACTGAACATACGACCTCCGAAACTACCGATTCATATCGAACCCGAACGTCCGGCGATACTGCCACCTCCGGTACCACTGGCACTACTGATACCACGCAGACCGATACCACTGATCGGACCACCGCTCAGTCGGGTAGTACCGAGGCTACGATCCCGAACGTTTACGAAACAACTGGTAGACCGGATACTGAATCTCAAGAAGCTCTCGCCCCCCCGCGCTCCTCGACTACTGCCAGTCGGGGCGCACCGCCGTCAGTGCAAAGAGCCAATACTGTTATCGCTTGCCTACCTGAAGCCGGCAAGCATGAAGAAAGGAAACGTGCCGCCTCCGTTAAGTCAACGAAGGCCTACAAAATAGCGAAAGCAAAGGAAGAGTTAGCGCGCCTTTAAGTAGAGTTAGCCGCTGCTCGCCTCGCCGTATTAGAAGCGGACTCAGATGAAGAAAACGATGACGTCGTCTCCGTGTGTTCGAAAATAGAAGCCAACACACGAATCAATACCTGGCTACAGGGCCAGTCAGAGCCGCCGGTATTAGCCATCAGCAACGAACCTCATCAACTCGCCACCACAGAAGAAAGGATACCAAGACAACCAATTATCAGAGAAGACAGAAGAGTGGAAGAACCTGTCACTGTGGCAAGAGAAAGAAGTCCAGAACCGCCGAACGCGATTAAGGAAAAGAAGTCGAAGCCACCAGTCCTCATCGAAGAGAAGACAACCAAATATCCTCAGTCAGAGCTCTCTCAACTAACTGAAGCCATCACACTCGCCGTCAAGTCAGCCCGTCCAAGACTTATGGAGCTACCGGTCTTCAACGGAGCGCATCAAGAATGGCTTCACTTCAAAGCCGGTTACGAAGAAACCGAAAAGCTCTACTCGAAGACAGAGAATATCAACAGACTTCGAAGAAACCTAAAAGGGAAAGCCAAGGAAGCCGTCGATGGTCTACTTATCACGAACACCAACCCGTCCGACATTATGAAGACTCTGGAATCAAGATTTGGAAGACCAGAATCAATCGCTGTGATGGAAATAGACACACTTCGAACATTACCACGTCTCTCCGAGTCACCAAGGGACATCTGTATATTCTCGACTAAGGTGACAAACGCCGTGTCTACACTACAAGCATTGAACTGTGTCTACTATCTCTACAACCCGGAAATCGCCAGGGCTATGGTGGATAAACTGACACCGACACTTCGATACAGATACTTCGACTACTCTGCCACACTACCTAAAGAAGAGCCGGCACTACTGAAGTTCGACAAGTTCATGAAAAGAGAAGCGGAGCTGTGCGGACCCTTCGCACAACCGGAACAAGTGGGTTCACAGCCGCAGCCCACCACACCGAGACGTCATCAACGAGTGAACCATGTCACCGAGAAATCACTCATCAAATGCTTCATATGTGAAGGCACGGGACATTCAATAACGGACTGCGAGAAGTTCAAGACAGAAGATGTTCAGGGAAGATGGGATATCGCGAAAAGCCGTCGTCTATGCTTCAGATGCCTACGGTATAGAAATAAGAACCATTCTTGTCGACAACGAACATGTGGTATCGACAACTGTAAATATTATCATCATCGAATGCTGCATGTCACGAAGAATAATGAAAGGACAGAAGAGGACCACAGGTCAACTGAAGCAATCAACTCTGCCTGGACTACAACCACAAGACAGTCCTACTTGAAGATCATACCAGTCACAGCGTCGGGACCGGCGGGAGCAACAGACACATACGCTCTACTAGACGATGGGTCAACAGTGACGCTCATCGACGAGACCACCTCATCGGCGCCAGAGGACCCATCGACCCGCTCCGCATCGAAGCCATCAACGAGATGAAGACCTCCGAAAATAAGTCAAGAAGAGTCAATATCACATTAAGGGGAGTGAATGAACATGAAGAAAGAATTCAAGCTAGAACAGTCAAGAATCTTCATGTGGCTACTCAAAGGGTTTCAAAAGAAAAGATTGAAGATTGTCAACACCTTCAAGACATCAGCGAGTTCATCACATACACACATGCGAAGCCCGAAATACTAGTTGGACAAGACAACTGGCATCTTCTTCTCACTTCAAGAGTCAAGAAAGGTAGCAGATAACAACCGGTGGCGTCGCTCACTCCGCTCGGATGGGTACTTCACGGAAGCCACACGAAAGACTCAAGCGACAACATCAACTACATTCATCACCTTAGAGAAGATCCTGTTGAAGACACCCTTGAAGACATGATGAAGCAGTACTTCGCGATGGACTCACTATACATCAATCTGAAGAAACCGACAACAGATCCAGAAGAGCAAGCGTTACGAGTCCTTGAAAAGAATACAGTCCACACAAAGACAGGAAGATACGAAACGTCACTCTTATGGAAGACAGAAGACATCAACCTCCCTAACAACTATGAAAACTCGTTGAAGCGGCTATACAACATCGAAAAGAAACTCGATCGGGATCCCAGACTGAAACAAAAATATACAGAACAGATGGAAGCACTCATAACCAAGGGATACGCGGAGCCAGCCCCGAAGACAAAGACAGCGAATAAAACGTGGTACTTACCACACTTCGGAGTGCTCAACCCTTTGAAGCCAGATAAGCTCCGAGTGGTCCATGATGCAGCAGCCAAGACTAGGGGAGTCTCGCTCAACGAACAACTCCTCAAAGGACCGGATCTACTACAATCATTACCAGGGGTCGTCAAGCGGTTCAGACAACATACCGTCGCTGGGACTGCGGACATCAAAGAAATGTTTATGCAAGTAAAGCTTCGAGAACAAGACAGAGATGTCTTGCGGTACTTATGGCGAAAGGATAGAAGAGATAATCAGCCATCGGATGAATACCGAATGACGTCACTCATCTTCGGCGCATCTAGTTCACCGGCAACGGCGATCTTCGTGAAGAATTTGAACGCAAAGAAATATGAAGAAACTCATCCAGAAGCCGCAAGAGCCATAGTAAAGAAGCAAGCACTACGTCGACGACTATCTGGATAGCTTCAAAACCTTAGTAGAAGCAATACGCATCACAACCGAAGTCAAGAACATACATAAGGAAGCCAACTTCGAACTCAAACAATGGAAGTCGAACTCGCCTAACCTCCTCGAGGCCATAGGGGAAACGGAAGGTCAAGAAGATGTCAAACTATACAAGACAGAAGATAAAGTCGAGAGAGTACTGGGACTCATCTGGAAGCCAGACAGGGACGAGTTCACCTTCAATCTCAACCTGACTCGAATACCGCCATCACTGTTTCAAGGGAAGAAACCAACCAAGAGAGAGGCTTTAAGGGTTGTTATGTCTCTATTCGACCCACTCGGTTTCGCCTCCCCGGTCACTATCAAGGCCAAACAAATCCTACAAGAAGTATGGCGACGCGGAACATCATGGGATAACGAGATTGATGAAGACCTCTCAGAAGATTGGCAGAACTGGCTACTCCATCTGAAGAATCTCTCGAACGTGGCTATACCAAGATGCTACCTGGGCTACAGCGACGCCGTGTCACTTCAACTACATATCTTCACCGACGCAAGCGAATCAGCATACTCTACAGCACTGTTCTGGAGAACAGTAGCCCCGAACGGTCAAGTCAATGTGTCACTCGTCATGGCCAAAGCAAGAGTATCCCCGTTGAAGGTCACCTCAATACCAAGATTAGAGCTACAAGCCGCCGTAATGGGAGCCAGACTCGCAGAAGCCACCATAGAAGAACACGAAAGGAAACCAGATTCAAAGACGTTCTGGACTGACGCTCATACAAGCCATACGTTGCGCACCGCCTAGCAGCCATAGAAGAATGTTCTACAGTAAACGAGTGGAGATGGGTTCCGACCAAGCTCAATATCGCCGATGACCCCACCAGAAATGTACCACCGTCATTCGACACCAACCACAGGTGGTACAAAGGTCCAGAGTTTCTCTATGAACCCGAAGAGTCATGGCCAACAGAACAATCTTGCAGTGCAATTACAGAAGAAACCGGAGAAGAAAGAATCCATCACATCTCGGTCGACGAAACTCCGAGACTCGCAGAAGCCTTACCCGAGGTATCCCGCTTCTCCAACTGGGATAGATTACGCTATACCACAGCTAGAGTACTTCAGTTTCTTCAACTCTGCCGGCCCACGAAAGAAACCGTTCACTATAAGAGAAACTCGAAGAACATCGAAACGGAATCCCATCTGGAAAAACATACGTAACAAGAAGGAAAGAGTTCTACCACGACTAGAACAGAAGAAAGAAGAAAGAAACTTCATTCCCATACCTGCGGAACTTCTTACACAAGCCGAAGAACTTCTGATGCGGTCATCTCAACAAGAAGCCTTCACTCAAGAACTTCATGACATTCGAAGAGGGAAACCCATCAGCAAGGACAGTAGACTTCATCAAATAAGTATAGAATATCTGAACGGGGTCCTCAAGTTAAAAAGCCGCATCGCAGCCGTCAAGGAAGTACCGGAAACATTAAGAAGTCCTGTAGTCATAGATGGCAACCATCCGACGGTGAAATTATGGATTAAGAATATCCATCATAAACTACACCACGCGGGCGTAGAAACAACTATCAACGAGTGTCGTCAACAATATTGGATTATATGCATACGCCCGATAACTCGTACTATCATAAGACAATGTCTACACTGTCGAATGAAGACACAAACGCCATCTTTCCCAAGAACCGGAGACTTACCTGCATGCCGACTAGCTCACCATCAACGTCCGTTCACATTTACCGGGGTGGACTACTTCGGACCTCTCTCTGTCACCGTCGGACGTTCACATCAGAAGAGATACGTCGCTGTCTTCACATGTCTAACTACGAGGGCGATACATCTTGAAATAGCCGGTTCACTCAGCAGCAGTTCGGCAGTCATGGCGTTGAGAAGAATGATGGCAAGAAGAGGCTGTCCAACGGAAATCTGGTCAGACAACGGGACGAACCTGAAAGCGGCAGATAAAGAACTACGATGAGCAATCGACGAGGCAACGGCTGAAGAAGTAGCGAAGAGACAGATATCGTGGCGATTCATCCCCCCGGGAGCACCATTCATGGGCGGTGCATGGGAAAGAATGGTCAGGTCTGTTAAAACTAGCCTGACGTCAACCCTCCACGAACGCCATCCTACAGAAGAAGTACTCTCCACGCTACTGACAGAAGCCGAATATACCGTCAACAGTCGACCTCTCACACATGTATGGGTCGACCCTGAAGACCTGGAAGCGTTAACTCCCAACCACTTCCTGTTGGGAGGACCAGGAAGACTACCGACCTTTGCAAGATTCCCAGAAAAAGACATTATTTCGAAGTCCAGCTGGCAAGCCGCACAGAAGTTAGCAGACACATTCTGGGAAATGTGGTTACGTGAATATGTCCCCGGACTCCAGAACCGGCGGGAGCCACATGGACGAGGGTCTTCGGTACGAATCGGGGATCTCGTACTGCTAGTCGATCCCAACTCACCGCGCAACGTATGGCTCAGAGGGAAAGTAATCGCAACATTCCCTGGACCCGACAACATCGTAAGAACTGTCGACATCCAGACCAAGGGAGGAGTACTGCGGCGACCGGTAAGGAAGCTGGTGATCCTGCCCATTGAGGAAGACGTCGTCCCGGCACCAGGAGAAGATGCGACGGAGTCACACGGCGGGAGGAATGTGCAGGACGACTCAATCGATCACGTAACTAACTAAGTATAATATGTTCATAGTCATTGTTCTAATTGTAATATGTAAATACTAACTACTAATTGTTACTAAGATAAGGATAGGCCAGTATATAGTTTGATAGGTTTAATAAGAAAACTTTGTGTCATGTAATTGACTCGCCCCAACTCGGTTGTACGCCAACCGAGTTTACCTTATAGCTTGCTATCACTTTCATTTTACGTAAGAGTGAGAAAGATGCAATATGTTGTGTTTGTTATATGTCTAATTAGAATGTTTTAATTATGTTTTAGTTAGAATTAATGTCTATTTAGATTCCTATAAGCATTAGAAATGTTAATTTAATTAGATAATAGGAGAAAATGAGTTTTAAAGTATAAACAATGTTAGAAAGGATAGGGTATAGGTTAGAGTGAGAGGAAAATAAGGTGATCTCTGATTGGTCAATCTAATAGTATGCCTTACGGCAAGATTTGTATAAATATCGCGCTGAATTTACACTAGTTAGTTCAGTATTCGGCTACCAGTAATAGTGAAAACTTGTAAAGAAATACTAAGAAGAGGAATAAAGGAAAAGTTCTGAAGAAATTATTGTTTCAATTCTCCAATCCCAGCAACAAGTGTACATAGCGTACAGGGGTTGTCCCGCATAACTCTCGTTCCCGTGTCATTTCCGGGATAAACACTATCCTAGGTATGTCCTTTCTCGAATCTAAAATCGAAATCGGTTCAGTGACTTAGGCGTTACCATTTCGTTTCGTGGTGCGTGTGCGTGAGTGGGTGTGTCTTTACACACCCACTCACGCACACGCACACGCACACGCACACGCACACGCACACGCACACGCACACGCACACGCACACGCACACGCACACGCACACGCACACGCACACGCACACGCACACGCACACGCACACGCACACGCACACGCACACGCACACGCACACGCAAACGCACACGCACACGCACACGCACACGCACACGCACACGCACACGCACACGCACACGCACACTCTCACACACACGCACACACTGTATGCCTTTATTATACCAGAGTTATTGACTATTGTGGACGGTTTTTCAACTGTTATTTTCAGTTTATCTATTATAATATTAATTATTATAATCCATCAATCATCAGTTAAGCTATTATGGGTATGTATTGAAATTATCATTGATATTTACAGATCCCAAATATAAAGAGGTTTTTACATATCCTTACTTCAATTTGGTTCAATCCAGAGTTATAGAGGATGCTTTGTGTTCAGGTATCATTTTGTTTAATTTAAAGTAATAAATTTACTGAGCGAGAAACAAAAAAGTGAATATACATTTTTATACCTATAATTATTATTTTAGTATGCATATACTTATATTCTACATACGTATTACATGTATAACATTGTATATCTATTGTAGTATGAATTTATTTTTTCTCGAGCAACAGGATATTTTTTTAATATCATAAGGAGGCAACCGAGCATACGGAGCCTTATGGTGACAACCGACGCCCATATACATCCACACAACCCTAAGTTATGCAGATGCGTTGCCCTCCTTCTCCCTATCCCCCCAATGGGCCACCGGAAACTCACAAACCGCACAAAACGCAATAGCATAGCTATCACTTGACGCCGGTGCTATGTGAGCGAAAGGTACCACCACGGTTATGCCAGCCCAATTTAGCTGCAAAGCAGCATGGCAAAAGGTATGGATCATTTACAATATATATAATATACACTCTTATATAATATTCAAGGTATGCAAATGTTTCAACTTCAAAATGTTCAACAGATAAGTCTATGGTAGTCTGTGCTCCCACCGGCTCGGGCAAGACGGTTATATTTGAAATGGCTATAGTTCAGTTGCTTATGGAAATGGAAGAAAAGAATTACGTGGACGACTATAAAATTATATACAGTGTGTATTTTATTTGTTTTTCTTAGTACTTTTGTGTGGACTAGGCAGCTAGGGTGATCCGTGCCATAATTAGAGAGCTTGATAAAACGTGAAGGAATTGCGGATATTTTATAAAATTATTTTAAAACCAATGTTAAATATTATTAAAACCAATATTTCTTGTACAATAGGTTCGACACTTAGATTAGGAAATCTATGAGGGCAGCACCTTTGCTTCTTCCTAATGTAGGTGATCGACAAACGAGCCGTAATACCGCGGTTTTGGGACGAGCTGAGTAAAAATTAAAATAATACTGACGAGTCGCGAGCCAGGCTTTTCGGTATATAAAACCGCAGTTTTGTAATGATACACGGGCGAACTTTACCGACGAGTAATAAAACCGCGGTAAAGTTCGCCCGTCGATCAGGACCTTAATATCACTTCTAAGTTTGTCTAATTAAAGCTTTCAATTGCTTATTTATAAATTGACTGGTACCTTCACTGGTGCATTCACTTAATTAAGCCATGTTTAGCAGAGGAATAATATTTCTTACAAATTTCAAAAGATTTTCCATAGATTACATATTTTAGTGGCACCAGTGAAAGCTCTATGTTCAGAACGGCTTTCCGAGTGGTATCCAAAGTTCACAAGGCTTGGCTTGTTGTGCATAGAAGTGACGGGGGATACTGATGTAGACTTCCCACAGCTGAAACCATACAGGTTTGATTGACTGTTTAAATAATTAGATATTACTTTATAATGTTTAGCAAATTGTATTTGTGTCTGTTTGTAGTTTATTATATTTACCAAGTAAATGTAAGCGTTAAAGCTTTATACATTTTACCGGCTATGTCGATAATATCTGTCGGTAATTTTCTGATCATTCATTTTCAGAAACATAATAACGGAACTGATGATAATTTTACAAATACATATTACTAAGAGTTTATTTATCGCATGAATTCTTTTATTAGATATTAATGCACATTACCTACATGAAACTGCTGTGAAAGTGTAAATATTGAGTACAATATAACCGCAATAGAGCGGTAATGTTATGTTTTGTATGAAAATAAATTCCGACAAATTTGTGCTGCGACGCTGCCCCGGTTCTGCGCTCTGATTAGCCAACTGATTGCCATTGATCTATGATTGGCCGATGGGGCGTACATACAGATCCCTGTTTGGTTGAATTACTCCTACGTCAGTGACAAATCACTGACCAGTTTCGGAATTTTGTGATGTGAGCCACAAAATTCCAAAACTATATCCGGTTATATGCTTGATGAGTGTAAGCTACTATTTTATTGAGAGTCGTAATTATTTATCAAGTGATTATTACATCTGGAAAAAAATTGCTGCAAGTAAAAAATATAAATGTATACAGAATAATAATCACGACACCAGAAAAATGGGATATGCTAACACGAAGATGGAAAGACCACAGGGGCTTGGTGGAGGTGATCAAGCTGTTCCTCATAGACGAGGTGCACATCTTAAATGATGAATTACGTGGCCCCGTACTAGAAGCCGTGGTCAGCCGGATGAAAACTGTTGAGGTGAAGGCATTCTATTTCACCATAAAATCTTCTTCATCATCAGACTACTGATGGACTTGGCCCCTTCACTTAAACTAAAATAAGTTATGTATTCTTGTTATAATTATTAGAAGTGTGCGGTCCGGCATTAGTAATAGTGGAGGCGGGTTTTACGTCATGTGCTCAGCCAGTTTAAACGGCGCTGGGCATTCAAGGTAATTTTTAAAAAAGGAACTTGTGCGAGACGCGTGGCCATATTGCATGGGGTACCACAATGCCTCTCATTTCTTCAGCTAAGCAGAAAAGGTGTTTAACTACTGTCAGAGACCTAGAGATCCAATTATCACATTAACCAGGGCTGACACAAGGGAGTCCAAACCCGGTGTCGTCTTGTGTATGTCAGATCCGGGAAACTCCCCTTCAAGCAGTTGAAGGCAACTCGTAGTGGTTTTAGTGCAGTATATCAGTGACTAGCGCCTGGGAATCCCGCATATCCTTGGGGACGTATCCCGGTTAAATGCGCAAAGCAATGCGACAAAAAAAGTCCATACTCCAACAATGTAGATACAAATATTCTGTGTATCACATTTTTTGCGAGCATACGCAGGCGTCTCATTAAACCACATTTTAGTCATCAGCCCAATCGTCTCATCGCATAGAACAGCTACAAAGACAGTACGAAGGCTGTAAGTCCTCCCACGTGGAGGTCCCGCCGCCTAGGATCAGGTTCGTGGCTGTGTCAGCGACCGTCAGCAATCCTGAAGACGTCGCCACTTGGCTCGGGACCAAGGACAGACCAGCTGTATTTTACAAGTACGTCATTATAAGTTTTTTGGAACTGGATTTTTTATATGGCATTTTAGGTCATTTGAATCAACTTTCTCTATTTCCCTCTTATTCAATGGAGGATGATTACCTAAGGGGGCCCTCAAATTTCTTAGTGGCCTTTAATATATTCTATACTTATAATAAAACTGTAGAGAGGTCAATTCTGTACATTGAATATATATTCAAAATTAATATTGGAGGATGAATGGTGATCGATACTGATGCCAAAAATGCAATCAGTAAATTTTTTGTCTGTCTGTCTGTCTGTCTGTCTGTCTGTCTGTCTGTATATGCACGCATGGGTCGAAAACTACTGAAGGGATTTTAACCAAACTTGGTACGATTGTAGTCCGTACTCCTGGGCAGGTTATAGGCTATTATTATAACATAAAGCTAAGACACATACGGTCTTACTTATAAAAATCTCGCTAAGCAATAGGTAGCCATCTCTTAGTTAATCAACTCTTAAGCTATAAATCAATGATTAACTTTTGTTTACTTATAAACATTAATTAGCCGTTGCTTGGTTAAGAAACGAATATAGAACGATACGTAGATGGTTGGCACAGATTATTTCCAAAATAATCGACTAGATAGAGAAATTGAACGAACAAAATTGCCAATAGTTCGATTTTTTTCTTATATCATCTGTGACAGTGTAGTGAATTTGACAGATTATTTTAAAATTTTCTATTTAAAAATAATAAAATTTGTAAATAGTTTGAATACTTAATGAAAATTTAAATATTTTGGTAAAATTATAATAAACTAGTTTGATTTTTTCCATATAATATCATCTATGACAGTGTCGTGAATTTGACAGATTATTTTTAATAGAAAATTATAAAATAATAAAATTTGTAAATAGTTTAAATATTTAATGAAAATGTAATATAATAAAAATTTGCAAATCACGAAGATTTTCCAATCCATCAATGTTTTAAGCACAAATTAAAAAATTTGGAAATATGGATAGGCGGAAAAAATCGTGGCATGCGATTGTGTTTTTTGGTTTCCCGTTAGTAAATTTTTATTTTGTATTTTGTGCATTCGTTTTTTCGAAGCGGTTTTCTATAGTGTCTGTTTTAAAAACCTGTTTAATAATATATCTTAATTGGTTGGGGAATATTGTGGTAGACAGTTCTGAGTGGGTGGAGACTAGAGTGGGAAGTGATAGTTGATTGATGGGGACTAGAGGTGCGAAGCCGCACACCTTGGAGTTTCTCATTTTTACACACATTACAGACTAAATAATACAACAGACTAGGCAGCATAGCCTTTGGTCTTAACTGATTCCAAAACCAACAAAAAAAGTCAGTAAGAAATAAACGTCAAACTATAGAATGGCGGGAAACATCGGGACGCGCGGTTCTGTTTTTTTGGTTTCCCGTTAATTAATTGTTATTTTGTGTTTTGTCCATTCGGAGTGGTTTTCTATAGTGTTTGTTTTAAAAACTTAATCTTTATATATTGTGATTGGTTGGCGAATATTGTGGTGGACTGCCTTGGGTGGATGGAATGGAGAATGATAGTTGATTGATGGGGGTTAGAGGGGCGAAGCCGCGCTCCTTGGGGTTTCCCGCCATTTCTCCGTATTACAGACCGAGTATTGCATTTTGTATGGCTAATAGCGTAGTAGCTAATGCCTTTAAATGAAAATAATAATAATAACGTCAAACTATAGACCAGTTGTCAATAGAACAGCTGATTTATGTAAAATCAACCATTTTGCTTCTTAGCAAGGCTTAAACCATGTCACGGCAGTGTTTAATTTTGACGGCTATTTAAGCATTACTCAAAGAATTTTTAACGCTAAATAGTGTTTATAAGTGAGGTTTTTGCTAATAAGTTGTCAATCAATTGATTAAATATTAAGAAAGGTTTATAAGTAAGGCCGATAGGAGCTGAGCAGTGACAATAAATTTGAAGCAAGTCGGATGAAAATGCGCTTTCGAGCTGTTATCCTCGCATACGTTGATCATACACCAAAAGTTTGTATTACAAAGATGATGGTCTTCAAAAGATCTACAAAAAAGTCCTGAATAGTATATATCTATCTTTTATAAATTAGCCACAATAATGTGTTTAATCGTAAGCATTTCTTCAAATTGTATTAAATGCATAAATATATTGTATTTCACATAGATATATCTTTATCAAACTCCCATATTCAAAAAGTACACTTTAATATCTATTTTATAAAAAAAATATATAGAAATCGGTTTATAAACACACAAGATTTAGATGAAATAAAACTTTCAAGTCTCGCCGCGCCATTATAGGTACGGCTATACGGTTGATTTTAGTTTAACGCGCGAAACGGCCATCCGCTGCATCTATAAAAAGGCGAGGGCGCTCACGGCTCACGCCACAACCGACGCCAGGAGGCCGTGTGGTCGCAGACTGCACGGTAGGCGGGGGCCAACCCCCCACTTTATAAATCAAAAGTGAGCCGAATGGGCACACACTAATCCGTTGAAGCATTAGGGCCTTCGGGCCATTAGCATAGATCCCTCTGAAAAAAAAAACGGCTCACGCGCCGACTTCACTCACATTGACACTCTTAATGCGAACGGACGTGGCAGATTTTAAAAATACATAGATACGTAGTTTTTAGATATATGTTTAAAGTAGGTATTAGATAATAATATAATTAGTTTGTTTAGTGTTTTTGTTTGTTTCTCCTTCTTTTTTTATATATATAGTTGTTAAGTTAAAATATAACATTTCATTTTCGTAGTTTTTTTTGCTGGTAGTAGGTACTAATTTAAATTAAAATATTGATGTATCATATGATAGGGTAGTTTCAAATAACTTTGTAACGTTAGGACGTCTGACACCTCAATCCTCCCATGACCATGGTTGCTGTAAAGTATCTTAAACGTCGGACATGTAAAAATCTTAATAAATGGCGATAAAATCCGTAAAGCAGGGGTTCGTGCGGGGCGAGACGCGCTACCGTCGATTGACACATTATACAATACTTTTCGGCGCGCTGCGATTTACAACTGGCCACTCGCGTTACAAACTCCCCCTCTAGTCAGAACTCAGCGCCCTCGCGTTCGGACTAGCACTTACGAGGTCGTCCGCGCCTACGTTTGGCTCAACGGGAACCTCCATGTCGCCAACGTATGGCGTAAGTTGCAATGCGTGATAACGTCCAATGCCTTCTAATAGATAAGTCGTCGGACTCACCACTTCGCTGATACGGTATGGGCCGTCTCTTTTTGGTATGAACTTAACGGACTGCCCAGGGCCTACGCTGTTCAGTCCGTGAGTATTTAGTAGAACCAAACTTATAGTCTGGTGGCGCTCTCCTACCTTCATCAGCATACTTCTGTGTAGACTGGGCACGCTCGTGGACGTCTCTCGCATCTATAAGTGCTGTCGACAACCTACGCAGGTACGGAGTAACATTGGGAACAAAATTATCATTATCTACAATCGATTTCATGTCCGATATTACATCGGAAGGAGCGCGCATCTCTCTCGTATGCTCTGAACCTTCTATGTAACCTTTCTCCGACCAACTCCTCCTCCTGAAGGGATCGTCGGTGGCTTCCTTGTAGAACCGGAACTTCACCCCAGGTGCGTCTAAAAAGTGCCAACATTCGTTCCGTATGTCGAGTAATATTCCTGCCTGGGCTATGAAATCTTGTCCGAGAAGGGTCCTGTTATTAGCTTCTGGGATCACCAAAAACTTAGTATCGAACTCACGACTATTAAGAGAAACTCTAGTCTAACATAATAAAACATTACGTACCTGTCGTGTTCCGTCGGCGAGTACAATAGTACGCCGAGCGTTAGTAAAACTTACTCCATTATTTACTAAAATCTTATAAAGTCCTGGGCTGGCGAGGGACTCGGTGGCGCCGGTATCCAGCACAGCGACACCTACCTGTGAACACACTTTAATCTTTATCGTGGCGCGCGCCATCCCGTTATCGTATGTAACGGCCGTTTGAAAACTTACTTTGTCACGATCGGTCGAAGTGGTGCTCTTGCACGTCGTGCACTTTGAGCGTATCACACCTTCTTTACCACAACCGTAACAAGAGAACGACGGCTTATCTACATTAAATTCACTGGCATTGGACGTTACGTTGCGTTTACATTCGTCGGTGGTGTGACCTAATTTCCTACACGACGCGCAACGCGGCCTAACGCGTTTCGCGTATTCGACCAAACATCGGCAACGGACGCCTGTGGGTTAAATTTTACCCCGTCCGCACTCGAAGTGTTAACTTTGACCCTATCGCAAGAGTCGGCATTCGCATGGTTGACCTTTTGTAAATCGTAAGTCATATAATTCGTACGTACCTCGCAAAACGTTTCCTGTACATACCTAACACGTTCTAATAAACGATCGACGCTATCGACGCTATCACGCGACACACTCTTTATCACGTTACTACTTAACAGTCCATAAATGATATCAATTTTCATTTCTTCTGGCAGCTCGTACGGTAGTCTCGCGAAGTTGGCGCGAATCTTCGACACGAAGGAGACCACGTGCTCGTTGTCGCCTTGTTCCCGTGCGAAGATGTCGCGAAAGATCCAGTGGGTGGGGGGCGCCGTACATATGACGTAGTCTTTGAATCGCGTCGTCCCAGCTCCCTACGCTGGCTTTGATTCCTTGCCACCATACTGCGGCCTCTCCGGTCAGCAACCTAGGTATGCCGCGGAGCGCGAGGTGGTCAGGTACACTCGCACATTCCTTGTATGTGAGGATGTTGTCGATAAACGCCTCCACGGCGTCGGCGTCGCGCGTCGATCCGTCGAAGCGGGCGGTACACTGTACGAAGTTTCCCATGGTCGGAGTCGGTTCACTCGAGGCTGGTCTGGGAAGTTGCTGGGGCTCCTCGCGGATACTTCGAAGGACGCCGTTGAGCAGTGCAGCAAACTGGCTATCGATCATCATGGCGCCGCCCAAACCGATGCTTTGAGGCATGGACGCGGCCCCCATGTTGGCGTCGCTTGAGGTACTTTCATCGTCGCGGTTAGCGTTTCCCTGCTGTCGTGTTGTTAGCATCGTGGTTCGGCCACGAGTTGGGCGCAATTTTTAATGTGGCGAATAAAACCGTTTTCTTGTATAACTGTATATTTAATCACGTTACTATGTAATGTATAATAAACAAAGTCAGTTGCTATGGGTTACAATGTAATAGATTAACACTCGACCGTTCGCAACCGAATTCTAAAACCGACTCCTCGAGTAGTGCTCGGCCCGGTGCGCGGGGGATGCGCACCGCGATCCCGTGCGCATGCGTAGCGTTCTGCTTCTCGATGCATCTAGAAGCAGGGGTTCGTGCGGGGCGAGACGCGCTAGCGTCGATTGACACATTATACAATACTTTTCGGCGCGCTGCGATTTACAACTGGCCACTCGCGTTACATATATATTAAAATATCAGTGGGAGTACTTGTTGATGCATTGGCAAAAAATATTGGCAATAATTCTAATTCATTATAATATAAATCCTCCCCGTCAATATCAAATCTATTTTTAAATGTTAGTTTTTCTTGGAGCCGATAACACTGAGATTTTTTTCTTGCATCTCTAATTTATTCCAGCATTCAATGTTTTGGAAGAGTGAAAAAACTGAATTGTGTTCGGTCAGGAAATTGAATCTCTCATTTAATTTCGAGATAGCAGCGTCCAGTAGAAAAAAATAAAAACATACTGGTTGGGTCTAAAATGGGCTCATCTGCAGCCTCGTAATCAAGATGTCTTTTTCGGGGACGTGGACGAGCAGTTTCTTTAAATTCTTCGCATTCTAATTCTTCAGCAATTAATTTTGCATCAGATAACAACTGTTCAAACGCGCTATCGGTGCGGTATTTCTCCAAATCTTTTTTAACCAGATTAATAATTTCGGTAGCTTCTGAAATAATTACCTACGTCCGACTTTTGCAAATTTTTGCTTACAATACTAATCTTTAGTAAAATATTGTACCATATAACTACTGAACATATAAATCTATAAGACTTTAATTTGGCTATTATTGAACTCGCTATGTTTTTTGTGTCGCTGTCATACTTGTTATTTGTAAAAATATAGTATAATGCATCGTACATTTTAACCATGTTAAAACGGAGTGCTCTAAGAGGATCTACTTTCCCAACGCATATTTGAAAGAGGTTTTAATGTCAAAGTAGGTATCTGTTTCATAATTACATCCCATCGTGATGTGGATGCTGAAAAAAATGCATAGATTTCTTGGACAATACAGAAAAAGTTTGTAATTTCCAATGAGCTTTTACCGGCGTCATTTACTTCTAAATTAAGGGAGTGAGCAGCACACGGTACGTAAAAAGCACGAGGATTTATGTAGATTTTTTTTTGAGGCTTATATTTTTCCCCCTCATATTGGCCCCATTATCATATCCTTGGCCTCGCAAGTCATCTAATTCAATATGGCATGATTTTAAGAAATCTAACAAATATGTCGCCAACCCTTGTCCTGTAGTATCAGTTACATAAAGTTCTAAATAAAGTAAGTAGTTTTTTATCAATCACTAACATTAAGAATTTGTATTTTTGCAATTATAAACAAATAAACAAAACAGTCATGATTCTCTCTCATAAACAAATGATGTGATGATGATGATGGTGTGATAATAATGATTGTAATGTACCTAACACTAACACTTAAAAAATAAAATTGACTTACCTTTATATTTTTTCTCTAAGAACTTCCGTGCTAATTCGCCGGTTGTCGCAAATGAAATGAGCTAACGAATTCAATTACTTAAAAAAGAAGAAATCAGATCAATCACTGACCGACACTTACATAGGCGCCGCGCTGTAAATTCAAATGAACTTACACCTAATAGTAAACCGGACCGATCGCGAAAGCTTAGGTTCGAATACGATACGAGTAGACACAAACCCAGATCGCGCTAACAGCGGTAGCACTACGCTACCGCTAGATTGTTTGGGCACCGCGCGTGGCCCGCCTCCCTCTACAGAGGGAGGGATGACGGCCGGCCCTCATGATGATAGGTTAAATTCAACCGTAAAAGATTCGTCAACCGTATCGTATTTGACTAGTCCAAATCCTGCTCTCCCGAGCAGCGCGCGCGATGAACCGCGCCCCCTTCGGGGCGCGGAGGGGGGCGTCCCCCTTTCGAATATTTCTTAAGTGAGCCATCTGTTCACTTACTGTACCGATTGAGCTTAAAGGCCACAGGCCGAAAAGTCTAGCCCTTCCGAAAAAAAAACCTAATAGTAGTGATTTAGAGATCATTTATTTCTCTTTAAGTGCGAGCGCCCGGGCGGCTATGTCAAAGGACGCAACCGACATACAGGTGCCGCGCCGCGCGCCCATTTCAAATGAATGAACTTACACTTTATTGACTTGAGATCACTTTGCTTCAAGTGCGGGCGACCGGGCTGCAATGTCAAAGGGCGCAATTACTCGCCTATGACAGACGCACAGGTGCCGCGCCGCGAGCCCATTTCAAATGAACTTACACTCAATTGACTTAGAGATCATTTTGCTTCAAGTGCGGGCGACCG
The DNA here is from genome assembly GCA_963853865.1 of Helleia helle. Taxonomy (NCBI): domain Eukaryota; kingdom Metazoa; phylum Arthropoda; class Insecta; order Lepidoptera; family Lycaenidae; genus Helleia; species Helleia helle. Next base: position 6,840,268 of record OY971429.1, read on the forward strand.
GGCGGCAACGTGTCAATCGTACACACATACACTTTCTTTGGATTAAAGATTTTGCCGCACGCGTGTTGTTTTAAATAAAATTGTTATTGTGTAGTGTAGTAATGCGGTATGACAAGCGCCGAAAGCATAATAAAAGTAAAAACATATTACATATTGTTGATGACTTTTTTTTTTTGCTTGCGCATACATATTTGTCGTAAGTAACAAGTACATATATAAAACTGTGCAATGGCGTTAAGTTCAATGATATATCCAAAAAATCAGCGCTCGAAAGGCGCCCCGGGCGCTCCGCGCCCGGTTGCACCGCACCCCTTGCACCCCCTGGTAAAGACGGCCCTGAGGGGACCTGACACCATACAGGCAAAAGTCAGATGCTACTGCTTTGGATCGTGCGATTTTAATCACCATCGATTGAATTGTCATTTAAGCCGGGCGCGCATGAATTTATTGCGGCCAAAAGGTGCCGTGGCATAATGTTGCACTTTTTTACACCGGGAAATGCTCTGTCTAAAACATACCGCTGGGGAATGGGTCTCCACAGGCAGGTATGTGGGACTCGCTGCATCCGAAAGGTCCCACCAAAACCCGGCGAGTGCTAACAATGCCACCTTTTGTGAGGTGCCTCGGATATTTTGAGCAAACAGGGCACCTCGACGGTTAGTCAGTCCCTCAAAGGACCGACGCCACCTCCACAGAGGGGTTATCCGCACCATAGAACAACCCCTCCCAACGTCAGGACAGTTCAATGGGATGAGGTTCCCATCCTTGCCCCTTTTCCCCTTGCTCTTTTGTCCCCTCTTCTTATAAGAGGGGTAGAAAGAGCAGCTCCCTCGGCTCAATTTGCTTCGCCCATGGTGCTGGATTCACCTTAAGCTACTGAGCCCCACCGCCCCGACAAGGCTTGAACCATGGTGGGGATGCACTGCAATATTCATGTACAATGCATCAAAAAGTTTTAAATGATATAACGCGCAACTATAGTACCCGTGTAAAGCCCGCTTTACAGTAGGAAGTTTCTAGATTTGGCGACGAGTGCCGCCCTGTGAGACTGAGGCGTGTGGTGGAGGGCTACCCGTGCCCGCCCGGCGCCAGTATATTCAAGTTCGACATCATCCTCAACTACAAGATATGGCCCATCATACAGAGGTACCATGACGGGAAACCCACGTTGGTCAGTATTATTGTTATAGATAATAAATATTGAATGAAAAAGTGTGGAGATGGATGCATGGATATTGGAACAATAACTTTTATAGGCTTTAATAATAAAGGATGAGACCCATTCTCGTGGATATACGGGTCAATGATGATGATGATGATGAATAAATGCGGTGCGGGAGGTCAGTTATCGTCTGAAGTAGAAAGACTGATAGGCCTACGATATTATATTATAAAACTGATGATAGTGAGTAGCGAGGCTCGTGTATGGCTTTACCATGGACTTCAGGCTGTCAGAGTTCCCCCAAACTCTGAGGCAATTAGCCAGGTTGCGGGGGTGTTTCCGGAACACTCCCCTTAAAGCGGCTCAAGGCAATTCGCAGTGGTTTTAGTGTGGTATTCTGGCGCCGGGGGCGGAGTCCCACATATCCCCATTGACGACCCATCTTCGGGTCTGCACAAAGCGTTTCCACTGCGACAAAAAAGGCTTTACCATGGACCGATAGACCTAGAAAATAAATAAATGACTACTTTAACTAATAAAGAATTTTAAGTCCAAACTGCTTGTACGGTGCAAATTCTTTATAAATTACCAACCCGACACTAGGAGGCCGTGCGGTCGCAGACTTCACGTTTGGGGGGGGGGGGGACAACCCCCACTTTTACAAACCAAAAGTGAGCCAAGTAGGCTCACACTAATCCGATGTAGCATTAGGGCCTTTGGGCCGTTAGCATAGATCAACGAAAAAAAATTAAGCATTTAATGGCATGAATCGCTAATCACCATCATGCATACCACACACGTTCCTCGCTTAATTTCGAGGATGCATTAATCCTTGTCCTTTTAAGATATTCTGTAACACCCGCAAGAGCGTCCTTCTGACCGCCGAGACGCTATCGCGCGAGATTACGGTCGGCTTCAGTTCCGACCAAAAGGACAAGCTAATGGATATAGCCGCCAATATCAAAACCAAGAAAATACAGGTACATAAATTAACATAAAATGACTATTAATCGTGCTAAAGTCCTAAATTCTAACGTTTGAAGTAGGTTGATCAATACGGAATAAATCACGGCATGATTTTTTGGGTAGTATAAACCATTATGTATAAAAATGGCATGTGGTTTTGTATGTTTTTTTTTTATCATTGCCAGCTTGTATAGCCTGACCAAAAATATATAAACCCTGCATTGGTGTCACCACTGTATCTTTTATACGGTAACTCATAGTATAGTCCATACAAAAATTAGTTCCAAAATTTTCCGCAATATGGCGAGGGTTTTTATTTTTCTAGTCATGTTATATAATGAGAATATAACTCGAAGTTGACACGGACAGAAAAGCGAAGTGCAAAGGCAAGCAGTGTGTAAATTTGTGTATTATGAAAAGTTCTTACACAATCACATAGTGAACGGAATTTGATATTTTACAGCATATTATAAGCTTATTTACAAAAGTAGGATACTATCATTACAATCTGTAGGTAAACGATTATTATAAATAGTAAGCGATTCTTGAACCGAATGAATAAGTTATGATAATTGAATATGTTTTTCTCACTCTGTGGTGCAGATAAACAGCGCGAGAAGACGTATGCCTGAGAAAGTTTTTTGATGTCATAAGGACCGAGCAAGGCAACCGAGCAGTCGGAGCCTTATGGTGACTACCGACGACCATTATAGACATCCGCACAAACAAAAGTTATACAAATGCGTTGCCCTCCTTTTCTCTATCCTCCAATGAGCCACCGGAAACTCACAAATCGCATGAAACGCGTCAGCATTACTGTCACTTAACGCCGGTCGTGCCGGCCCAATTCGGCTGCAAAGAAGCACCTCTTACCTTACTTCTAGTTCAAATAGTTTTGACAAATTGTAATTAGTGCAGACTGGATTTGTGTGGTTCTTAGTTCACAGTCCAAAGAATCTTCTAGATTTCTCTATAAAGTTCTGGACTACTAACAGTACCTAGAGTTATTAGTACCATGGACAAAAGTAATTATTGTATATTTTGTCAGTCGTTAATAATAAGTGGAGTCGGCTGTCACCACGCTGGTCTTCTGTTCGAAGAGAGACAGATAATAGAGCAGGCGTTCAGGAACAGGGAACTGCCGATCCTCATAACAACCACCACTTTGGGTAAGTCCTACAGAATTTTATGAAACTAGCGGTGCGGGGGAGGGGCATATTTTTATCAAGCCAAGCTTGATAAAAATATTTTAATCAAGCTTGGTCAAACCGTTCTTGAGTTATAAGATGACATACAGGCAGACAAAAATAAAAAATAGTTGATTCTGAATCACCGCATCATAAAATGATTATTTATCACAAAATTTGATGAAAAAATCAACGTACAGCACCAATAGTGAATAGATTTATATAGTGGTATAGACTATAATAGGCTTCATAGGCCTCTCACAGGCCTATGTTCACCAGTGGAAGGATAGAGGCTGATGATGGTGACGATGACGATGATAGACTATAGATATATACCTATAGATATTACAGTATTTTTTTATTTTGATTTTTACGGATTTTAGAGGAGTGTCAGTGCTCTGATAACCAGAGTTGCTGTAAAGAATTCGAAACGTCGGACGTGTGATATTTTAATAAGCGGTGATAAAATCTGTAAAAGTTGATTCATTATAAAACCAAAACCTTAAACTGCAAGTTAGTTTAACTAGCTGCAGTCACACGATTAAAATTGGACGGACCAAAGCTAGAGATTCAAAGGATTTTTCAGAGTTCCGTAGCCAAATGGCAAAAATTATAGATTCGTCATGTCCGTCCGTCTGTCTGTCTGTCTGTCTGTCCGTCCGTATGTCACAGCCACTTTTTTCCGAAACTATAAGAACTATACTGTTGAAACTTTGAAGTAGAAAAAAAACAAAAATTTTGGGGGTACTTAGAACTGAAACTCAAAAAAAATTTTTCATCCAACTCATACGTGTGGGATGGGATATCTGTGAATAGGTATTTAAAAATGATATTGAGGTTTCCAGTATCATTTTTTTCTAAACTGAATAGTTTGCGCGAGAGACACTTCCAAAGTGGTAAAATGTGTGCCCCCCCTGTAACTTCTAAAATAAGAGAATGATAAAACTAAAAAAATATATGATGTACATTTCCATGAAAACTTCCACCGAAAATTGGTTTGAATGAGATCTAGTAATTAGTTTTTTTTAATACGTCATAACTCATAAATCGTAAACCGCAATTTACCTTTCTTTCAATCAACTCAAATATATAAAAAAAAAACATTAATTTCATAAACATAAACCTTATTTTTTGTTAAAGTGTCTAATGTTGTATATTATGTAATGGTACGGAACCCTTCGTGCGAGAGTCCGACCAGCACTTGGCCGGTTTTTTAATTTTTATTTTGTAGAAATAATTAAAATTCGTCCTTGTTTTTTTGGGCCTTTAGTGTATTAGGCGCTAACCGCGAAGTCTTTATCATTTTCTGGTTTGTAAAAAAAAATAGTTTTCAGTACATATCAATAGATGCAGAAAAATATTAAGTGCAATTAATAGATAGATGCCAGTACACTAAAACGATTCATTGTAATAAAAGGGAAACGAAGTACTTTGAGATATTGTCAGGTACCTACCATTACGAAGGATTATTATCTTCTAAAGTAAAAATCAAGCGGCCACATCTGTGAATCCCTTCACTTATGTTCCATATAATATACTAGCTGTTGCCCGCAGCTTCGCCCGCGTTAACATGCTTAACATCCCTTCTGTTAGTTATATCGTGATGTTATATAGCCTATAGCCTTCCTCGATAAATGGGCTATCAACACTGAAATAATTTTTCAAATCGGACCAGTGGTTCCTGAGTTTAGCGCGTTCAAACAAACAAACAAACTCTTCAGCTTTATAATATTAGTATAGATTATATTTGTGCAATTATTTAACACATATAATAATAAAGATAATCGTAGGTAATAAATCAACGGTGTTCATCTAATATATAAAATTCTCGTGTCACGGTGTACGTAATTGAACTCCTCCGAAACGGCTCGACCGATTCTCATGAAATTTTGTGTACATATCGGGTAGGTCTGAGAATCAGTCAACATCTATATTTCATCCCCCTAAAAGTTAAGGGTCCACCCCTCAAATTTTAAAAGTTAACGCGGTCGAAGCTGCGGGCTACAGCTAGTATAATATATACTAAGTATATTCACCAAGTGCAAGTATGGTGATGATAATGATGATGATGATGATGATGATGATGATGATGCTTTCCAAGCCTATTTCGGCTACGGCTGGTAAATAAATATAAAAGAGTCAAGTGTCATTACGTTGAAAGCTCGTATGTATTTGTAGGTCGTATGTACGGGTGTCGTGACATATTGTAATGGCAATATTTATATTTTTGCACAATCGCCTAGTTTTGTTGCTAATCATCATACAACAGATTTGTTTTTGGCGTGTCCCTCAAAATGCTACCTTCATTTCTCGAAGTTCAAAGGATTTGAGTTCCTTGAAAATACTTGAAATGTATTATGTAGGTATATCGTTTTCTCATATACCATATGGATTACAACGGAGGGAGGTAGAATTTCTCCCGTAAAGCAGCTTTATCCTGCTCCTGTTATTTCTGTTTCGAAAATAAGAGCAGGACAGACAAATTTTAAGTAATGTGTTCTTACAAAAACGTTTCGAAACGTGTTTTTTATGTAATATAACAAAAAATCACAGTTTTCAGATTTGTCCCTTTACTTGTGTTGTGAGATATAGATTCTTACCAAATTTCAAAATTTTATGTCCTTATAAATTTGGTTCGACAGACCGACAGACAGGCGGACAAGAGAGTGTTCTGTAAGGGTTCTGTTTTAACATTCTGAGGAACGGAACCCTAAAAAAATTGGTTGTCTGTAAAGTTGGTTAACAGACGATAGTTTAACGTGACAACGTCATAACAAAACGCAAGAGTACAATGAGCGCAACGAGACAATGGGCGCAACGGGACTTTGAGCGTAACGGGACATTAAGCGTTACCGGACAATTTCGTACATGCAGCCGTCGTTCATCACGTTGTCACGTCAAAAGAAAAGGCAGAACGGTACATAAACTCTATAATCCCGATCTCTTCATCACATCTTCAAACGTCGCGAGTCACACGTAAAACATAACGCACGGAAACGGAAATTACGATAAGCAGAAATAAGCTTCTGTATTTGGCAGTCTCGTACGTGGTACTTTCACCAGATCAAAAACTCCCATCCTTTCTGAACTATCTAATGTGTATATGACGTAATTGTTCTTTTTGTTGAGACAGTTCTACTCGTGTCAGGTTCAGGATGGGAACCTGGGTTTTAGGTTTATAATTTTTTTTCTTTTCTTTTCCTCTCCCTAAGGTTGTCTGGTAGAAATCTCTACCTTAGCGATAAGGCCGCCTTTTGTGTACATTTTTTTCTGTAATTTCCATGATTGATTTCTTTCTTTCTTTCTGGGCCTAGAATGACACGACGTCGCGGGTAATGCTTAGTGGCGGCCAGGCAGTCCTCTCTTAAGAGGAGTAGTCTGGCCTTTTACCGGGCTAGCCTGTCGCTGAGGTGCTCTCGTTGCCTGCAGATCCGAGACCCTCTAAAAGCGGCTGAGGGCGCTCGCAGTTATTTAAGTTTGAGTATGCAAGTGTGAGTCCCACATAGGGTTAGGAACCACCCAGGTATCTGGCTACGTCCATAAAGATTTCTCTGCGCCGCATAAAAAGGAAAAAATAAAGTTGAGACAGTTCAACAGATTGGTGCGCGGTGCCATTTCAGTGACAGGCCGGTGGGATGGATGAGCTGTGCCTTGTCTGACTGGGTACCACCCAGTCAGACAAGGCACAGCTCTTTCATAAAACAGCTTTTCTATGTTTTGAAAGGAAGAATAAGACTGGCAGTATACTTACTGGCATCGTGACTTATCATATTGCGTCCCAGGATAATGATAATGACCCCACCATGGTTCAGGCCTAGACGTGGCTGTAAGGCTCAGTAGCCTAAGGTGTGCCCAGCACCTTGGGCGAAGCTAATTGAGCCGAGGGGGCTCTTTGTACCCCTCTTATAAGAAAAGGGGACAAAAGAGCGGGGGGCAAGGGGCGAGGACGGGAACCTCACCCCATTGTACTGTCCCGACGTTGGGAGGGGTTCTACTGTGGTGCGGGACAACCCCTCTCGAGGTGGCGTCGGTCCCCTGATGGGCTGCCTAGCCGTCGAGGTGCCTGTTAGCTCATTAGATCCGGGGCACCTCACCAAAGGCCGCATTAGTGGCACTCGCCGGGTTTTAGTGGGTAGAGCTGCATCCACTTACCACCTTTAGGGCTCAGCGAATCCCACATACCCGCCTGGGGAGACCCACTCCCCCGCGGGATGCCTCAGAGCATTTCCCGGCGTTAAAGGAAAAAAAAGGATGGATGAACAACTTTGTACAAATATTGTTTTCTAATGTTTGCGAATGCGAATTTCACTCATTATAATGAACAATTTTTACGAATTTAAAAACTTTGATTGGTTTTTTTTTATATTTAAATTTAAAAAAGATACAGTTAGCACTTTCTGCGTATGTAATGATACCTCACTCCTCCCGTGACCATGGTTGCTGTAAAGTATCCGAAACGTCGGGCTTGTGAAAATCTTAATAAACCGCGATAAAATCCGTAATTTTTTTTTATAGAAGAGGGGGCAAACGGACAGTTGGTTCACCTGATGGTAAGTGATAGCGACATCCACCGACACCCGCTACACCAGAGGGTTAGCAGGTGCGTTGCCGGCCTTTCAAATTTATGCTTTTTTTATGTTAGTTGGATAGGCAAACTGGCAAACGTGCCACCTGATGGTAAGTGGTCGACGTCGCCCATGAAAATAAACCAGTTTACCTGGAACGAGCCCCGGCAACTCATTTATGTGTTGCCTATCCTGAGACAAGATGTTGAGTCTCGGTGCCAATAATTACACTGCCTGTCTTGCCCTTCTCTCCGAAACACAGCAAAGCTGTTTCACGGGAGAAATAAGCAAGATGGTGGTACCCATGCAGCCGGGAGCGCGGCACAGCGCTACCCTCCCACCGGTAAGCTCTTTTCTTGAAGGTCCCTAAATCGTAACGGTTCGGAAACACCGTAAGTGGCAGCTGATTCCATTTATTCGTCGTGCGAGGCAGGAAATAAAATAAAAATAGAGTTGTTGCGGATTTACGAACATCGAGATGGTGAGGGTGAAATTTGGATCTTTTCCGCGATGTCCGGTGGTGAAATTCTGCTGCAGGTATTAGTCCGAACAATTCCTCAGAACACTCCCCGAGGTAGATGCGGTAGAAGATGCAGAGCAATCCGACATCTCTGGGGGGCAACCCCCCAATCAAAAGTGAGCCGAATGGGCTCACATCAATCCGTTGAAGCATTAGGGCCTTCGGGCCATTAGCATAGATCCATCCGAAAAAAAAAAAAAAAAAAAAACCGACATCTCTATATTATTATTGTAAATATATAGTTTCATTAAAATTTTGTACAAAATTTCAATGTTTTGTTATATTGAAACAACTACGGACTTTATCTCGGTTTATAAAGATTTGTTCATGCGATAACTGCGGGAGGACTGAGTTGCCACACTTATGAACCGACTTCTAAAAAAAGATGGTTCTCAATTCGGATGTTTGTAATTTTTTTGGTATCTTCCTGCCCTAATCGTATACCAATAAAGTACATATTATGGATGGAAATGACAAAATTTAAATATCGTTTTTTTACCATTAGGATCCTCTAAAATCATGACTTAGGGTTTTTTTTAAATTGAATTTTTTTAAATTAAATTTATCGACTGATCTTAATAGCGTTAAAGCTTCGGAGCGGAATTCAGCTTGCATTTGATATTATATTTTATCCCCCTCTTAAAGGTGGATTTTAACAAAAACCCTACTAAATTATCATAATAAAGATATTCGCAAAGGGTGCCGTGTTTATATAGTGCTGTTTCATTTTAATAAAACAATAAATTCTTAAAACAAACCAGATTTCTCACATTCGGTTAGTAATGTGTGCCGTGGTCTCGTCCATTATACTAAGTTATTTTTGTTGTAATGTCACGTCGGTTTGAAACATGATCTAACTCGAGATATTCTTTCTTTTTTTTGTTATTTTATCTAAATTTATATTTATTATACAAAACATTGTTTTCAAGGTATTTTAAATAAAAGTACGTATATTTATTCGCAAAATACGTTTGCTAAATGTGCGATAAGAAAGTAAGTTAATGGAGTATAGAATTTAAAAAATCCTAGCTTATTTTCCGCAATGAAAACAATGATTTTTTTAGAAATATTAATTTGAAACTGGAAACTGGTTTTCCAGTTCTTATAGTTTCGTATCTTTTTTACCTGCCTTTAAGAGACGTGTAGAGATTTTGAACTAATCTTCACTTAGGTAGTGAATTAATAGTTATTTTCATTGATTTATATATATCATATATTCTTTAACGCCGGGAAATGCTCTGAGGCATCCCGCTGGAGAGTGGGTCTCCCCAGGCGGGTATGTGGGACTCACTGCAACCGAAAAGCTGGTAAGTGGACGCAGTTCTACCCACTAAAACCCGGCGAGTGCCACCAATGCCACCTTTGGTGAGGTGCCACAGATCTGTTGAGCTAACAGGGCACCTCGACGGCTAGTCAGTCTCTCAGAGGACCGATGTCACCTCCACAGAGGGGTTGTCCGTACCACAGAACAACCCCGCCAACGTCGGGACAGTACAATGGGGTGAGGTTCCCGTCGTCACCCCTTGCCCCCTGCTCTTTTGTCCCCTCTTCTTATAAGAGGGGTACAAAGGGGTGCCCCCTGGGCTCAATTAGCTTCACCCAAGGTGCTGGGTACACCTTAGGCTACTGAGCCCCACCGCCACGTCAACGCCTGAACCATGGTGGGGTATAATACTTATATTACGAGGGCGGCACTGAAAATTTTGGGAATCAAGGAAGTGACACAACATTACTATTTAAAAATGTATTTATCGCTTTTCGAAGTATTCTCCGCGAAATTTGACACATTTTTCCATACGATGGAACCAATCATTGAAGCAACCATTCCATTATGAATTTGGGGTCTCCAAAATGGCCGTTTTGTAGGCATCCACAACTTCTTTAAGCGATGAAAATCTCTGACCACGCAATTTATTCTTTATTTTAGGGAAAGTATAGAAATCATTAGGGTTTAGGTCGGGGCTGTACGGCGGATGGTCTAATAATTCTATGTTTTCTTGCTCTAAAAACTCTTTTGTTCTGTGCGCGGTGTGAGAGTTCGCATTGTCTTGATAAAGGATGATGCGGCGGTTGCAGTTCTCTTTACGGAGAAACGACCTGTGGCAAACATGCTAGCATACCATTCTGCATTAACCGTTCTTTGTCCCTCAAGAGGAATAGTCGCAACATGGCTGGTTGTGGAGACAAACGTGGCCACCATTTTTTTGCAACACTCCGTGAACGAACAATTTTTGTTGGCTTTAACTCATTTTCGAACACCCAAACCCGTGACTGGTTTTTTGATTCGGGTTCGTACGCGTATATCCAGGATTCGTCACCTGATACGATATTGTATACAGCAATTGAGGATCCTGCGTGGAATCTTTCGAGAGTTCTGAAGCACCAAGTAACGCGAGCCGCTTTTTGCTCTTCACAGAGCAAATGCGGTATCCAAACAACTTTTTTACACCTAATTGTTCATGCAAGATTATTTGTATTTGACTCATGCCAATGTCTAAAGTTGCCTGAATTTCGCGGTATGTCACATGTCGATCTTCCTCAATCAGCTTACGCACAGCATCATCGTTTTCTTGGGTGACTTCAGTTTTTGGACGACCTTGACGGGGATCATTATTGAGCTTGACACGTCCACGTTGAAATTCAGAAAACCAGCGAAAAACTGTGGTTTTGGATGGGGCTTCATCAGCAAATGCAGAAATCATCCGGTCGACACACTGTTTTTGTGTTAAGCCACTTCGAAAGTCATAACAAATCATCGCTCTAGAATTTTCTCGAGTCAATTCCATTTTCTCAACGACTAAACAAGTTTGACAAGACCTTGTGACAAGACCGAGAATCTTTTTTTAAATAAATAAATGGTATTCGATTTTTTAAACCAAGGAGTTTTCAATTAAAAAGATTTTAATATGACAGGAACAGTGGAAATATTCCAAATGTTTAAATAATTTCGCATTCAAACCAATTTTGTACGTCGTGACACGTCACTAACATAATATTTTAATACTAGAGTTCCATGGCATTGCTCATAGCTACAAAGTTCGAGCACATAAAAGTTTCATCGCAATCGGATGAGGGGGTACCACCCCGGTCGTGCCGGTCAATGTGGCTACAATGCAGCAATGGCACTACCCCTTACAATATCTATACAGATAAATAAAATTGTAGTGTCTGTTTGTAATTTCAAATTTACAGCTTTTCACTAAATGCATATGAAAGTATAAACGGTACCTACTTACATCAAAAAAGCATTTTTTTTTTACTTTTGTCTGTCTGTCTGTTAGTTTCGGCTAATCTCTGAAACGGCTGGTCCAATTCAAATCATCATCAATGCGGATACGGCTGTAAATCTAAGTAAACGCGGGCGAAGCTGCGGGCAACAGCCCGTCATTAAAGAAAATTATAACCCCAGGATTATCCAGAATATTTTTTCATTGGGTAGTAGTTTTTTTGGTTCCCACATATAAACTGCGCCGAACGTCTAATAAAATACATAATATCTGCCTTTTGTGTTAAAATTAAATCGTTTTCTTAGCGATGGGCGTAAATTTGCCGGCGCATCTCGTTATCATTAAGAACACCCAACAATATGTTAATGGGACATATCAGGTGAGTAAAGTTTATATATATCGAACCTAATAACCATTTTTAAAAGAGATTTAGATAAAATAATTCGGAGTAATCTAAAAAGGTTATTTATTTTTTATTTAATGAACTAATTACAGTAGCGGGATTGTACTGTTCAGGGCTCTTAGCGTCCACTTTTGCACAAGTCATTGAGCATATAACCGGAATAGAGCGGTTTTTTTTGAATGGTCTACTTTTAGGCCTGATGGCCTTGATCGGAACAGTAGGTGAGCAGATGGCTCACCTAATAATTATTTGGAAGGGGGTCGCCCTTCACCGCCCCGCAGGTGGCGCGGCTCGTCGCGCGTGCTACTCGGGAGATTAGGATTTAGACTAGTCAAATCCAATATGGCCGACGAATCTTTTTCGGTTGAAAAAAAAAATAGAGCTTTGAGAGAAAAATTATGGCTTACATTACTATTCTATTCGGTTATATGCTCGATGGCTTGTGCCAAGTTCTTTTTCTTTTTTTCTCAGCCTATTCTGAGACAAAACAAGTCATAGTTGCAGCACCACATCGCCCTTCATTCCGAAACAGCAAAGCTGTTTTACGGAAGAAATACCTAATCAGAAATCAGAATGGTGGTGGGATTTTTTAAATAAGTGGAGACCACGTTTAGGTAGACGAAGTGTTGGTGGGAAGACAATCTCCCTGCAGAGGCCGGTCCATGTTGGATGCGAGTGGCGAGGGATCTGCTGTCTTGGCGTTCATTGTAAGAGGCCTATGATAAAGATCGCATTTAACTTTCATCCATTTATCTTATATTAAATTAATGCGACTACTCACGATTGCAAGTTTATCATAAACTATACCTATAAGACTTACTTATCTTATTGTATTCACTAACAGGAATACAGCATAAGTACAATATTGCAAATGGTAGGAAGAGCTGGACGGCCGCAGTTCGACACAGAAGCGACCGCAGTCATCATGACACGGTTGACAGACAAGGTAAGTGCACATTTACAGTTCCTTGAAGAGCTTATTTTTCCAAGAAGATTAATAGCCTACTGTAAGTAAAAGGTGGTGGTAGAAGAATGCGCTGGTACCGCGCAGTAAAAATCCCAGCGCGTCGAAATTCTAATTTTCCTACTGTTCTTACTTGACCATAAGATGCACTATTAAAATTATCTCCCCACCATGGTCAAGCCTTGTCGTGGCGGTAATAACTATAGCTAACTTTAAATGCTTACTTAATGTTTTGTACACCAGATGTGAAAAGGAATATTTCTATAATATGGCCTCCCTTTCCTTACATTAAATTTATCATCATCATCACCATCACCCGCCTTTATCCGTCCTCTGCTAAACATAGGCCTCAATCAATGAACGCCAAGACGGCCGATCCCTCGCCACTCGCATCCAAGACGGACCGGTCACCGCCTGAAGATGGTCTTTCCTTCTGGTTAATGGTCGACCAATAATCACTTCGTCTACCTAAACGCGGCCTCCACTCTAGAACCTTAGTGCCCCATCGGCCATCCGTTCTCCTGAGTGTGTGACCAGCCCACTGCCGCTTCAACGAGCATATTAAATTTATAATCTCTTATGTTTGTTATAAAAATATAAAATTTCTTTAGTATACAAATAGCAATAGAGTTCACGTTCAGTAGACGAAATAATGATTATAACGACAAGATATTATTTGACGACCTCTGTGGCTCAGTGGTAAGCGCGTTGGCGCTTAAGCCGGAGAAGCGGTTCGAATCCCGCCAGGGAACAAAAAAATATTTTCTGTGTACCTGGGTCATGGATGTGTATTATATAATAAAAATCTTAAATATATGTATAGTATAAAATTATTAAATATATTTCCGTTGTCTGGCAACCGTAACACAAGTTCTTCGAGAACTTACGACGGGACCAGATGGACGTGGTGTAAAAGCGTCCATAGATATTATTATTAATTTGTGTATAGTGCATGAATAGTATATAATAATAGTATATAATAATAATATTGAAAATCATACAAGGAGCGGGAGAATAATCATTTAAAATATTACAAAATATTCTTTATTTTATATTATAAAATATTGCATACAAAAATTATAAACTGCTTAATCATAATATAATATTAATTCTAAGATTCTATGACAAATGTTATTCTTATTTCGACATAGTTGACTACATCACAGAGTTGGTAACTTAAAATTGGAATGTTTTAGAAAATTAGTGGGGTTACAAAAATATGAACTGATGTTAATACAAGAAATTTGAAAAATAGACGTGGCAGGATTTTCTCTAAAACTAATTATCTAAATATAAAACACTAAAAAACTAAAAAAGACTAAAAAACTAATGATATTGGTATCTGATTTTCACTAGATATAGAAAACAAAAAACATACAAATTTCATACAAAATACACCTGAGCGTAAATATACTAGCTGTTTTTGACATGGTCTTTTATTTATACATGTATGTAAATATTTGACTATTAGTAGAAAAACAGTCAAATATTTACAGGAATCTAATTAAAATTTGAATCACATTTCAACTTTACACAAAAATATAACTAATTCGTCATATTGTCACATACATCTGCAAATCTCAATTTCTTGCGTTTACTTATAACATACCAATAAGTTAAAAACATTGCGTCGATCACATACACAATATATTCAAAAAGTATTTATTTTATTGATTCCACCAAATTGCTAGTTGAAATTCAAGCCAATAGGTCTTTTATATTTATATCTCAAACTTCGCTAATATACAATATAGTCTCACTTAACAAACTATTTAAATATTATCGACTTTGCACGATATAAAATTTCATCTTTAAAATTATTTATTAGACAAATCACATATTTTTATAGTTCCCTTTTCTATTTTCGTTATTAATATCTGGTTGTATATATGACCGATGATAATTATTTTTCGGCTAGCATTTGCTACTCTCGTATAATATTTTGTCATTGTTGTTATTATTGTTACTTAAAGTTACGGTATCACATTTTTCAATTATTGGCCTTTACCGAAGGGATTCGCGTTGTCTTCGAAGGTAATTTTGGGTACGAATCCACTGTCGCCTTCGACTGTGTATTCGACGGTCATGAGTCTACCATCGGGTAATAGCACTCTGTATCCTCCAATGACCTTGCCTTGGGCATCTCCTACTTCGTTGGCACCGAAATATAACGCCTTTTCTTGATCCTCTACGTCGTATTTGTATTCATACTGCAAGAGTAAATAAAAATAATTAGAATATTGCATTGGAAAAGTTATTAAACAGTCATAGTTTCAGTGTGTTACACAAAAATAGTGGGATAGCATAAAGTTTCAAAGAATTAAAGGTCCCATATTTTATAGGTATGCCAAAAATGAAACCTATTAAGTATATTGATATCCTTCTCAGGGTTTTCAGAAGAGGATCAATATAATACATTGAGCCCTAAGTAGCAATGCAACGCGAGCGTAGATCTGTCATACACTGGTCATACATTAGGCGAATCTATTGCTTAATATCTCTTCCTTATAGGAATTATCCGGTGGGAGGGAAGCGCTGTGCCGCGCTCCCGGCTGCACGGGTACCACCATCTTGCTTGTTTCTCCCGTGAAACAGCTTTGCTGTGCTTCGGAGAGAAAGGCAAGACAGGCAGTGTAATTACTGGCACCGAGACTTAACATCTTATGTCTCAGTATAGGCAACGCATAAATAAGTTACCTGGGCTCGTTCCAGGTATACTAGTTTATGTTCATGGGCGACGTCGACCGCTTACCATCAGTACGTTTGCCAGTTTGCCTATCCAACTAACACATAAAAAAATACCCTGCCTTTATATTCTCGTGAAAAGCAACTTGGAAGCCTCTACTTGTTTAATGTGGTAGAGGTTTCCTTAGTACTTCTAAAAACTCAACATTCATAACAGGTTTGAGCACGCATTCGCCAACAGTATCCGATATTGTTAATGATCCAAATTTATTTCCAAAATGCTATCTCAGGTTACCAATTCCATGAACCAGTTAACCGTTATACTTCTTTGGAAAAATAAAAATAAAATGTTTTTGTTTCATGAAACTAATTAAAAACAAGACTATTCTTCCGCCTTCGTTCGTCGTGAGTAAAAAATATACCGTAGTCTTCCTTGAAGATTTAACATATTCGTTGATACCTGATTATACGTTAATGCATGTATTATATCATCTTCGTATTGTATGATAATGAATTACTTTAAAATATTCCAATAGAAACAATTTTCATAAATATACATTTTATAATCGCCATTTTTAGCAAAATTTACGATTTGAATTTATTTTAAATGTGTGAAATAAAATAGATATTTATATTACAAATAAATTTATCTATTTATGTTATTATATCAACAAATTTACAAAATTCTTCCATTACATACATTCCAAGGTTTCTCCATTACTACTACTGAGTGTTAGGAAGATTGATCTCTTCTTTTGGATATACATTTTGTTGTTGCATACATATTTGTGGCTCATATCTTGGCGTTTATTGATAGAGGCCTGTACACTGCAGTGGATGATGAAACTTTAATAATGATGGAGATCCTTTTAATATCGTTTTTTAAATTGACTTTTTAATTGTATGAAAAGTGCTCTTAGTCTCGCTTTTTAGCAGGACCAAAATAATACCACAACTAAATTTGTGTCTCTATTTACTATTTTCGCCATTATTAGCAACTATGTCACGGCCAACCAGTTCAGCTTGTCAATCAGAACCATGGAAGTACAAATAGTAAAATACTTTATTTACCATAAATTATAATAAACCGTTATTGTTACGACAGAGATGCACGTAACTGTATAGGGCATTTGACCCATCGTGTATGAAGGACGACACGGAATATTCAATGATTAGACCGTTTAAATACCTATACTTTGATATTATATTATTGTGTATTATGATATTTATGGTATGAGAAACAAACTAAGTAATTTTTTGAACTATGATATTTTTACGTAGTAAAATTATGATTAATTTGATGCATATATCTTATTTGTTTGTTATATTGAAACAACTTTTACGGATTTTATCACGGTTAAATATATATATATATATATATATATATATATATAATACATGAACAAAATTCTACACTTATATATTCGAGGCACCAAAATGCCTCCTTGCGGGACACCATCTAAAAAAACTCAATAACCGCGACAATTACTTTATGTATTGTACAGTCATATTTAATCCCTTAGTTCATAAAACAATGTAATTCAATTAGGTTTTTCATTGTAGTGCTAGAAATACGCGATAAACATCAAAATAACGAGTAAAGAGCAGGCACAAAGACGGGTAAACGCAATTGCGTCCAATTAGCCGGTTCACGCCACCAAGTTCACATCGTTAGTAGTATAATGGTATATCTGATGGTTTAAAATGTTAGATTAGTGCGCTATGAGTAGTCATTATTGTAGTAGTAATTATTATATCATCAACAGTTTTTAGTTACATCGTTTTGTAAAAATGTCCTATTCAGTTTGATATAATAGATAAGACACACTCAGGAGAACGGATGGCCGATGGGCCAATAAGGGAAGACCATCTTCATGCGGTGGCCGGTCCGTGCTGGATGCGAGTGGCGAGGGATCGGTCGTCATGGCGTTCATTGAAGTTCAGCAGTGGACGGATACAGGCTGATGATAATGGGGGTAGATAAGATGTTTCGCTTTTAACAATATTGCATTATAATCTTTACTATTTTTGCATAATTTGACTGTTACGCATGTGTAAGATATTTTTTATTTAATATATGCCCCAAGCTACAACCGACTTCGTTTTACATGTGGCTTCTTAAAATACAATTGATAATAATCCATTAAAAGCAAAAATCATTTTTTTATATTTAATGTAAGTAATGGACATTAGTATATTCTTCGACGATCTTCACATACAAAAAAATTTTAGTGCTGATTACTAGTAGGTAGTAGGTACTCTTTAATTCAACAAATAGTTCGATTTATCAAAATGTGGAAATATTACAAAGTAAAAAAAATAATTGAAACTAACGTATCGCTAAATATAAATCGCTATAAAAGACAACGTGAAAGATCTCTAATTGCATTAAACATAAATTATTTATAAACTGAAGAAGGTCCCTAAAATAAAACAAATCCTTTCGATTGGACCAACAACAAAATAAAAGTAAAACGTGTGGGTGCGAATCCCACATTTGCGTGTGAATTTATTTAAATCTTGTTTAAAGTTTTCGAAATGCTAAATTTATTTTAAGATTTTTTTTATTAGATAAAACTTTTTTATCATAAATTTTTTTTAAGGTCGTAATGGCGAAACTTAATTTACGTCGAATAATTTAGGTACATACTTACTTAATTGAACCCTTCTCAATTGAAATAATGTTAGTACCTACATAATATTTGTATTATTAGTACAGTTTATTATTGAATTATAAAAAAAATCGAATATAAAATATAAGAATATAAGCTTTTGTTCCAAATATTGTTTTTGAACCTTGTAATAGTTTTGAGATATTATTTTTATATTCTTTATATACATGAAAGACGAAGAACCGGCTTGATAATTAAAAAAGGAAATTATTTTTTTAAATATGCATGTTAGTCAATGACTGCGGAAACTAATGAGTTGT
Source organism: Helleia helle (assembly GCA_963853865.1). NCBI lineage: Eukaryota > Metazoa > Arthropoda > Insecta > Lepidoptera > Lycaenidae > Helleia > Helleia helle. Next base: position 6,858,879 of record OY971429.1, read on the forward strand.
TGAATTGTATGACCGTAATTTAGTAGTTACAGTTATGTGTATTATTTTAATAGTAATTAATATTTTGCTACAACAATGAAGATGAACCTGAGATAAAATTGAATCTATTTAAGACGATAGCCTTGAGATAACAACGCTTGTTAAATAAATGTTTTACTTTAAATTTATTTCATTTAACATACATAGTTAGAGTAGAGCAAAATTTATAGACAAAACTAAGATCTTAGTTTTGTATAGAACGAGAAAAAAAAACATACCAAGGCGCGCCAGTATTTTTATTCACAAAATTCTAATCCTTACAAATTTAAATAAAGTAAGCATGTCGCAGCATGCAATAAAATCTTTAACTAACAACCAATTATTAGGTACCGATTTGACGTCTTTACTCTCGCCTCTAAACGAATAGCTCCTCTCGAATATAAACATATGAAAGTCTGTTTTGTCTTTATAAAGAAAAACCAAAGTTTCTAATATAATAAAAAGTTATCGTTAATCTATTACTAAAATAGTCTATAACAATGCTATGTTTCGTGAAACTTACCGGCATGGGCGGGTACTCCTCCTGTTGCGGTGCGGGCGCCGACGTCGCTAGTTGGACGCTCAGGCACGCCATGACAACGACACACGCCATGCACTTGATCATTATCATCTGCACAGATCATTAATATTACATTTAATTAAAACGTTAGATCCTGGATTTGTTGACGCGAGATATGTATGAACTTTGTATTATTAAATTCCTAAGGGTCGAACTACTACTATACTGTAATTCCTTGAAGTCTTTTTTATGCAAAGCTCAAGCAACAAGCTCGTCCATACGAAATAAATTTAGAAAAATTAGCTGACAAAATATGGAAAAAAGGCACTGCTATGTTTTGACATGGCTTATTTAATCGCATGATATGTTTTCATATTAAAAGAATACGGTCAGAATTGACTACTTGGGAAGCAGAGGAATAAGAAGTTTGTAGAAAAATACATATACAAAATATATCCTATATCTGAGCCTAAAAGTTTAGCTAATATAATTTATTCTTTATCTCTCTCTCTCTCTCTCTCTCTCATTTATATAATTTGATAATAATACTTGTAAAAAATCGTGTCTTACAATATTTGCTCAAAAATCCCTAGGACGGAAATAAGAACCTGTCAGTGAATTTACATTGAGTACTGTCTGCTCCAAGATAATTTATATCTCAACTTTAACAGAAAACATTTTTTACGACTTGATAATATTTCTGATTAAATCCAACCTATAGCTATAAAATAAATGGATATAATTCGTATAAAATATTTTGAAAATTGGTATTACATCATTTGAAAACTTTTTGTCAGTATAAAGCTTTTATTCTGTTTAAATGCATTTGAATATACAAATTCTGATATATTGGTATAAAATAGACTTATTAATTAATTAGTTAACTAGTATTAACAACAAAGGCAGAATCACAAAATATCTATTAAAAAGCTCGTAGAAGTATCAACTTTTATTAGGAAAAGCCCAACAATGTTGGAGTTTAAAGATTAAAACGTCTACAAACTACATTTAAGATTACTAACAGAATGAGACATAGAACAAGCTTTCGTAAATTAATTCTATATATATTTTGGGGTTCCCTTTAAACATTACTAAAGCGGCAAATTATAAAATATTAGAATATTAGTATTAACAAATGAGTAGAGCCTTTTTGCCTTTTTGGATTGCATATATTGCTGCTGATAAGCCTTGTATTCAAGAACATAAATGAAAATTTTTATACGTAGTTATTTTCTTACCTAAAATATAGCATTCAATACTTTCATCATATAAAATAACATTTTTGTAGCAATTATGTATATGTATATTAATATTTATGTAAATTGAGGTCACAACTACAAGTCAATAATTAAGGTCTGTTCGACCTCGCGTGATCGACTCCTGAGGGAAAAACATTGTCTCACTCGCAATCATATTGCAGACATGTGATTGCAAACTTAATTGAGTGTTTTTTAGCAAATAATGACTTGGTGAAGGAAATTTCTTTATTAATATGTGTAACTATTGTCGATTGTTTCCTATGCTTTCCTTGACAGAGCATTCTTGGTAAACCTGTACTGCGGTGATTATGTGGGAGGATCGCGTGTTCGATTCCTTTTATTTTTATATATTAACTTTGAATATATTTTTATTCAGTATGTATGTCTGAACCACTACTAACTTGGCTGCTCGAATTGCTTGAATCTAAAATATAATAATTTATAATATATACTTTTTATATCAATATATTTATTCAAAAGTTTCAAAAGGTAATTGTTTTAATGTAGATTATTACATAGAACAATTATTACATAGTTAATTTTATATTAATGGACAAATCCTGAATCCGTGTGAAGTCGAGATTTTGAACTAGTTTTTGCTAAGTATTAAAGACCACTCAATGTCAAAGTCACTTATGAAAGACAAGTGTCAAGTGTGATCTCGTCACCCGGGTTCTCACATTTTTGTCGAACGGAGAACAATTGTCGCTGCCTTGCGCAACTGATAACGATCTCAATATTGCTCTAAATGAAATAAAACAATTAGCAATTTGTAAATATTGCTGTTTAGAAATAATCTATTTTATTTTAATGCAAAATATTTACAGTAATAATTAATATTAGTTGATCTCTACGAACTTCTTCCTAACGTCTTTTGCCCACTGCTCTTTTTACAGCAATTCCCGTGCTTGTTGTACCTACAATTGTTGTTAGTTTACAAAACAAGATACATTTTTTATGATTGTAAGGCTTGCGTTAAGACATAATCATGACTTAACAAAATACCAATAACAGATGAGTAGAGCTGCATCCACTTACCACCTATAGGGCGCAGCAAGTCCCACATACCCACCTGGGGAGACCCACTCCCCCAAGGTATGCCTCAGAGTCAAAAAAAAATGGATAGGCATAGTAATTATTGGCACCAAGCAGACTATTTTGCGACCTACTACGTATTCCAATTTTGAATGTCTTAAGATCAGATAACTTGTCTGCCTGTATGTCATATCTACATGTATAACAATTTGTAGATGGATGAAGATGTAACGATATGTGTTAGTCGGCCTTCGCCTAGTTGTAAGAAGGATCTCCGTGCAATCGTCAAATCCTTACCCTCAAAAGGCTACTGTTGTATTAGAAGCGAAGACGCTCCTTTATTTTCAAACTAATTATTCATTTAAAAATTTTTATTTAAGAAGATTTAATAAACCGATGGAACGAGTCATTAAAGTTATAAGGCTTATGAAATTGATGAATTTTTGCCATAATACAAATAAAAGTTTGCAACAATACCGAGACATAGAGACCGAGCTTTGAAGCTCAGTGTTTCAACATTACTTACACTCTCCAAACATAAAATGTAAAGTAGTTGATTATAGTCTATAATATTTTTTTATTTATTTAAATTATTTTAACTATATTTTTAAATTTTATTTATTTATTTTTCTGAGTTCGACTTCCTGACTTATAATTTATCAAATTCGCAAATTATTTATAAATGGATAAAAAAAACTCACCGTTACTGAACAACACACGAAAACACAAAAATACAAGGAGTTACTTGCAGCGAGTAAAGTCGACTGGTGGCGCGCCCTTGTCTCGCACACGTTTTATACATGAACCCAGAGACCTCGGCCAGTATGAAGATGCTGTAACGCTGATCCTCATGAGCTGTATCGATAGCTTCGACAACAACGACAATGGTCTTAGAACGTCGTACAAAAGTTTTCGTAACGTATTTCGCGTCAATTATTTCATAATGTATGCGTTTCGGATATCAAGCGATTAAAATTGTGTGACCGTGAACGTCTAATTCGTCGTATGATAAAAAACCTCGATTAGGAAAAATATTCCTGGGCAATAATGTTTTAATGCGTAGAAACACTAATTAGCTCTTAAATGCTGACCATAAAAGATGAAGCTGAAGAAATATTTTAGGCAACTAGTTACAAACAGAAAACCCATCTAGTCATTTAACTGGGAAAAGTTGATATTCAATGAAGGGGTTATTATTATTAGCAGATAAAAGAAACATCTGGGAATACTTTTTAGGAAAAGCTTAAATCCGTAAACGTTCAAATGTATTGAATTCGTAAAGGTTATTATTGACCGGAGTTACGATGATGAGAATACTATTTTCCGTGTTATCCTCTTATTAATAAAAATAAACTGACAGTCACACAACGTTACCGTGGTTAAAGTTCGTAAGAATTTGCGTTACAGGTACTAGAAACGCAAATTAATTTATGAAATTTAGATGAATTTTTAGAAACACATCCACATCAAATATATTATCATTACTTATTATCAGCAATTGGCGGGATTCGAACTCATGACCGCTGCATGAAAGGGTCTAATAAATAATAATACGATCACTCGACCAGCTGGTCGTCGTGGTTTTTTTTTTATCTCCTGCTACTGTCATACACTGCTCTGGAGTAAGAAACAATTTATTTTGACACTGCTTAGACGTAATCGGAAGATGCAGTCTATGCCAGTGAAAGGGATGTGCTAGTGCCGCGTGCTATTCTTTTGTCTTCCGTGAACCATCTTTGACGATTAGGAGGACAGGACAGGCAATGCAATTACGGGGACCGAGATCTCTCACTTTGCGTTTTAGGGTAGGGAAGAAATTCAGGTTACCTCACGATGTTTCCTTCACCGATTAGCATGTGATGGTTTCATATGCACCTGCACATAGAAATTTTGAAAAAACCCATTTCTAGGCATCACAGGGGGGTCAGGATCGAACCTCTCGGTTCTCACTTAAGAGGCCGAGCCCGTACCCACTAGACCATCGTGGCTCTTTTTTAATGTTTACGCCAATTTAAATAGTTGTAAAAAAACTATTTTTACGGAATTTTCGCTGTCTATTAGGAATTAGGATACGGTCCCTAGTCCCGACGCTTAGGACTTACATCAACCATGGTATACGAGAGAAGTGCCTTAGTATTATCGTTCGCAAATTTTACCCAAATATTCAGATATCAATGTCAGTTCTTTTATTCAAGATAGCTCTTACAAAGTATTGAACAAAACGAAAGATGTAAATATTTAGCTCTTACAAAGTATTGAACAAAACGAAAGATGTAAATATTTAGCTCTTACAAAGTATTGAACAAAACGAAAGATGTAAATATTTCGTTTTAATAGTATCAACATAAATATGACTGTTAAGTATATTCACTAGTTTATTCAATACTCTGTCTATTGCAATGTATTACATACGCCTCTCTTCCTCACTATCCCATTAAACCTATGAAAGCAATACGTTTATCATCATTTTCATAGGGAAGTGACTCAGTGAAGTTAGATCATGTTACTAGTACGCTGACAGGCTTCATCGGGTATAATAAGCTTGACTATACAAGCACATTTCAACAAAGACTGCGTATGTGGGCCAGGTAAATGTTGTTTGATTGGCTAATTTCTTTTTATAGATAATATCAGTTTGATGTTAATGTTCATAGTTATTAAACAGATAATAGACACGGATCTCCTTTTCAAAAAAAAAAACAATGTGTCAATGTCTTTCCACAAAGTGTCCATACAAACTTTTTAAAAGTTCTTCCGTTAATCGTGATGGGATTGGTAAAAAGATAGTCGGTTTCGGTAATATATCCGTAGTGATTCCGTTCCTACGTTGGGAATGTGAACCTTTTTAGAAACCGCGATAAAAATTTGTAAAAATTGCAAACAATAAATAAAAGAAAATATAGCAGACATCCACGTTTTAGTGATCCTATGGCATAATTTGAGTTATATTTATTTCCTTGTTATAGATAAAAAAAAGAAAAAAAAACTGACCAAGTGCTAGTCGGACTCTCGCACGAAGGGTTCCGTACCATTACATAATATACAACATTAGACACTTTAACAAAAAATAAGGTTTATGTTTATGAAATTATTTTTAGGGTTCCGTAGCCAAATAGCAAAAAACGGAACCCTTACAGATTCGTCATGTCTGTCTGTCTGTCTGTCTGTCCGTCTGTCCGTCCGTTACACAGCACACAGCTACTTTCTTCCGAAACTATAACAGATTTACTGTTAAAACTTGGTAAATAGATGTATTCTGTAAACCGCATTAAGATTTTGATACAAAAATAGAAAAAAAACAATAAATTTTGGGGTCCCCATACTTAGAACTAAAACTCAATTTTTTTTCATCAAACCCATCCGTGTGGGGTATCTATGGATAGGTCTTCAAAAATGATATTGAGCTTTCTAATACCATTTTATTCTAAACTGAATACTTTGCGCGAGAGACACTCCCAAAGTGGAAAAATGTGTGTCCCCCCGCCCTGTAACTTCTAAAATAAGAGAATATATGATGTACATTACCATCTTCCACCGAAAACTTCCACCGAAAATTGGTTTGAACAAGTTCTAGTAAGTAATTTTTTTATACGTCATAAATCGTAAACCGCAATTTACCTTTCATGCAATCAACTCAAATATATACAGAAGTTACAGTTTAGAAAAAATATATATTAGAAACCTTAATATCATTTTTAAAGACCTATTCATAGATCCCACACGGATGGGTTTGATGAAAAAAAATAATTTTGAGTTTCAGTTCTAAGGGGACCCCTAAATTTATTGTTTTTTTTTCCTACTTATGTGTAAATCTTGATGCGGTTCACAGAATACATCTATTTACCAAGTTTCAACAGTATAGTTCTTATAGTTTCGGATAAAAGTGGCTGCGACATACGGACGGACAGACAGACAGACAGACATGACGAATCTATAAGGGTTCCGTTTATTTCCATTTGGCTACGGAACCCTAAAAAACGAAAAAAAAAATGGGAAAAAGTATAAATTTAATTAATTATAAATAAGTAGACTATCTCTGTGGCTCAGTGGTTAGCGCGTTGGAGCTCAAGCCGGAGGTAGCGAGTTCAAATCTCTCCAGCGAACAAAAAATATTCTGTGTTCCTGGGTAAATGTGTGTATCATATAATAAAAATCTTAAACATATATATGGTATAACAATATTAAATATATTTCCGTTGCCTGGCCGTAACACAAGTTTTTCGAGAACTTTCTCGAACCACATTGACGTGGTGTTAAAGCATCCATAAATATTATTATTTTTAACTACTTATAAATATTTAAATATCTGTATCGGAATTTCTCTCCGTTATGAAGCAGCCGTCTACTCGGGTGACACACTACAGGATTAGTTTACTGTAGAATATAAAAAAAAACAAATATATTTGTATTATAATAAAACTATTATTAAAGGTAAACAGTTTTTTTTACCTACATATTTTTGTTTCCATTTTCTTTATATCTTTCCACTACTAAATAAACATAGATTACAGACTATCAAATTCATAATCAGTCAGGAATTAGCATTTAGCATACATCTGTAGATCTATGAGTACCTATGCTCATTTTCTTATGCGTTTTCCCGAGAAAGGAAAAATTTATAATATACACAATACCTATAGTACCTATATATGTACAAAAAACACACTTTTTTTCTTTAACGCCGGGAAAGGCTTGAGGCATCGCTGCTACTGTGAGACTGCTATAGTGGGACTCGCTGCGCCCGAAAGGTGGTAAGGTAGACGCAGCTCTACCCACTAAAACCCGGCGATTACCACCAATGCCGCCTTTGGTGAGGTGCCCCGGATCTATTGAGTAAACAGGGCACATGAACGTCTAGTCAGTCCCTCAAGGGACCGACACCACCTCCACAGAGGGTTGTCCCGCACCGCAAAACAACCCCTTCGACGGGACAGTGAGGTTCCTATCCTCGACCCTTGTACCCCATGTTCTTTTGTCCACTCTTCTTACAAGAGGGGTACAAAGAATAGCGTCCTCGGTTCAATTGGCTTCGCCCACAGAACTATATTATCAAGATAGAAGTAAAGAGTTCCGTAATTTATATGGGGACCGAGCGTGTAACATTTTGCGTAGGTACGATGACGTCACGACTGTAATTTATTGATGTGAAACACAAAAGCCGCGCGAAAACAATTCAAAAGCATCGATTCATAGATCGATTATAACATGGCACCGATTTTATCAGTAGTATTGTTCAAATAAACTATTTTATGATAACGTGCTATGGACGATAAACTATATACGTGTAATCATTTAGCTTGTTTTTTTTTATTATTGATAATTAAAATGTTGATTTGATCAGATAGATGGATAGGGCGCCGACCGTCCACTGGCGCCCTTATTAGAGGGATTGTAATTTCTAATAAACCAATCAATTTCTTTAAAGTCATCAGTGAAAATAGTTGTAGTTCTTCTGATTCAACTTTTAGTCTTTGTCACATAGTGTCATTTTGCTTATTTTTAGCTTAATCATCTAATCATCAAATACAAAAAATCATATAAAATGAATTTATCATTTCCTCTGCTTTCAAAACATATTTTAATCGAGTAAGGAAATCGCAGTGTAGGTACAGCACTTTTGACAGAAAAAATGAGAAATCGTCCTCAACGTGACCTGACAGTTTTAATAGCATATTTTACATCGCTAGTTTAGAACGCCCACCAAGTCTGGCTCGTCAAATAAAAGCCGCAACGGAAAACTAGCGTTAAACATAATCGCCCGCTACTGTTTTGATGAAAATAGTAAAATAAATGGTTTTTTAAATTAATAACAGATTTTTTACGACAAATAGTACTTACTGGTGAAAGGAAATACCTCCATTAACAGCTCCAATTTTACTGGTAGTGTTTGAACAATTAATTATTAAACAACGAGTCATTTTGTCTTTAAAACCTTACGTCGCATGCTGACCGCGATCGGGAGTATACTAAATTTCGCGGCTATCAATGGGGCCGTCGCGTCGTCTTTTTGCCACTCGAGGTACATACACTCTTTACTTCTATCTCGATATATTTCTGTGGCTTCGCCCAAGGTGCTGAGTTCACCTAAGGCTACTGAGCCCCACCGCCACGACAAGGCTTGAACCTTGGTGGGGACAAAGGAATACACTTAAGATAAAGCAGTAAAGTACCTATATAAGTATTGTGAAATATGACATATACACATACATTGTTTCGTAATAATTATTTTAACTATATTTTCGTCTTGTTTTGTCTATTACTGGAATTGCTAAATTAACTTCATTACCATAATCAAATCTTCTCATCTGTACAGAATAAATGTCAAAAGTAATGTTGTCTTATTAATAAGTTGGTAAACTTTAGGGATCGTCTTGAAGAACATGTTTTGTTCGTGGTATCAGGTGGTATCGAATGATTTTTATGTTAGTTGAATAGGCGAAGGGGCAGAGGACACACCTGAAAAGTGGTCAGCGTCACCTATGAACATAAACCATTCATGTGTTGCCACCTTGAACCACCAAAAAACTAAATACATATTATTAAGTTTTGCGGATCAAATTAAAATGTGTCGTTGAATCGGCCATGAAAATATATATGATAGCGATGTATCGGCAAACTTCGAGTACCGCCGATATTATATCGGTATCGGTATCGGTTGCATCCCTGTTTTTGTTATCGCGGGGAAATGCTTTTTATGCATCTGGGAGCGCTACCCGTAAAAGAAAACCAATGAGAGCGCCTTCTTCCGCTTTTTGAGGGTCCCGGATCTGCAGGCACCAGGATCACCTCAGCGACAGACTTGCCCCAGTGAAGGCCAGATCACTCCTCGTAAGGAGGGACTGTCCGACCGCTACGAAGCAATCCTCACGACGTCGTGTCATACTGGGCCCAGGTTACCATCCTGAACCCTACACGAGTACAGGGGCGTTACTGGATTAAGGGTGCGATTAAGTAAGGGAGGCCTCGTCGGCGGCCTCCTCTCTCACCCGCTCGACGGTCTCCTTCTGGGACATTACAGCTTCGCAGAAGGAGACCATCGCAGTCGAGGACTTGTCGTCACGGAGCAACGCGGTGATGACGCTCGTCAGCGACAAGTCCCTTCCCATTAATGGAGGATACCGGTTACTCAACGGACTAGGCAGTCGCCGAGGTCTTGTTGACAGATCCGGGGCACCACAATAATGGTGGCCGAAGACTTCTGCGGAGTTATTAGTGGGTAGGGGTTTCAGACTGCACGAGGCAGTCAGAGTCTTAAGCCGAGCCCCACGCTACACCAGTTTCCACCCGAATACTGGTGGTATGCGTGAAAAGGATGTCCCCGCGAAAAAAAATGATGGAAGTACCCATGCAGTTATTTGAACTATCAAACATATAAACATCCTCGGTCGTTTGCTATCTATCTCTAAATACAATATAATCGATCCGTTTCTGGTAAATTAAGCATGTCATTCTGTTTTTGTGAGTTTGCTCGTAAGCGATCCGCCCTGTAATTATAAATTTGCATGAATAGTGAATGTTGATGACAATGTCATATTATACTTCCACGTCCTTGCTTTTTATATTTATTGATCGTATTACGAATATATAATGATTATTAAGATATATGTCCCGTAAATGTTTCTAGTAATAATTATTATAATCTATCACAGACATATTTAATTTCGCATTATTTATTACTTTGGGCAATCGAGTAAAAATCGAATATCAATTTCTCAAAAAAGCTTCTTGGTGTTCTAAAGTCAATTTTACATACGATATCAAATTATAATTCATTGGCAAAATTATAGCATGGTCTTAGCATACTACAATTAAATAAAAGCTTCTAACAAACCCGCAACTTCACCCACGCAACAGATTGCCATTTGCCTTTGATTACCTTAACTAAAAATTAAATGTTGAATAACTTGTGTAACTAAGATTCATCGTTACGGTGATTTAAGCTTCATATTGTATCTTCATTTAACTATACATCGAATTTATTTGTAATCTTTAAAAAGTGTGTAAGAAATAAAGTTGTCACTTTAATTATAATTTGGAATACTTTTAAAGACCAAAGTATCATTATTATTATTATTCAATAATTCAATCATCATGCATCATCATCACCGTTATTGTCAACCTTTTTCCGGTCACTTCCATAGGTCTTTCTTTCACAATGAATGTCTGATGAGAGTACAATCTAGTATAAATTAAAGTCCCCACCATGGTTCAGGCCTTGACGTGGCGGTGGGGCTCAGTAGCCTAAGGTGAGCCCAGCACCTTGGGCGAAGCTAATTGAGCCGAGGGTGCTCTTTGTACCCCTCTTATAATGAGAGGGTACAAAAGAGCAGGGAGCAAGGGGCGAGGATGGGAACCTCGCCCCATTGCAGCGTCCCGACGTTCGGAGGGGTTGTTATGTGGTGCGGGACAACCCCTCTGTGGAGGTGGTATCGGTCCCTTGGGGAACTGACTAGCCGTCGAGGTGCTGTTTGGTCATTAGATCCGGGGCACCCCACCAAAGGCGGCATTGGTGCGCGTGGGGAGACCCACTCCCCCGCGGGATGCCTAAGAGCATTTCCCGGCGTTAAAGAAAAAAGAAAAGTATAATTTAAAGTATAATTTTGTGTTGGTCTGTTTGTGCATGAATATTAGTTAAACCTCTCAACGGATTTTGATACGGTTTTCGCTTTAAGCTTCGTTTTGAACTACAGCAGGTTCCTAAGTATGAAAGTAGACGTGGAAAGTAGAGAAAAGTTTGTATATGGCGAAAATGGATATATTTTTAGCGCTTTCTTTGTTACTAGACCTTACGACTTATAAATTATTATAAAACCTATATGTGCGTGCGTATGTCACTGAGCCCCTAAACGGCTGAGCCGTTTTGGATGGATTTTTTTGTGTGTTCAAGTGAATTCGCAATTTAGATTCTCAATTGAACAAAGATCTTTTGTACGGTGACCCGTGACGTCCGTCCGGTCCGCTAGTTAGTAATAATTTCAAATGTTACAAATTAGGGTAACCTTTTTTTTACTTTTACGCCGGGAAATGCTCTGAGGCATCCCGCCTGGAGAGTGGGTCTCCCCAGGTGGGTATGTGGGACTCGCTGCGCCCGAAAGATGTTAAATAGACGCAGCTCTACCCACTAAAACCCGGCGAGTGCCACCAGTGCCGCCTTGGTGAGGTGCTCCGGATCTGTTAAGCTAACAGGGCACCTCGACGGCTAGTCAGTCCTGCAAGGGACCTACGCCACCTCCACAGAGGGGCTGTCCCGCACCACAGAACAACCCCTCCCAACGCTGGAACAGTACAATGAGGTGAGGTTCCCATCCTCAGCCCTTGCCCCCTGCTCTTTTGTCCCCTCTTATAAAAGGAGTACAAAGAGCCCCCTCGGCTCAATTAGCTTCGCCCAAGGTGTTGGGCTCACCCTAGGCTACTGAGCCCCACCGCCACGTCAAGGCCTGAACCATGATAGGGAAATAAGGGTAACCTCATCTGACGGAACCCTACTCAAGATTTCCCATCAAATACTTCAGATCGATAGTAATTATATTGTTTGAAGCTTTATTTGCCCCTCCAGTCATAATAATAGCTCGGGTTCATTCAACATGTACAGTCGTGATGTCACTACAATTACACTATAAGAGAATTGTTTGCGAAATATTCAGCGACGACAGCTTTCGCGGAAATGTAACATGCGGTTTACACATCACATATATTTCAACACAAGGATAAAGTATTGGGTTGCTCGTTCTGTATACAATTATAAGTTTGTTTAGATGACTTCTTAATAGTTTTGTGTAAATGCTAGTATATCATTTATATTACACTACTGGAGATATACAGACATCAACGCTACTTGTCGTGTCTAAGCTAAGGATATTAAGTTTATATTGTCTTATAATGCGATCAAATTGCAGTGTGAAAAATTTGTTCCAAACAAGTTCTGTGCTTAGGGTTTTATCGCTGATAAACAGTGTAACACAAAAGTTTTATATATGAACTACCTGTGGCCCGCAGCTTCGCCCGCGTTAACTTAGATTTACAGCCGTACGCGGATTGATGATGATTATTTTTATATCCTAATTATTTTTATTGCTCCTTATAACATCAGCTATCTGCCAGTGAAAGTACCTACCATCAAAATCGGCCCGCTGTTTAAGAGATTAGCCGGAACAAACAAACAGACAGACAAAAATTGTAAAAAAGGCTATTTTGGTATATGTACCGTATATACATCCATATACATTTAATAAAAAGCGGTTATAATATTACAAACAAACACTCCAATTTTATTTGTCTGTATAGATATACATATATGTAGTTATCAGTATAACCGTTTTCTTAACTTCTTAGGTTCAATAAATTCTTACAAACTACAGATAGGTTAGATTTTGTTCATCTTAACGTACCTCTACGTCTGTCTTTTGTTACTTCAACATAAAAGCTAAACTTTAGGTCATTGACCGATCGCCTTATTCTATAAGCTCTAGGCTTACAAACTTGTGTATAAATTAACACAGCTTTTATATGTCCATTTGATTTGATTGTTAAAATTAAATACCTGTCACTTCGAATTATTTAATCAATATTACAAGTTATTTTTGTAAAATTTTATTCAAGGTTTTTGATTACCTTATAATGTTTTAAGAAGATTGAATATTTGATTGTATTGTTTAAATTATGTAATTTTATGGATGATGAAAAAATATATTATGACTATGATTTTCTAGTTGACGACCGGCTGGTTTAGTGTCATGTAGGTCTGAGGTCGTATAGTGATACGCAGCTGCCGTGGGTTCGAATCTCGCCAAGCAGATAATTTCTATGCAAATAACCTTAATTTAAGTTCTTACAAGTTGACCATTGGTTAAGATAATGTGATTGCTCATTTTTATTGATTTATTATTTTTTAAGCTACTCGAAGTGGGCCTCCTTTCTTAAATGTCAAAAAAACGAGTCACATTCTAAAGCAGACTAATCTATAAAATATCTGAAAATTAGCAATTGTATTTATTTAAAAAAACTTCACTACACAAATACATGGATGATTTAGAAGTATAAGGTCAAAGTAGCATCGCTTGCACCTTGTGTCGCACGATCATTACGAAATTTATATTCACGGCGGCTACAGTGGCATTTCAAAAACCAACAATTCAATATAATTGTAATACAATTAAACAATTTAACAATTCATTTAATAAATATTTTGCGAAACATTAGCTCTACCTCACGTCAAATTTATCTGAGGCCTTTATTTTCTTTCTGCGGTTATAAATTAACAATACTTTATCAATCTAGCCATTATTAGGTATATTTATGTAATTCTAAAACTCCCTCAACAGCAACCGGTTTTGATATATCGCCATTTTTTTGTGTGACGCAAATACATTTTTTCGCCTCCACCTGACTAAACCTATTTTCTTCGTATTCTTGAAGTTTTTGCACAATCATTGCATTCTCATTTTCTAAGAGCTTCTTCTCTTGAAGCAATGCTCTTTTGGAAAGTTCCGCGGTGGATATTTTTTGCCATAATCTTGTAAAACTATTAGTCGCTGAGACACTATTAATGACTAACGAATCATCATCATATGGACTAACTTTTAAGGGCATTGTATCTTGATGTGGTGGAATAGTTAATCCAAAAGGCAGGACTTTATCTTTTTGTGTTTCAAATTTACGGCATAGCGCTGCAAGACGAAGTATTTTTTCGCCTTTTTTGTGCCCTGCTTCCAACCACTCGATAGCACTGTCGGATTCCCGAACTAATAAAGCCATTAGTTTTTCGTCCAAAGCACAGTCGTCTGTAAAAGTTTTCTTCAATCGATGACATGCATTTCTGTATCTGTTACGACGTTCTCGAAATTCTGCTTGCTTCGTGCCTGTTTCATAAGCTGCCAATTCTGATCTTAGACGTTTCAACAACCCATCGCTGTTTTTAATCTTTAGGGCTTGACTTGCTATAATATCAGCCATGACATTTTCTTTACGGCGTAACTTACGTAATTTTTTCTGATTTTCAGCGGTATTAGCAATGTATGATTTGAGAACAGCCTTGTATTCATCCCACATATTACTGTAATTATTTTCAAGGAATGAACGCAAGTTGTCACGTTCGTTTGCATATTTTGTAATCTCTTCATCTTCTTGTACTAAATTTATACCTCTAGTTGTCCAAGCTAAGGAATCGGCTTTAGTATAAGCGCTAAACAGTAGTAGTTGAAGGTGTGTTTCTGCTGAATTCTGATTAGTCGTAATTTTTTCCATTTCATCCTCTCCAGATTTAAGACACTTTAAAGTACGAACATCGTTTTCTTTTGACAAAGTTTCTAATTCGTTTAAAAATTTATTTATCATTGTGTCGATTGTATCACAAAAACTTGTTACTGTGCGTTGGAATTGATCGTCTGCTATATTCATTAATTTGATCGTATACCGTATTAAGTGATCTTTCTTATCCAGTAGCCGTTCAAATACATGCCACATCACCTCAATGTCTTGTCTGAAAACAGGTTCCTTTATTTTTAACATCATCTCTTTCCAGGTTTTATCCACTTCGCCTCTTCTGCGAGCTTGAGCCGCAATTTCTCGTTCGAGTTCATTTTTTTTCAATTTTTTTCTTACTTCAGCTTCTGCCTTTAGTTTTTCTAGTCGCTTCGCTTCCTTTTTTGATAAGCCCATTTTAGTAAGTTAATAATATTAAAAAATACGTCAAAAACAATATTCAGCTATTGACCATCTATTGACGTATATTTATACTAGCGTTGACGTATACGTCACATTTCTGCGTAGGTTTATAATAATATTTTGCAAAACTCTTTATTTATAATAAATAATGGCTTCGCTAATAAAATACGTATGTAACTGGATACCAAGTTTTTGTAAAGTAATTTTAATCATAGATTTAGTCGTAAATAACAAAGTTTTTAATAATAATTGTTTTTAATAGGGTTGCGTTCGTCAAAATAACAAAACAGAAAACTTCTTTTTATTGACTTTACAAATATAGGCATCACTGAGGTTTATAATCTATACAGATAAATAAAACCGGAATGTGCGTTTGTAATATTAAAATACTTAACTCATTTTTATTAAATGCATATGGATAAGAACACGTGTACATATACCAAAATAACATTTTTTTACAGTTCTTATCTGTTTGTCTGTTTGTTCCGACTATTCACTGAAAAGACTGGGCCGATTATGATGGGACTTTCACTGGCAGATAGTCGTGTTTTAAGGAGAGAGCTTAGGCTATAAAAATAATCATTATCAATCCGGGTACGGCTGTAAATCTAAGATAACGCGGGCGAAGCTGCGGGCAACAGCTAGTTATGCATATAAATGTTAATTTCACATCAAGAAATTGGCTTATTAAGTAGGAATGGCTACTGCGTGAAGATCGTCCCATCACTAAATAGGAAAATGACTAAAAAATTTAAGTTGTCGTTGTATTATGTATTTTGACATAGGTAAATAACGTGTAAATAAAGACGAACGACGTTGTAGGTCAGAAAGGTGTAAAGATGTAGTGACAACTTCTATCTATCTACCGAAAAAAGTTTGCAAATAAAATCGACATTCATTCTGGATGAACAAAAGGCGGTCGTGACTGTACATCCTGATTAAAATCCTCATACTTTTGTGAAAGCTTTGATAACATTCCCAGGCGAGATACCAAGCGTTGGTCGGCGGTAGCGAGCCGCTCCAAAGCTACCTCCATAAACGTCTGGCGGAGAACCTAAACAGCGAAGCCGCTCTGAGCACGGTGTGTGACGTGGCGCAGTGCGTGCAGTGGCTCAACTCAACGTTCCTCAGCGTGAGGGCCGCCCAAGATCCCAGGAGATATCTCGGCTTGCCGCACACGGCGCCCGCGAATCACATTTCCAAGAAAATCGAGGGTATGTATTATCTGTTGCGTTTTGAGAGCATCATCATCATCAACGTCATCATTGTTATTATCACCATATTGATGATTTAGAGAATATAATATTTGGGTTTTTTCAAGATAAATATATATTTTATAGTTGTTGCTAAAAAGCATTTTTTTTTCTTCGTATAAAAGTGTCGTATTTTTTTATATAGCTATGTAAGATTATCCAACCCGACGCCAGGAGGCCGTGTGGTCGCAGACTGCACGGTTGGCGGGGGGCAACCTCCCACTTTAACAAATCCGATCTAGCACACACTCATCCACTAATCCGATGTAGCATTAGGGCCTTCGGGCCGTTAGCATAGATCCATCTGAAAAAAAATGTAAGATTATATTTAAAAAAAGAGACAGGAAGAAGGTATTCGCGGTCTGTGAAACAAGTTTAAAGTTTGTAATCTTATACTATATAATACTTGGTTAATATACAATTGGTAATATTTATGGGCCGACTAGGCTGTGGCTGGTGAAAGTGAAGGAAATACTATAAATCCGTGATATACACGAAGTCCTATTTCTAAAAATCCATCCATTGCTGAACATGGGCATAATTTATTATCTTCTTGTGTTTTATCTATCTATGTCTTTATATATTAGGTACGCATTGACTTTGATGATGACCAAAAACAATGTTATGGCATATGACGCCTCAGATAGTGAAAAACTCAAATCTATACAGATAAATATAATTGGAGTGTCTGCTTGTATTATTAAAATAACCGATTTTTACTAAATACAGTATATGAATATTATATACACGGTATATATACCAAAATAATATATTTTACAATTTTTGTCCTCCTGTTTGTTCCGGCTAATCTCTGAAACGGCTGGGCCGATTTTAATGGGACTTTCACTGGAAGAAAGCTGATGTTTTATTATTGTATAATCATGAATAGTAAGAGGTAGTGCCATCCTGTTTTGCTGCCAAATGGCCGGCACGACCCGGGTGGTACCTCTCGCACACATAATACCGGCGTAAAGTGACAGACATGCTGTCGCTTTACGCCGTTTCGTGTGGTTTGTGAGTTTCCGGTGGCCCATTGGGGGGATAGGGAAAAGGAGGGTAACGCATCTGCATAATCTCTGATCGTGCAGATGTGTATGGGCGTCGATACTCGCCAAAAGGCTTCGTCTGCTAGTTTACCCTCCTATGCTATATAAGAAAAAACCAATCCGGGTACGGCTGTAAATCTAAGTTAACACGGGCGAAGCTGCGGGAAACAACTAGTCATCAATAAAACCGTATTCGGTTTTTAATTTTTCAAAATTTTCCTTTTATAATATTTATATACGGATGATATTTTTGAGTTATTTGAATATCATTTGTTTATTTTCAATGTTAGGTAAAGTATTATATTGTTGACTCATAGGCACGATGTTTCACGGATTGCATGCTTCATTTGCTCAAGCGGAAGTAGGCAGTTGGCTTGTTAATGTCACAAACGAATGTTATACTACATAATATATTGGCTTTTAACAAAATGTTGTATTCATCATCATAATTAATAATTAGCATAATCAATGGCATTCTGAGGGTCATTAGTGATAAGCCTTGCTGTCCCATTATGGCGTATTGGATGCATGTGCATGTAGCCGGTGCGTCAGGTGGGGGCAACAAATATATGAATTAAAACAGTTTCATTATTACTAACATAGTTTTAAGTAGTTTGTATTACTAACGTTAATTATTATGGATCTTTGGTCTGAATTAAAGTATTTTTATTTATTATCGCCCCCACAGATATTTGAAATAAGTCTGTCTGTCTTTAATATTTCTATGATCGCCCCTTTTCATGGGCCAGTGACCACTGGTTGGCGCTGCTGGACAAAGGTCTCTTTCAATGAACGCCAAGACGACCGATGTGTTTTATTACATTTTACAGCCTAAGTTACTGTTTATAACATCAGCTATCTGCCAGTGAAAATACCATTAAAATCGGCCCAGCCGTTTCAGAGATTAGCCGAAACAAACAGACAGAAAGACAAAAATGGTAAAAAATGTTATTTTGGTATAAGTATGTCCCGTGTATACATCCGTATGCATTAAATAAGTGGTTATTTTAATTTTACAAACAGACATTCCAATTTGATTTATCTGTATAGATGATAAGCGAGCAGCTAGTTTTAAAATTAATTAGTGTGATAACTAATAACCCAAGTAATAGCGTTTTTATCTGGATCGAATCGAATGCTGCAGTGTTATAAATCACACAAGAATCCTATGACCAGCTACTTGTAACGTTTTTTTTGGGTTGTGTACTTTAAACTGATGTTTGTTTGTCTTATAAATAAGGAGTTTTCTGTGAATAATTATAAATAATCTTTAAAATTGTCTACAACTTGTTTATATTTTTAAATTTTATTATTCCGTTTAATTTTTTAATATGCCGCTGTACCTTTTAAAGTTCATTAACATAATCTTAAGTTTGTTCATTCAATAATATTAACCACGCGCTAATTCTCGAGGCTGTGAAGGCCACATCACAATTGCAATTACTATCAATTATATTTACCAAAGTTTAACTTTAATACTTTTATATTAATACTGGTAAATAAGCTTTTTTTTTCTTTTGCGCCGGATGATCTTGATCCCGTGAAGGACGGGGGACTCCCCAGGCGGGTAAGTGGGACTCGCTGGGCTCGAAAGATGGTAAGGTGAACGCAGCTCTACCCACTAAAACCCGGCGAGTGCCACCAATGCCGTTTTGGTGAGGAGCCCCGGATCTGTTGAGCAACATGGCACAGGTAAATAAGCACCTCTAAGTAAACGCGTTCACTCAGGAAGCGCTCTCTTTCTCGGATAACAGAAATTGTACTACCTACCTTCTGGAGTATAGAAAAAAAAATCCCTTTAAGATTTTAAATCAACAGTCTTAAGACAATCGCAGACCGTCAAAACATTCCGTTCTGAAATTAAAATGTTTGTTACATGGTAAATGTCTCGTTTTTTTATTTTTTTTGATCAAGTTGCTTGAATTTTAATATTCTTTGCGTGAGAGTTCGTTAAATATATTTCTCTACGATAACCCCAGAATCCTTTTGTTTCTCTTCCGATGATTGATGCTACTGTTTTCGCTATGACATGATAATCGACCATTAAACTGGAGATAATCCGTGCTATAATTATCCATGTCATTGTGTATATAATTTAAATTTATGATCGGTATGCGTCCAACCTTGCGTGCTCGTCCTAACAATGTATTCATGCTATGTATATTAAATGATATTTATATAAAAAAGTGCATTTAACGCGCATCAAAGCTTGCAATCGATTCTGTATTTGCGAATAATTTTAAAAAAGAGAAGTATTTTTTAAAATATTTTCTTTTCGGAAGTGTTAGTGCAGTCACCCAGGCTGTCTGTTTACCAATTACAGCACTAAGGCGCATTATGCGGTAAATGCTCAATGTTCCAATTACAGCACTAAGGCGCATTATGCGGTAAATGCTCAATGTTCCAATTACAGCATCTTTCGCACAATCGAACACTCTCAAAAACTCTCTCGCGTGATGCGGTAGCAGAAAATTAAAAAGACGTGTTTCTGATCGAAATTTTAATTATATTTTCGTTAGTAATTAATGTTGATTGTTGAATAAAAAATTTAAAGCTTTCGTCTCGTCATAGTTTTATGGAAATAATAAAGAGTTAATTCAGACTGAGTTAAACATAAATATAAGTTTTTCTTTAATGTGGTCAGGGGGCAAACGAGCAGTCGGAGCCTCATGGCGCCGACGCCCATACACATCAACACAACCAAGGCCCCCCTCCTTTTCCCTTTCCCCCCAATTGGCCACCGGAAAATCATAAACCGCACGAAACGCGACAGCATAGCTATCACTTGACGCCGGTGTTATGTGAGCGAGAGGTACCACCCCGGTCGTGCCGGCCCAGTTCGGCTGCAATGCAGCATGGCACTACCTCTTACTAATAATAAAAGTATGGATGTTAAAAAAACAAAAGAAAATCACGATCTTTCACAATTTTTTTCCAACACTGAAATAAGCGCGCTCTGCTGGTGCACCTGAAAACTTTCACGTTCCAAAAATTCGACTCTGTGCCGAACAATGTCGAATTGCGCTGCACAGATTCGAATGAGCCGTTATGCTCTGTAATCGAAAACACACTATATCTGCGCTTGCTGCGTGTATGCCTTTTATTATTCTGATAATAATCCTGGAGTTTCGGTACAAATTTTTAACTCCCACTGTTAACATAGTTGTTGTAAACTCAATGTAAAATGTATGACCAGATTGACGTGGTGTGAAAGCGTCCATAGATATTATTATTATTGAACCCTAGACTAAATTTTTTCATGAAAATGATTATTTGTTCTTATGAGAAATAAATATATATCATACCTAAAATATATATCTCCTAAAGCCCTGAAAGACATTGCTCAAGTATAAAAAGTATCATCACATTTAAATAATTGTGTACAATTAATAGAATTGTTATATAAACGACTAAAACGGCTGTATAAATGTCACCATCATACAAAATCAGATACCCACATTATATCATATTATGTAGGTATGTACGTGTCATATTCCTAAATAATTGTCTGACACGAAGCATACGTCTACATTCACGAACCATAAACTCAAAAACCGCATTCGTGATACTTGAGGTTGCGAATAAAACGTCTCTTAGAAACTTTCTTCTATAATTTATAGGATGCATAGTTGATCGAATATAATGACACTAGCTGTTGCCAGCGGCGTTACGTTGGCTCCTGATTTATATGTAGGTATAAGTGGCATCATTTCTACTTTATGTAATTCTATCGTCCGTCCAATTCTGTAGTGGTTGTTCAGGGTTCAAATTTGACTATAGCCTTAGAAGTGGAAAAATTACCAATTAAAATTCCACCCCGGTCGTGCCGGCCCGATTCGGCAGCATGGAACCTCTTCTAAAGACTGATATTATCTAATGATAATATTGAAATTTATAATGGCAAGATGTTTCTCATGTTTAATTTTTTCCTGTCATTCCGTGTATTTCAATAGTACCCGGTTGACCGGTTTTTTTTTTTTTTTTTTTAATAAAATGACATTTTCTAAAAATGATTCCTAGCTAGATCGATTTATCGCCCCCGAAACCCCCTATATACAAAATTTCATGAAAATCGTTGGAGCCGATTCCGAGATTCCAATTATATATATATATATATATATATATATATATATATATATATATATATATATATATATAT
Organism: Helleia helle; assembly: GCA_963853865.1. NCBI lineage: Eukaryota > Metazoa > Arthropoda > Insecta > Lepidoptera > Lycaenidae > Helleia > Helleia helle. The sequence goes on from OY971429.1 coordinate 6,880,832, forward strand.
ATACAAGAATTGCTCATTTAAAGATATAAGATTACCGCATCAGCAATAGAAATAAATAATTAAGAAACTTTAATTTACCAGTGCAGAAAAAATAAGCTTCGTATTTGTTTTACTGTTTTTAACAACCACATTTTTATCTTTTAATCTTTGGCACCTGTTTTTTATCTACTATATGCTATAATAAAATACGTAAAGTAATACCCCACAAGAGCAGACATTAAATTCGTATAATGAATATAAATATGAGTTTTCAAAGTTTATTTTTATTTTTTGTTTTCCGTATAGGATATACTAATTACTAGGTAGACTGTAGACGTAACACATTTTTTATATAATTGAGTACATAGATCCATCTTTATTCCTTACCAAGGTTTAAGCTTTGTCGTGGCGGTGGGGCTCAGTAGCTTAAGGTGAACCCAGCACTTTGGGTGAAGCAAATTGAACTGAGGGAGCCACGGAACTGCTCTTTGTGCCCCTTTTATAAGAAGATGGGGCAAAAGATCAGGGGGGACAAGGGGCGAGGATGGAAACCTCGTAACATTGCAGCGTCCCGACGGTGGGAGGTGGGGTCGGTCCCTTGAGGGACAGACTAGCCGTCGAGGTGCCCTGTTTGCTCAATAGATCCGGGGCACCTCAGCAAAGGCGGCATTGGTGGCACTAGCCGGGTTTTAGTGGGTAAACCTGCGTCCACCTTACCATCTTTCGGGCGCAGCGAGTTCCACATACCCGTCTGGGGAGTCCCCCCTCTCCAGCGGTATGCCTCAGAGCATTTCCCGGCGTAAAAAAAAGATTCATCTGTATTACTTATGAAAGAAGTGGTTTTTTATAGGAGAGACGATAAACGGGCAGTCGATTTGCCGGCGGTGAGTTATGAGTAATTATGATTCACATCCATAATAGACATCCCCTACACTGAAGGGTTTGCTTACTGAAAATATGAGTCTGCCCTTTAAATCTATACTAATATTATAAAGCTTGTTTGTTTGAACGCGCTAATCTCAGGAACTACTGGTTCGATTTGAAAAAAATAATCAGTGTTAGATAATAGATAGCCCATTCATCGAGGAAGGCTATAAGGCTATATAACATCACGCTGTGACTAACAGTAATTAAGTTGAGTAAGTTAACGCGGGCGAAGCTGTGGGCAACAGATAGTAACTAATAAGTTCAGAACTTCAGAAATATCGTTGTGATATAATACCGTAATAATAATAGAGGTGGTCCAGTACAATAAAAAATATGTGACACTGAAACTTACCCGTAACCTAATTAAAATCAAAATAACTCGGCATAGTCGTGGGAATCGTGTTTTTCTTTGGCCTTTAATATTCTACATATAATTACGCCATACCAACCAAGGCATTATTTCTAAACGTCCAACACTTAGTTTCATACTTCATTAATATCTTAACAAATATTATAATTATAATAATTGTAAAAAGAAACTGTGTTATTTCTCAGGGGCTCGTTGATTTTACCGCGGGATTAGAATAATTATTATACCTGTTTTTATATATTACTTACATTGGGCGTTGCCCAGAAGCGATATATGCTTTAATTAATACATATAACAATATACAAAGCTCACTTGTTACTCAACAATAGTAAACAAACAATAGGGATACAAACCCTTACCACAGTCACGGGGAACTTCCCCACCATGGTTCAGGCCTTGACGTGGCGGTGGGGCTTAGTAGCCTAGGGTGAGCCTAGCACCTTGGGCGAAGCGAATTGAGCCGAGGGGGCTCTTTATACCCCTCTTGTAAGAAGAGGGGACAAAAGAGCAGGGAGCAAGGGGCGAGGATAGGAACCTCATCCCATTGTACTGTCCCGACGTTGGGAGGGGTTGTTCTGTGGTGCGGAACAACCCCTCTGTAGAGGTGGCGTCGGTCCCTTGGGGGACTGATTAGCCGTCGAGGTGCCCTGTATGCTCATTACATCCGGGGCACTTCACCAAAGGCGGCATTGGTGGCACTCGCCGGGTTTTAGTGGGAAGAGCTGCGTCCACATACCAGCTTTAGGGCGCAGCGAATCCCACATACCCACTCCCCCGCGGTATGCCTCAGAGCATTTCCCGGCGATAATGAAAAAAAAAGTCACGGGGAGCTTCCCCGGCTAGATTTGCACGAAGCAAGAGTAAAACAATTTATGTTCACTGTTTTTAACTTATAGTTGAACATCTCATACGTCCTTTACCTATAAATGTGAAATGTCAGCTGCGTCTAATGAATGTGTACTCGAATATCACGTGTTTGTACATAATATAATTGTGCACAAAACTATTATACACCACTTGAATGAATATTTAAAATATTTTATTTGATATGGACGAAGCTGATGTTCTTTAGAAAGTACCTAACTCGACAAAAGTCTTTAAGTTTAGTTTTTTTATTTTTTTTATTATTTTTATCTTGGCATTCACTACGAGAGGTCTGTGTCTATGGATAATGTTATTGGCTTGGCTTGGCTTGAATATTTAAAATATTTGACTTGATATGGACGAAGCTGCTGTTCTTTAGAAAGTACCTAACTCGACAAAAGTCTTTAAGTTTAGTTTTTTTATTTTTTTTTATTTTTATCTTGGAATTCACTAAGAGAGGTCTGTGTTTATGGATAATGTTATTGGCTTGGCTTGGCTCGAATATTTAAAATATTTGATTTGATATGGACGAAGCTGCTGTTCTTTAGAAAGTACCTAACTCGACAAAAGTCTTTAAGTTTAGTTTTTTTATTTTTTTTTTATTTTTATCTTGGAATTCACTAAGAGAGGTCTGTGTTTATGGATAATGTTATTGGCTTGGCTTGGCTCGAATATTTAAAATATTTGATTTGATATGGACGAAGCTGCTGTTCTTTAGAAAGTACCTAACTCGACAAAAGTCTTTAAGTTTAGTTTTTTTATTTTTTTTTTATTTTTATCTTGGAATTCACTAAGAGAGGTCTGTGTTTATGGATAATGTTATTGGCTTGGCTTGGCTCGAATATTTAAAATATTTGATTTGATATGGACGAAGCTGCTGTTCTTTAGAAAGTACCTAACTCGACAAAAGTCTTTAAGTTTAGTTTTTTTTTATTTTTATCTTGGCATTCACTAAGAGAGGTCTGTGTCTATGGATAATGTTAATGATGAAGTCTATTTACAAAAAATACGTAGGGTAAATGTGACCTCAGTCTGTGGACTTTTTTCTTCTTAGGCCTTGCATAAGGTTCGAGATATTCTTAGGAAGCAGGTGAACAAAAATTTCATTTAGATAACATGTTAATCATAATTCATTCATAATATTTTTCGCCTATTTCAATGAACACCAAGACGGTCGATTCCCCGCCACTCGTTACAAATAATCAATGTCCACAATATAGTATATACGCACAGACCTTCGTGGTCTCTGTGATATTTTTTTATTATTATTGTTATTCTTTCTGTATCAATAAAAAAAAAAATTGTATATGAAGGTTATTGACCTTTAGCAGTATTTAACCCTAGGAGGGATGCGCAGTGCAACCCTCCCGGCTACGTACCACCATCTTGCTTGTTTCTCCCGTGAAACAGCTTTGCTGTGTTTCGGAGAGAAGGGAAAACAGGCAGTGTAATTACTGGCACCGAGACTTAACATCTTATTTCTCAAGATCGGCAATATATAAATGATTTGCTTTGGCTAGTTGCAGGTTAACTAGTTTATGTTCATGGGCGACGTCGATCATTTACCATTAGGTAGCACGTCTCCCAGTTTGCCTGTCCGACTAACATAAAAAAAAACAAAAAAGTATATAATGCCATTGCCATTTGGGTTTTAGGATCAAACCACCATGTTGGTTGACCTGCAACCAAATATGGTATTGATTCTCCCCACCATGGTTCAGGTCTTGACGTGGCGGTGGGGCTCAGTGTGAACCCAGCACCTTGGGCGAAGCTAATTGAGCCGAGAGGGCTCTTTGTATCCCTCTTATAAGAAGAGGGGACAAAAGAGCAGGGGGTGAGAGGCGAGGACGGGAACCTCACTCCATTGTACTGTCCTGACGTTAGGGTTATTCTGTGGTGAGGGACAACCCCTCTGTGGAGGTGGCGTCGGTCCCTTGGGGGAATGACTAGCCGTCGAGGAGCCCTGTTTGCTCATTAGATCCGGGGAAACTCACCAAAGGCGGCATTGGTGGCACTCGCCGGGTTTTAGTGGGTAGAGCTGCGTCCACTTACCACCTTTCGGGCGCAGCGAGTCCCACATACCCGCGTGGGGAGACCCACTCCTCCACCGGATGCCTCAGAGAATTTCCCGGCGTTAAAGAAAAAAAAAAGAAAAGGTATTGATTCTCAATAAGTGACACAAAGAAATGAAGCTTATATCCAGACGTAAACCAATATAAGGTGAAATTTAATTTATGTCACTTGTTACCAGAGCTGTGTGTGAAGGCGATGAACGGACTCGCCTCCGCCGGCCTCATCATCATGGACGAAGCCAGCTGCATAGAATCCACGGAGGCCGGTCGGCTCATGTCCCTATATTACTTGGATCTGGAAACTATGAAACTTATCATGAAGGTATACTGCTTATAATAATCTCCTTTGACTTATAATTGATTAGCTTTAGGTAATTGCCATATTGGCGAAGTTCCGAAAAAAATTGAGAAGACAAAAGGAATAAGCACGTTGTATCGCCATCATCATCATCAGCCTTTATCCGTCCACTACTACACGTGCGTCCATAGGAAGACGATCTCCGTGCAGTAACCATCGTCGTCTTGGCGTTCATTGAAGGAGGGCAATGTTGTATTGACAACCGGATACAAATTCTGAAGGCTGACTTAATCTGCTTTCTTTCTTTCAATAAAATTTAAACTTGAGAATCTAGTCTAAAATCAAAAGTAAGGGTATTACTATAATAGTAGTAGAATACCCTGACTGTCGATCCTATATTTCCTTGAGGATTATTTAATGTTTAGTATTGTTGATATATCTTATAGGAAACTGTGATTGAGGTATCCTGTTGTAAATCAAATCTGATAAAATTTGTCGCTATATAAGTTACTTCTTGCTTCCAGGTTCAATTAAACTGAAATACCTTTAAGTCTTGATTTTCTGACCTTTGCCTTCCTGTGTTATAAACTTACTTCTTTTTTTCTTATCCAATAAATTCAACGCAAAAGTTCTAAATATATTTCATTCTACACGAGCCAATAACTATTTTGAAACAGGTTCAATTCTTTATTTCTAAAACTCCCGATTAACTAAACAGTGTCCTGTCGTCTACGTGAATACTACCATCCTATATTCTTACCCACGCAGCATTGCTGTTGTTTTAAATACTTCGACGACAAGTTAATAAGTAGGCGGATATTTTCCCCACCATGGTTAAGGCCTTGTCGTGGCGGTGAGGCTCTGTAGCCTAGGTTGAACCCAGGACCTTGGGCGAAGCGAATCGAGCTGAGGTGGCTCTTTGTGGTGCGGGACAACCCCTCTGTGGAGGTGGCGTCGGTCTTCTTATAAGAGGGGTACAAAGAGCCCCCTTGGCTCAATTCGCTTCGCCCAAGGTGCTGGGCTCATCCTAGGTTACTTAGCCTCACCGCCATGACAAGGACTGAACTATGGTGGGGAGCCTTATGGTGACTGCCGACGCCCATAGATATCCGGACAACCAAAAGTTATGCATAGGCGTTCTCCCTCCTTATAAGCGTCCCCGGCCGTTACTTACAAATTATAGGTTTATTAAATGATTATACATAAACAAAGATTTGTATTTTTATATAATATTTCTTGTTTTGTAAGAGTCTTAGATTGTCCTAAGATTATATGAATTATGAGTAGCATATAATCTTAGGGCTTTCAATAAATCTAATCTAGATTTGATGATGCTTGGCGCTCCTTAAAACTTCAACTATTAATAGAATAATAAAATAGTTGTTTTTCCTGCTTCCCACGTAGCAATAGTGTCGTACAATGCCATGGGCGATGGGCCCCATCTTGAGTCTAACAAATGGTACCCGAGAATTTTTTTCTGTCAAGCTTTTAGAACTTGTTTGATAAAGCTGTGTTTTTTTCTTTGGCTTTCGACGAGCGTGAAATTTTTTTTTCTGGCTTTGCACTTCTCTAGCATCTGAATTCAGGAGTAATACATAGATACGCCATTGTAATCGCTTCTACTAGATCGATGGCACGGAAACTTTGGAACAACTATTGCTGCTAGTGTGCGAGAGCCACGAGCTAGCCGACATGCATCTTCGAGTGGACGAGAGGAGAAGTCTGAACGCGCTCAACAGGAACAACGCGGCGCCCACGATACGGTACCCCATGAAGGGCAAGATCAACACCAGACAGATGAAGTCCAACTGGTAAGTGCCTCTAATATTGTACTCGTAGGAGGGATGCGCAGTGCCGCGCATCTGCTTACCTGCTTGTTTCTTCCATGAAACGTGCTGTTTCGGAGAGAAGGGCAAGACAGGCAGTGTAATTACTGGCACCGAGACTTAACATATTATGTCTCAGGTTACTTGTGTATGTTTATGGGCGAAGCTGACCACTTGCTTATGGCTTGTCTGCCCTTTGCCTATCCAAATATAATAAAACAAAATAAATGTAAGGTAGTTGCTGGTTTAAATACCGTCAAGTAAATTACAGTGCGGAAATGTGTAAGTCACAGATATTAAATCTATGGTGTAAGTATAATGAACGTGAGTTATGAAAGTTTAGGTATTCGTATACCTAAGTTTACTTTTTTTTCTTTAACGCCGGGAAATGCTCTGAGGCATCCCGCGGGGGATTGGGTATCCCCACGCGGGTATGTGGGACTCGCTGTGCGGGACAACCCCTCTGTGGAGGTGGCGTCTTGCGGGGCTGACTAGCCGTCGAGATGCCCTGTTTGTTTATTAGATCCGGGGCGCCTCACCAAAGGCGGCTTGGTGGCACTCGCTGGGTTTTAATGGGTAGAGCTGCGTCCACTTACCACCTGTCGGGCGCAGCGAGTCCCACATACCCGCGTGGGGAGACCCACTCCCCCGCGGGATGCCTCAGAGCATTTCCCGGCGTTAGAGAAAAGAACGTGTTTGTGAACTTCACACACTTTCAAAGACTTTTAATCTCATTAGGCATGCAGGTTTCCTCGCGATGTGTCTTTCTCCGGTGAGCAGGTGATGTGGTGATGGTCTCATGTCATTATACTAGTTAAAAACGCAGAACCTATTAGAGAAACATTTTATATTTTCATTACTAAAATTAATTAAAACGGGATATTTACCGTGTTTTGTTTCATTTTTTTTTTAAAGTGTAAAACACGGTAAATATCCTGTTTTAAATAATTTTAGTAATGAAAATAACCATGTTAACTTAAACAATTTATATGTTGATCTTAATTTTTATAGAAAAGTTCATTATAAAATGGAAATAGGCATCTTCGGATAAAGCTAAGAATCCGGTTGTTACAGTAAAAGGAAAAAGCTAAGACTCGCTGGATCCGGTTGTTATATAAAAAAATTATCCTATAAAAATATTATAAACTAGCTGTTCCCTGCAGCTTCGCCCGCGTTACTCATCTCCTATAAGTCACAGCGTGATGTTATATAGCCTATAGCCTTTCTCTATAAATAAGCTGTCCAACACTGAAATAATTTTTCAAATCGGACTAGTAGTTCCTAAGATTAGCGCGTTCAAACAAACAAACAAACTCTTCAGCTTTATAATATTAGTGTACATAATCAACAATGATGATGTATAATTGTCACGTGCAATACTTATGATCATCATCTGTCATAATCGTTAACATTCATCTCACATCTCACATCGACATTAATCACCAACAACAATCGAATTCTTTGCAACATCACTACTAAAAAGGTTTTATTGAAATCAATTATAACATTTTTGAATTAATCACATATTGTACTGCTAGTAAAGTTAAAAAGGATGTGAGTTACTGTAAGTTCTATGAATACAATGAAATAATTGCTTTGAGATAAATAAGATTTTATCTGAGCATACAATATTTTTCCATATAATTGGTATCAGTGATGAGACGTTACATAATACACCTTTTAATTAACTTGTTATGAAACAAAGATATTTGAGTTCGATTTAACCGACGTCGGGATTCGAACCCGCGACCACTGAGTCACTTGACCACTAAACTAGTGCATATTACATGTTTCAAAATACTTCCGCTAGTTTGTTATACCCATATAAAAACACTATTTGCTTTAGTCCTTTCCTTAATAGAACTTTGTATAATTATGTATGGCAGTACGGTAGTCACATATTGGAAATAGTTTGCACTATAATGGCAGATGGTCCCTGACCGTCCTCGCTATTCGCTAATTCATTGACCATGGCTCTAATACATCGCTGAGATTTTAAACATCAATTAAAAACGCATTACTCATATTGTTAGCCGTTAGGTTTTATTTTGTTTAAGACGTTATGGCAATAATAATAAATAATAATAAAAATATTTTTATTCAATGTTGTACGTCAAAGTAGCTTATTGAACGTCAAATGACTCTACTACCGGTTCCAAAACTGTAGAATGATTGTAGAATCAGCGTGATAGTTTTCTGTACTAAATGTAAATTAGCCGGTTGTTCCTCTCAGTTTCACCCGCTCCAATATTCTATTTAAAAAGCTTATTTAACATAAATATTCTAGCAGCACCCTGGGGTTTCACCTGTGTTTTTTTATATTACTTGGATAAGCAAACTGGCAAACGTGCCACCTGATGGTAAGTGATCGACGTCGCCCATGAACATAAACTAGTTTACCTGGAACGAGTCCAGGCAACTCATTTATGTGTTGCCTATCCTGAGACAAGATGTTAAGTCTCAGTGCCAGTAATTACACTGCCTGTCTTGCCCTTCTCTCCGAAAAACAGCAAAGCTGTTTCACGGGAGAAACAAGCAAGATGGTGGTACCCATGCAGCCGGTAGTGCGGCACAGCGCTTCCCTCCCACCACTGTGTGCTTCCCGTGGAAGATAGCCTATATGTTTTTCTGGTGTACATAATCTATGTTATTGTAAAGTTTCATTAAAATCCATTCAGTAGTTTTTGCATGAAAGAGCATCAAACATACATCAAAACATTCTTACAAACTTTTGCGTTTATGATAATAGTAGGATTCTTCCTTTCAAATTCTCTGTCTACGTTACAAATGCAATAAATAAATCTTATCGAATTGGTAGTTTTGGAGATTAGCGTTTATTAAGTAAGATTACATTTAATTTAAATTTCATAGGTCCTACATAAAGTTTTTTTTATAGCATCTCGGAACATACCTTCATATATTTTTCATATATTTAAAAAAAAAATCCTACCATGTTCGCAAACTGTATTTTTTTGTTCTAAACAAATAGCCGGAAACAGGTCGACATAATAATAATTATAATGACTGTACTAATGATGTTTTGTCAATGTAATATTGCAGTGTAATCCAAGCACTACTCGGCTGTCTACCAATACCCGACCCATCGTTGAACCAAGAAGCCACCAAGATTATACGGATCGCTGAAAGGGTTTGCAAATGTTGGTATTACTTTGCTGGTATTTAGTATTTTTTGTGTATACGACGAAGTGAAGCCATTAACCAGGTGGAAAGACGATCTCCGTGCAGCGGTCCGTGTTGGATGCGAGTGGCAAGGGATCGGCTTAGGGTACATTCAGAGACAGTGGTGGACTCGGCCCAGCACACCCTCGAGGTGTGCCCGAGATGGGCGGTGCTGCGTCATGATCTGACATCAGTCATCGGAGGGGACTTGTCTTTGCCGAGCGTCATCACCGCGATGCTCGGTGACGGTGAGTCCTGGACGGCGATGGTCTCCTTCTGCGAGGCAGTAATGTCCCAGAAAGAGGCCGACGAGCGGGTGAGAGAGGAGGCCGCCGACGAGGCCTCCCCCCGCGGGCGACGAACGGGGGTGCGTAGGAGGCGCTACTTAATGCGCCTCCAGTATCGCCCCTGTGCTCGTGTCGGGTTTAGGATGGGAACTTGGGCTCAGTATGACACGACGTCGCGGGGACTGCTTAGTAGCGGCCGGGCAGTCCCCCCTTACGAGGAGTAGTCTGGCATTCGCCAGGGCCAGCCTGTCGCTGAGGTGATCCTGTCTGTTGCCTGCCATATCCGGGATCCTCAAAAAGCCGCTGAAGGCGCTCGTAGTGGTTTTAGTTAGAGTGGGCACTCCCAGGTGCGAGTCCCACATTGGGTCAGGATCTACCCAAAGATCCTGGCTGCATCCATAAGAATTTCCCTGCGATAAAAAAAGGGTACATTGAGAGAAGGTTATGTTCAGCAGTGGACGGATAAAGGCTGATGACGATGATGATATTTTGATGAAAAACATCTGTTGGCACTTGAGCAGCATGGCACTACCTCTTACAAGCTTTTTTATTAGTTCACAGTATTCTTGTGTGACGTCACAAAATCTTGGATCCCTACCCACCATTGTCACGCAAGGTCACACTTCGCAGACGTTCCCTCCCGCTTAACGTGTGACGTAATTTATGGACAGTCCCTCTATCCGTGCACTGGTGAACATCGGCCTCCCTCAATGATCGCCAAGACGGCCGATCCCTCGCCACTCTCATCCTACACGGACCACCACTGAACGGAATATAATAATTATTATCTATTAGTGACGACCGGCTGGTCGAGCAGTCAGGCTACTGGACACTTTACGCAGCGGTCGCGGCATCGAATCCCTCCAGGTGCAGATAATTTGTATGATGAATACAGTTGTCTGCACTGGGTGGATTTTGACGACACAGCCACAGAGTGGCTCAATGGTTAGCGCGTTGGCGCTCGAGCTAGAAGTAGCGGGTTCAAATCCCGCCAGGAAACAACAAAGTTTTTTGAGTTCCTGGATCACGGATGTGTATTAAATATGTGTATAATAAAAATCTTAAACATATGTATAGTATAGAAGTAGATATTAAATGTATTTCCGTTGTCTGGTACCCGTGACACAAGATCTTCGAGAAGTTACCACGGGACCAGATTGACGTGGTGTGAAAGCGTCCATAGATATTATTAACTGGGTGATGGACGTGTAAATATGTATTTATTTAGATTTCTTAAATTTATTTCCTTTAACGAACTTACCACGGGGCTAGGTTAACGTGGTGTGTTGTTGATTAATACAATATATTATATTTAATACTTACATATTTATTACATAATACTTGAATCTTATAACAATTTTTCCAATCTCAGGTTTAGTAGCGTATATGACTCGGCCTAATCTTGTCTCGCAAAAAGCGAAATATTTCTCAGCGGTGTTGAATTCTCTGGTACTTGCTAAATGCGTGTGTGCTCACTTGTGGGAAAATTCGCCGTACATGAGCAAACAGCTGCGAGGGATTGGCCCGGCATTGAGTGCGCTGCTTGCGTCAGCCGGGAAGGTCAACTTTACACTTATAGAAGAAAGCCACCCAAGAGACTTAGAAAGGGTAGGTTATATTCGTTTATTAAACTTAATAGCTCGATAGTTGAGAGGACAACTGATAGAGGAGGTAAGTGGTCAACAAACAAATGTTTCACCGGTAACTCCACTAGGTATGAAAAATATATCCAAGATAATGCTATTGCCAATAATATGTTCTCTAGCACATTCAGAGGCAGACATACAGAGAGCATGAAATACTTAGTGAAGTGGACTAGGCAAAATAAAAAATTATATTTATATTATTATTGCAAGAGGTAGTGTCATGCTGCTTTGCAGCCGAATTAGGCCGGCACGACTGGGGTGGTGCCTCTCGCTCACATAACAACGGAGTCAAGTGACAGATATGCTGTCGCGTTTCGTGTGGTTTCTGAGTTTCCGGTTCTGGGGGGGGGGGGGGATAGGGAAAAGGAGGGCAACGCATCTGCATAATCTCTGGTTTTAAAGAACCTAAATCTAACCCAAATATTTTTAGGTCTTGATTCTAAATCGGATAAAACTTAAATAAAGGAAATAATGCGTTGAATATAATTTTAAGCGTCATTTCGACACAATCACATTGTTATTCCACGAAACAAGTTTTATTCTATTTAAAATATAATTTATATTATAACTTATATATAATATTATTTATTAAACCAAAAATATTTTACTTAAAATATTAAGTTGCCTGGTTAAAGCGAACCAAAGTAGTTGGTAGCTATTAAATAAGATAATAAGTTAATGTATTCCTTTCTCTAAATCTCAAAATGACTAAAAATTCTTAAGAGCTATTAACCGCTCCTGTTCTGATGAGCCTCGATACCTTCGTCCTACTTGAATCTGTGGTAAAATAGAATACTCTGTGTTGCGGCATTTGAGTGGTATCACGTAAGAGCCTTTTACCCTTTTTGTAACTCTTGTCCCAAAAAAGTAAAAGACGTCACGGCTTTCAAAAGTATCTTGATCGCCTTGTGGAGACAGTAATCACTTACTATCGCTTAAACAACTTGGTTATTCTCCACAAAGATAGTGGAGAATAAAGAGTAGTGGTTATAATAACCAACGTAGCGAAACCATATTTTTTTAAATATGTATTTCCAAAAAAAAATGGATTGTCTGTAAAGTCGGTTTACTGACGATAGTTGAACTTGACAACGTCATAAGAAAATGGAACGCCTCAGAGCGAGGCAACGCCGCATGCGTCATGTTTTTTCGTTCTTGCATCCGGCTCCATCGAATTATAAGACGTTGTCACGTCAAAACATATGTAAGTATATCACATTTAATCCGCACGTTTACAGATCATGAATAAAACCCCACCTGCTGGTAACATGTTAAGAAAGCAAGTCAGTCTCCTTCCAAAGTACAGATTCCAGTTAATACCTCTAGATGACAAATTTGTTAAAGTGCAACTATCTCTGATAAACGCGGAACAACTCGCAGAGAACATGGCACATTTGACCGCTGGGGCCAATCACAAAAGTTACATTGTTGTTGGAGATACTGAAAACTACCTACTTCATTTCTCAGCTTTTAGGTACCTGTCAGTTTTCTGTTTGTCACGAGACTATAAAATCATCATATTACATATTAAATATACACATATTAAAACATATTAAAATCTGTCCTTGGACATCATTTTAGACAACTGCAGCTTATCTGCAAATCTAGCGAGATTAGAGATAATTTATGACCGCACCAATGTCATTGTGAACTACTTTACAATTACGAGACTACTGATGCTGATTATGAACGTAACTACAAAAATTCAAAACCACCCTGACTGTAGTCATATATTTTTAAGTTTATACTAAAAAAAGTATATGCACTATTTAATTCATTAGGAGACTATATAATATCGTGTTAAAGTTCCTTGCGGAAAACTTCCAATTAACAATCATCTCTCAAATATTTGACATGGTTAATATGAAAATCTGATTATCAAGAACAATTACGCATTTTAACTATAAAATTATATTCTAGAGACTCGGATTTAATAAGTGTTTACGACGGATGTATAACCTTTGAAATTACACGACTCCACAATCACGAACACAAGATTATGGTTCATTGTATAAGCTCAAATTTTGGTACGTTTCGAAGCAAATCATTTAAGATATTATGATAACTTGACTTTTTTATTTTTTTTAATATGATTACTTATTTTAGTTGGTCTAGATCAACAATGTGAGCACGTCTTTCAAAATCTTTTACTATCTGAAAATAATAAAGTAAAAGGGTGTAACAGAAACGGAGAAAAAATTGAGGAATCAGAAGAATCTTTTGTTGCAAAAAGTAATAAAAGGAGATACACTAACGACATAGGTCAGTGTAAGGAAAAAAAGAAACGTGAAAGTAATCTCATCGTGACATTAAATAATCTTAAACAATCGTTTTCTAAATCTACAAAAGATATTAAATATGAATTAAACAAAACAAAAGAGCTATCTCATTCTATTCTCCAAGATCTACTTGAACCAGGCCAAGAGATTAATTTCGATAAAGAATGTGAAACTATATCTTCTAACTATGTACAGAACCATTTAGATGTAAACGAGAAAACGATAAACGCATCCAATGACATTGGCGACGATGAAATAACTTCAATCTTAAAAGACATAGAAAGTGAAATGAGCAGTAGCACTATCGACCATGATACTATAGTAAAAACAAAACAAAATGACATGTATCATAATAAAGTTCCTAGTAACTATAAAGGAAAAGAAGCTACTAACATTGGATGGTCTAAAAGTAAAAATTCAGTAAAAAAGTTCAATAGAAAATACTTACGTGATAAAGACAATTACAGTTTCTTAGATACTTTGGAGAAAGAAGAAAATGTTGATAAGGAATTTAAAGAGACTCCTGCCAATGTCAGTTTATCTAATGAAATCAAGCAGCAAATTAAACAGTTTTTAGAAAACAGTCATGGTAATTCCGAAAAAACAAATCTTATAAATTATACTACAGTGGATGACGATATAACCGATATACTACCTAATATCAAATCTGGAGAAGGCAACATAACTGACAGAAAATATAGAAATGATGAATCAGAACAGTTTTTATCAGAAGTCTACTCTACTAAAGCTAGCAGTGTAGAGAATAGCCAACAGCATCTGGAACCTAGTAATACTAAAGATGCTGAATATTTTACAAAAGGATCACATATAATGGAGAAAACTAGTATAGAATTTGATCAAATTAATTCTTATAATGACAACGTTATGAACGAAACATCTGATTGCAATAACTCTAAGGCTGAACACGAAGTTTCACTCCAATCTACAAATGAAAAATATAATGATTTAGCAAACTCAAATAAATTAGAGTTATGCAATAAGTACATTAATTTGGATACTTCATATATGAATAGAAATACTACAAAAGAGACACTCGACATCCATACTTCTGACCTAGGATCAGTCGTACCAATTTCACCTAAAATAGATAGAAGCAGTAGCTTAGTGATATCCAATAAACAGATGTTGCGTAATAAATCCGACATGGACTTGTTAAACTTAAATAATAAATGTGTAAACAATTCGATAAATTATAACAATCCCGATAAAGTTAGTTCAGGTTCTGACCTGAATGTGTCATATAAATCTATCTTAAGCTCTTTGTCTAGTAATAATAACGCTGCTGGAATATTCAACAAAACTAACGCATCCAAAAATGATAATACCTCACAAAGTAATAATACTAGCACTAAAGATTACGAATACATAAACAACTTTACATATAGCGAATCAAAAATTAACATTATTACAAAAAATGATTCAAATCGTCGCGTACAAATAGTAAATAAACTCAAAATAGATTTAAATATCACTGAAATTATATATAAAGGGACAAATTCTGAACATACGCCAACAGATGCAAACATTAACAAAACTATTGAGGAAAGAACGCCACATGATATTACTTCAGATGATAATAAGACAATTGCAGATATTAAAAATGTATCAAACAATGATATGAAAGATCGCATTATGATAGAAGAAAATGGTGCTGATAGAAACATTGAAAACAATATAAATAATTCTGCGAGGGATAACACACAAAATTCAGAAAATAATCGAATGAAAGATAAAAGTATAATAAAGAGTATTATTGAAAAATACAAGATGAAGACTAAAGAAAGGTACCTATGTGATACAATACAAATTTCAATCTCTTCCTTCCTCAATCAAGTTACGCTGATGGTTCTCTTTGCATCGTCTTTTTTTGGAAGATGAGTAAGAAAATCCATAATATCATAGAATCCTATATAATAGATACGTAGGTACCTACTATAAAGGTAGGTATTATGCGTTTCAAATAAGAATAGGAACGTCAATGACCTCTACCTGTCAAATAGCACTTGAAAATTACGGTTTGCATAAAAACTTATTTGCAGATTTAATAGTTTTAAATCGAATTTAAATAAAAACGTTAAATAGTCGTAAATTATTTAAAAAATTAAAGTCATAACTAGTTTTTAAAACCATACAATAACATTTTGTTATTTCATTGTTGCCGCAAAGGCCCTGGAGCCATGTTAAAATTATTAAAGAAAATAAGGACGCCGGTCGCCATCTTGCCGCTATTAGGGCTCCATCGTGAGGACCTGAAGGAAATATACGTTTGACTCGTGAAATGTTCGCTACCATTTTGCAAACACTGAAAAATGCAAGTAAAGTGACCAAGCGGTGGAAGGTAAGCGTTGTGCCGCGCTCCCGGCTGCATGGGTACCACCATCTAGCTTGTTTCTCCCGTGAAACAGTTTTGCTGTGTTTTGGAGAGAAGGGCAAGACAGGCAGTGTAATTACTGGCACCGAGACTTAACATCTTATGTCTCAGGATAGGCAACACATAAATGAATTGCCTGGGCTCGTTCCAGGTATACCAGTTTATGTTTATGGGCAACGTCGACCACTTACCATCAGGTGGTACGTTTGCCAGTTTGCCTATCCAATTAACATAAAAAAGCGAGTTCATTTGGCTACGGGGATAAATAAAAACACGTTAAAACGTATCTGACGCACACTCGGACAGAAATGCAGAGATGAGCGGAATTGAAGAGCTAGATTCTGATGGATTTTTCTTCACTTAATCTCTGTAAATAAATTAAATAAAAAGAAAACATTTTTGCCCACCCTACCTAACTGGTTTGAATTGACAGCTATGACGTCACAATATGGCGCTAAGTCTATTTATTGAATTTGAAACGTACATTATGTAGCGGATTACGGAAATATATAAATTGTGGAATTCGTGATTTCATATTAATATTAGACACGGTTAAATTGGACAAATCGTAGCTCACGACGTTTTTCTACTACCTACAGGTCTGTAGTACAGTCGAGAGCAAAGGTAAAAGCAATATATTATGTTGGTCATTATAATGAAACAATTTTTACGGATTTTATCGCGGTTTATTAAGATTTTTACAAGTCCGACGTTTCGGATACTTTACAGCAACAATGGTCACGGGAGGACTTGAAATTCGCGCAAACATTATAAAACAATATATTATGTTGGTAATGTTCCCCACCATGGTTCAAGCCTTGACGCGACGGTGGGCCTCAATAGCCTAAGGTGAACCCAGCACCTTGGGGGAAGCCAAGTGAACCGAGGGGGCCTGCTCTTTATACCCTTCTTATGAGAAGAGGGGACAAAAGAGTAGGGGGACTAGGGGCGAGGATGGGAACCTCACCCCATTGCGCTGCCCCGACGTTGGGAGGGGTTGTTCTGTAGGGCAGGCACAACCCTTCTGTGGAGGTGGCGTTGGTCCCTTGGGGGACTGAGTAGCCGTCGAGGTGCCTTGTTGCTCAACAGATCTAGGGCACTTCACCGAAGGCGGCACTGGCCGGGTTTTATTGGGTAGAGCCGCGTCCATTTACCATCGCAGCGAGTCCCACATACCCACGGGATACCTAAGAGCATTTCCCGCGCGGAAAAGAAAAAATATGTTGGTAAATGTTAGTAAAGACTACTGCTTTACAGACGATCCCATACATAGATATTTATTAAATTAATGAATTTAAATACAGGTTAGATGTTTGATGCAACCATAAGGATTCCATTAATAAATATTCTATTGATAAATCTTTGCAATAAATTCTTTAATTATAGGAACGATGCACAACAGAAATTCATAAAACCCGTATGTAACAACAAATTCACACCAATAGTGAAATCAAACAGGCAATACAGAATACGAGATCTACATAAGGCAGAAATCTCATGCCCTATTTCAAACAAATTTCTTGACGTTTCTGGTGAAGATAAAGATTTATGTAGTATTGCTTTCAGTACTCAAGAAATTTCTGATAAAAATAATTTTATACCACATCAACAAGAAACTAATCTCGTGTCAGAGAATATCAATGATGTTGCTGATCTTAACCATTTTAAATATTCTGCACTAGATGTTGACTCTTTAAGCACAGGCACTATTGAAACCGAAGATATAAAGACAGTTTTAACAGAATCTGAGACCGACGAAATTAATGTGTCAATGTTTAATCCAAAGACGATGATTCAGTGTTTAGGCGAAGATATTCTACCCTCTGAAGAAGTTATTCCACCACCTCTTGATTTCTGTGACAGTGATCCATACTCCCCAATTCAAAGTGACGATCGAAGCATACAAGGAAACAGGTACACACCACTCTCCAGTCCAAGTACGGAAATCGAACATTTTGGTAATACTCTACCGAATTCAGACCAAGTGGAAACGTGGACTCTATCCCATGAAAGTGATGACGATACCGATTCGTTCAATAAATTCCAACCACACAGTCTGTTTACAATGTCTCAAAACAAAAGAGATCACTTTGCTCGTAGAGACATGAAGTTAAGCCAATTTAGGTTTGAGGGTAGACCGAAGTTTAAGAAATAGTTTGATTATATGAATATAAAACTTAAGTTAAATTGATAATAAAAGTCGTTTTAAGCAAACACCAAATATTTATTGTAGTAATAGACATAATATGAAACAACTTTTATGAAGGAATAACACCTTTTTTTTAATAAATTAATACAACTAAGCGAGGAGAAATATTCACTAGTGATAATGCTACACAATTTGATTATTAATACATTACATGTACAATAAAGTAAAACCAAGACTGACTAAACACAAAAGTTTCACGCGATTATTGATGCCTCGATGGTCCGACATTTTTATTTAGTTGGTCTTGGTTGAACAGAACTCCATTCCTTTACTCCGATAGTCTTTTCTAAGTTGAACAGTGCGATGTGTAAAGGCAGGTTGAACTCACACCATTCAATTTAAAAGAAACTGGGCGTGTGTAGGATCCCCGCTGACACCAGCACGCTGGCGCAACGACGACACTGCACAGTTATAAATTGTTACAACCTCTATACTTTGCATTAAAATAATGCCCATTTTCACAGGCAAGGGATCCTAACGTCGCAACCATTAATTCCAGTGATATATTCACTCTATCATCTAGTTCTCAGCTTCCCTGCAAAGTTTTCTATCATGTTTCTAAAAGAAAACCTATATTAATCTGTTAAAATTGGAAAAAAAGGAAAAAATCGCAATCCTGCCTTTGGAAAACTAACAAAACGTCTGCAAGTTCCAACCCTCACGTTTGCAATACTGGGCGTCACTAAGCAAAGGCCAGGCAGTTCGTCAACAAGACAATACTAGCTGAGAATATTTTTCCGTTTAATGCTCAGCATGACAGACTCTACACACAGATACAAGTGGCTTAAACTAAATCATTGGGTATATTATGCATTCCGTGTTAATTACATTATACAATACATTTTATAAGCTAATATTTTCGAATAAATATTTACTTCATCTGAATATTAACGCGAAAAATATTTCTAAATAATGCTGAATATTAAACTGGAAATTTATAGTCCACACTTTTTTTTTTACTTTTTTATACATTTTATATTTTTTTTTACATTTTTTATTATTGAGTAATTTCCACGCTGGGAAAATTACACTAATTCTATGCAAAGTATAGCTTGTATTTGTTATATGACCACTCCATACTTTGTTTCTTAAGTTTACGGGCTATGCTGTTTACTTTCGCATATTGGCAGTAACACATACAAAAAGAATCTATACTTTTTTAGGTTAGCTGTGGGCTGTGAACTCACCTATCAAATATTAATTCCAAGAATGGAATAAAACATGTGCAATTGTCTTTTTTTAATTGTTAATTTGCATACTATGTATTTGAAAAAAAAAAGCACTTGGTTTGCACTATTTCATTTTAATCAAGCAGTGATTGTAGATGTATAAAACTTTAGTTATATATTTTTTTGTATGTTATTATTTTAGCTCATACATGTGTATGGATGTCCACACACAAGTTGCCATTGCCAGCAAAAATACATGCAAATGCTGGAATGATTAAATAAATATCATATACTGCAAATATGCCAATTATACAGTATAGCCCGAAGTGCTACTTATATATTGGCCTTATGCCATATTCAATGGAAAGTGGTGATGAAGGTAAGTGCAGCTTCAAAACCTGGCGACACCAATCATAGACAATAAGTGTTACATTCTATGCATTAATCAATTTTTGTCATACAATTTTTTTCAAAATAAGTGGCCATATAATTTCATTTATCAATAGTACTGCATAGGTGGACACTGGGAGTAAACAATCGATGTCGCTAGATATTGAAACATTCACTTTTTAGTCATTATCTTCAAGTACTCCAATGCATTCTGGGCAGCCGATGACTGAGCATCCTTGCTGGTGAGTCCAGATCCATAGCACACTGCAACTGGCAAAGTAGACAGTTGCACCAAACATTGGCAGCGACCAGTCATAGATTTTTCTTCAATATCCACATATGTCACTTCAAATGATTGCTCCGATGCTATTTCTTGCAGAAATTGGACAAAATTAAAGTCCTTATTGTTGAGTGGAGTCACCTTTATAAACAAATACATATTAATGACCATATTCTCCATTATAGACCAAACAAAGAACAATCATGCACACATATAATTTTTTATATCTATAGTAAACTGATATAAAAAAAATTCAATGCAAAAGATTTAAAAAAAATATGCTGACTTCTGAAATATTTTTTCAATCTCAAAAAATTTAATTCATGTCAAAATTGACAAATTTTTAGGCTAATTGAACATGTTAATACAAAAAATTATATAATTTAGAAATCCCTCAACTTTGTTAATGTACTTTTATAAATAAGTCTTAATAATTAAATACTCAGGTTATCCAATGAATGTTTGTTTATGGAGGGTTTCATGATATGAAGAGTAAGATAAAACCTTTTCTTTATATCAATAAGCAAACTCTATAAAACAATTTTATATATTTTGAAAGAACAACAAAACACGTCTATCAGACAAAAACAAAATCATGCTAATTATTTGATGGTCCATACCTGCAACTTGGCCAGGTTGGGGCCAACAGATTGTTTGAGGTGTTTGTGAAACTGCGACACTTTGTGGCTGTGGCTGGTCGTGAGTGTTGAGATTTTACTATCTTTCAGGTCGGCATATCGGGCCGCCACACCGCCCTAAAACAAACATCAAACGTCAGCACCAATGATATACACAAGTTACCCATCTGTCCATTTTTCACACAAAATTTTGCATGAGCTGACTGAAAGATAGTAAAAACCTGGCCAAGTTCTACCAATTGTTACGGAGAATGATACAAAAGAGACATTGTCATAAACACTGCCTCATGAAAATAATTTAGGTACCAATTGTCCATGGGTAACAGTGTAAGACTCAAAAATAGAAAATACTGTTCATTACAGTCAAGTTGGATACAGAAGATACATCTTTGTATTTGAATAGGCAATATTACATACTATGTTTGAAATATTACACACAGTACAGTATTCAATTTTTCTTGAGATGAAATCAAAAAAGAAAAGCAATGTTTATTTAAATTTACAAGTTATGAAGTAGGTGTTGTGAGTCCTAAAAATGAGAGCTATTTTTTTTTAAATACAATGTAGTAAATGATCATGTAATATGAAGAAGGCTTAAATAGGAAATAATCACAGTTTAAATATCCAAACTTTTGTTTTAATTTCGATAATAATGACAAAAATATTTGTTACCTCTTCCTCGGGTTGGAATGTTTCTGGAGGGTTGTCCTGCAGAACTTGCCACATCTTATAAGCTGCTTGCCTCTTAGCAAGCTTCTTAGACTTTCCTGTTCCTACTTCACGACGTTTCAACAAAGTGCAGACAATGGTAAACTGACGCTCATGAGGCAAACCTGAAACATAATCAAGAAAAACCCTTTTATAATTGCTTGATCATATACTATTCATAAAGAAAGTGCAATTTGTTAATATTCCCATAGTTTGTTACTTCATCATTGGAAGCAGTCCAATTGAGTTGATATAAGTAGCATACTAAATTATTATTTCTGAATTTTGTGAGCTACAATTTAGAACCCACTAACATGTAGCTCACAAAATTCAGAATTATTTCTTGTATCCAATACTTACGCCTTGTAACATTGTCATCATTCTCAGCATGATAAGATGGTGGTGGCCAAAAGCGAGACATACAGAGCTCTTGCAACCAGCCCACAGGATTGCCCATCTGTTTATCTTCAAACGATGACACCACAGTTGCACTAAAACACATTTAAAATTACTAGGTTAAAGTAAATATTTATAAGCTATTGCTTGATTTAAATAGTCTTTCATTATGTTTGGTTTAAGCAACTTCCTAAAACATAGATAATTTTACACTAAAGCCATTACTAAAAACTTTATATATTCACAAAATATAGACTATATTTTCTACTTTATGTGATTGTACTCAAGTTACAATTCATTAACACAACTGCCAAACATCTAAAATACCGGGTCATGTAATACTTACGTTTCAGGAATACTTCCATTAGTAGGCTGATCGGCTGGTGCAGCCCCAGTTAATTTATCAAGCAATGCCTTTGCCGCAGAGTGTTTTGCTTCTTTTTTAGATCTGCCAGTACCCATTGCTGGAAAAATATTAGAGTAAAATTAGTATTTACAGTCAAATTTATTTAAGACGATTTCACATGGATCAAACCAAAAACACATCTTAAGCAAGAAATGGATACAGGATACGGAAAATAAAATGTAATATTTACTAATTCTCTCTCGTAGAAGAAAAATGTCTATAATCGTGTATTAATTATACTGTTATTATTATATTACTTAAAATAATAACTTATTTTTGTTTGAGAGTTTTCGATGCATTTTTCGATCACTAACAAGATTTTCAATGTAATTTAACGATTTTGCTTTCACTCAAGAGATACTAAATAGCACCTTAAATCCATTAACTGCTGATAATGCTTGGGTGATTGACAAAATCGGAGTGGACTCCTCATCTTTATTATTACTTAAGAGCCACTTTTTGTGTGTTATTTACATATTCAATAAGATCTTCCATTGATCGGATTTGGGTGCACATTTTCATCAATGGAAGAATATCCAGGTAATCCCGGGGGTATCGCAGGTTCTTCTTCTACCGATTCGACTTCAATTCCATTATTTCTGAAATCTGCGGGCTTACTCCTGACACTCGATCCTATTGAAATTTAGGATTGGGATAGATAACTTGTCAAACGGTACTCTTGTACGCTTACACTAGCGCACGATTTGACTCAATTATAGTGGATTTTTATGTAATTAATTGGCATTTCTCAATCTTGTAAATTTTTCCCACTCTTGACAATATTGAGTTTAGATGTTGAACTGTGTTAAATTCGTCATTCTATCCCATAATCGATTTCGAAGTCGATACGTCAACATGCACTCGAAAAAATTTGGTATGGTACACATACAGAGGAAAAATTGTGTACTAAACGGGATGACAAGTTGTATTAAGCTTTAAAAAATGTATGAAAACAAGTCTCAAGTTGCAGGGTCCCATGTAAAATGACGTATTCTATTGTATTTAAAATCAATTAATGTTTTCAACATAAAAAATCTGTACACCAAGTACAAACTACTTAACTGTCTAGTCTTAAGAATAGTTTTGTTTTATAAAGCCAAGAAGAGACAGTTATTTAGCAATTATTTATGAGAAAAGGCTTTCTTTGATAATTGATTGGCAGAATCAAAGATTTAAATTTTTGGGCAGAAAAAGTAAATACGACAACCATATCTATTATAAAAATACTTCTCTTCATCATCATCCATCCTACTATCTGCAGACCAGTCGGGATAAGTACCTTTTTATGGACATCCAAACGCCATTTTATGAAATACTTACCAATTAAATCGGCCACAGTGACTCGATAGCGGAAAGTTGGCTCATGTATCATTCCTTCAATTTGGACCAATTCATATTTAGGCACCGTCCCACGCCTAGCCAACAACTCCTGCAGTACTGAAACTGGAGTTTTCATAGGCAGGGACTCCATTTCCTGGAAAAGTAATAGTAGCAATATTGATATTTTTTTAGACCAATGATTTTACTTGATGCACACAAGAGTCAGTTTGTTTTAGCATGCATAAAAAGCAACAGGTTTTTGATCAATTTATTTATTTAAATTGGAAAATAAAAAGTATATATAAGTTTTAGCAGATTGTTACTTTAATTCATTCACAATACTAAACTAATAAAAATTTAAAACTAGTTTAGTATAATCTAGTTTCACCCTGACTATACATATGTTTGGATATCTGCCAATATTCTGACATAACATTGAGATATTCATATCATTACCCTTTTCGCTGCTTCATCTAAAGGCAGACGTTCCAAATTGTTTTGTGGTTTGGGTCGATTTTGGTAACGTCGACGTGGACCATGTTGAGGATGTTCTCCGTCTGGTCCGGCTCCATGCACTGGCAATCCATGAATCACTCCTGGCACTCCACCATGCACAACCCCCGGATGAGGGTGTATAACTCCACCATCCAACTGTAAATAAGTGTAGATTTAGAAAATTGACAATAATTTTGTTAAAATTATTAGTGTTACCTCTAGGTAATTCCTTAACATTCAATTTTGATTAACAAAATAGCAAATCATAAGCATTCTGATATGAAACACCAAAATCAATACTTATTTTTTGTAAATAATATTGACTAAATATATGTCTGGAGTATAAGAAGACCATTAACATGAAAATCTACATGGTTAGCAATATCAACATATATAAATGAATCTTATTTGGTTTATAAGTAATTGTCAAGTTACAATTAATATATTAAAATTTAGCTAAATTAATTCCAGTTCTACACTGTAGCAAGAATATGTAATATTCCTGTAGGTGCTTATAATTGATTATAAAATCATATGATAAACATGTAATGGTAACATCATGGTCCGTATTTAATCAAAATACAATCAGAATATGTTTTAAAAACAGCTGATTTGTAAACGAAAATATTGAACATGTGACTGTAACTTGACATGGCGGCCGGTCCTTAGACCCAAAATGGCTACAACTTAAAATAGCCGGCATAGATTTCGTTCAATAAGTTTCGTTACAGACTTGGAACAGGCATATCCCATAAACGCATAAAGCAATTACGAACTCGTAACAAAAGATTATTTACATATTTGTTCTAAAATAGCCCACCACGCTTCAACTTACCATTTTGTGAAACCTCTCCACCGTAGCTTCTAATAGAAAACAAAATAATGAATAAAATTAGAACTTCGAATGTAACTAAAATAATTATACTTATTATGTGAAGGTTAAAGATTTGTACTTATTGCTATATTAAATTTTAATCACCGCGAAGAAAAACTAATAGCTATTGTACCTCAACAAGCCAGCGATAATTCGAGTTTTGACGTATCCAGAACAGTGTTGCCAACTCTTTTATATTCGAGTCGCTAGATTTAATATCAAAAATCACCAGAAAGTCGATAAAACTGGAGGATTTTACCAGGAGCGGACTCAGGATTTTGTTTTTTTTTGTTCATAAGAGGCTGCGGTTATCTGAAAACATATAAAAATTATACTAATTTATTATCAATGTCACAATCACATAAATTGTTTTCTTAATGACAATTTGCCAGAAAACTGCATTCTAATTCTACATAATAGTTGATTCTTTTTATTCTAAATATAAAATTATATGATTTCCAAACACTCTCAAAAAATATTTTTTGACTAGAGCTAGGTTCAAATGTATCCCCACCATTAGATCTGAGCCTTGTCGCGGCGGTGGGGCTTAATCCAGCACCTTGGGTGACCAATCGGATCCCGGGCGGCAGTTGGTTTTGGCCACTGCCGGCCAAGCCGCTCCCCGGTACGTAGTACCGGGGGTGGTGGTCGCCATCTCACGTCGAGATGGGGACCGCGAGGAAGAAAACCTCTCTAAAAAATTACCCCAATCCCAAGATAAGCTCAGGTGCGCGGCGAGGGGATGAATGACTGGAGGGTCTCCAGTCGTTAGCGCACCATTGTTTTTTGACGACTACGGGTTTGCTCAACCCTAATGAGTACACATTTTTCAAAATGGAACCGAGCAAAATGGAAAATAGCCCCCGGGTCCCCGAAAGGGGGAATCCCGCACCACACCGGAATCGGCGGAGGTCTGCCCCACGTATTACGGGAGGGGGGGGGGGCACAATTTGCTTCGAGGATTCGGCTAATCCGGATTCTCGCGACCTGGCTACACCGTCGGACTGGCCAAAGCCAAAAGAGACCTGGCTGCGATGGAGAGAGAGGCGATGGAGCAGGAGGCTGAGCAGAGTGCTGCGAGTCTTGCGCGAAGCTTGCGCCCATCCTGCCTCTCAGGGGTTGGAGGTGGCCCCAAATCGGACGAGTATCGAGACGGCGAGCGATCTGGGGTGAACCATCAACAAGGCCCTGGAGACCATCACAGGAGTCCGCTTCAGGTCCAAAAACCTGAAAGGCGCCATGGTAAGAGCACTAAAGGACGCAGCGGATACACTCCAGGAGGCAACGGTGGCGCTCATTGACCACACGTCCGCCGTCGAGACGCGGGCACTGGAGGCGGCCAATAAAAGGGTGTCGACAGAGGTGGCTGAGCTACGCCAGGAGCTTGCGACGCTTCGGAGTGAGCTGGCCTCCTCCCGCCAACAGCCAGCCGTGGCCATGACGCCACCGTCACCCAATCTGGAGGAGATCGTCCAGAGGGCGATGCGGGAGGCGGTAGTCCAGTCGAGTGCGCGGCTCAATGCAAGGCTCGAGGGCCTGGAGTCCAGGATCCTGCCTGAGCCACGGTCTCGCCCGCCTCTCGCAGCGGACAAACGGCTGGTGGTGGCAACGCCAGGCAGTGCTCTGTCAGTGGAAGGAGAGGCTAGAGGAGCCTAGTGCGGGACACCGCACCGTGCTGGCCATCGGTCTAATCCTGGAGCAGTGGATTAACCGGCGGCACGGCATCATCACCTTCCACCTTGCGCAGATCCTGACGGGGCACGGATGCTTCGGAAGGTATCTGTGGAAGGTGGCAGGGGCAGAGGACTCGCCAGGGTGTCATCACTGCAACAGCAGTGAAGACACTGCAAACCACACCACACCACTACACAGTGGGTGGAGGTAAGAGCGCCCCTCATCACCTAGGACAATAATAACAATCAGAATAAAAAAATTAAAAGTACTATTAGTATAAACAAAGATACAAAATAAAACAATATTAACTAACTAGCTGTTGCCTGCAGCTTCGCCCGCGTTACTCAACTCCTATATGTGTGTTGTTATATAGCGTGATGTTATATTATAGCCTATAGCCTTTCTCGATAAATGGGCTGTCTAACACTGAAAGAATTTTTCAAATCAGACCAGTAGTTCCTGAGATTAGCGCGTTCAAACAAACAAACAAACTCTTCAGCTTTATAATATTAGTATAGATTAGTACTAAAGTGACACAAAAAAATATAGAAGACGCGTAGTATCCTGCTAATTAAAATTCAATTAATAATGACTTATAATAAGAGTTTTAAATTATGGAAGTTTTTATTTTGGCAAAAATATAAAATTCTTATACTTATAAATAATTAGTATAATATATTTTGAGTAAAGCTTAGTGGTTGTTTCTCCCGTGAAACAGCTTTGCTGTGTTTCGGAGAGAAGAGCAAGACAGGCAGTGTAATTACTGGCACCGAGACTTAACATCTTATGTCTCAGGATAGGCAACACATAAATGAGTTGCCTGGGCTCGTTCCAGGTAAACTAGTTTATGTTCAAAGATTGATACAGCGATTTTTATACCCTTAATGGCATATTATTCCAAAAATTTTTAGTTAAATGTCTATAATGTGAAAAAAAGTTTCACTTTTACCGTGGTTTCATAAAACCACACAATCCTTTTTTTTATAATGAAGCACTACCTTTTACAAAGGTAGGTTTTTTTAGTAAAAGGTAGTGCTTCATGCACGAGGATTTTTAATTTTATAATGAAAAGATTAAATGGAAATCAGTATTTTAATAATTATTGTTTTTCTTAAGAATAATAAAAATTTAACAGTTACATACATCGAACATATAACCGTAATAGAGCGGTAATGTTATGTGTTTTGTTTGGCCAACGCTTTTTTCCACTCTGATTGGCCAACTGATGGCTATTGATTGATGATTGCCAGATGGGATTTACATCACTCAGATCACTGGTTGGTTGAATTGCTATTACGTTAGTGTCAAATCACTGACCTGTTTCGGAATTTTATGGCTCACATTACTACTATATATATACGGTTATATGCTCGCTGGTTACATGAAATAAAATATTAGAATTACGAATCAATCTTACACTATCACAAATCTTAGAAAAAAAATCAGTTGTCTGTAAAGTCGGTTTACTGACGATAGTTGAACGTGACAACGTCATAAGAAAATGGAACGCCTCACAGCGAGGTAACGCCGCATGCGTAATGTTTTTTCGTTCTTGCAGCCGGCTCCATCGAATTATAAGACGTTGTCACGTCAAAAAATCGGTTGTCTGTAAAGTCGGTTTACTGACGATAGTTGAACGTGACAACGTCATAAGAAAATGGAACGCCTCACAGCGAGGTAGCGCCGCATGCGTCATGTTTTTTCGTTCTTGCAGCCGGCTCCATCGAATTATAAGACGTTGTCACGTCAAAATACCTTATACATATTATGCTAAGTACTACATAGATAAATCACATATTAATATTTAAAATAATAAATTATATCTTAAAAGTAATAATATATGGTATTAAGATGTGTATTATGTAATAAAAATCTTAAATTTATGTATAGTATAAAAGAATTAAATATATTTCTGTTTTATGGTACCCGTAACACATCTTACCACGGGACCAGATTGGCGTGGTGTAAAAAGCGAACACAGATATTATTATTATTTTGTTTTTAATATGTAATACTAGCACATGGACCATAGTAGTATGTAATAAAGATATTTGAATTTGAAAGTATCTCAAACTGTTTATTCGTTGCTAAGTAACCTGCGGTCCATAGGGTAACTCCATAAAGTTAATATACCTAGCGGAAAGGTATATTAACTTTAAGGGTAACTCAGATTTTTATGAAGTTTTACTTCAATCGCGCGTTTCGATCGATTACACGCACATGTCTTCGGACGATGAGGCCAAACCTTCGACACCATTAGAAAATAATATAATTCACGGCAAAAAAAGAAAATACTTAAAATAGTGGTGAATAAATCAAAATGAAACTGTCTAAGGAAACTCAAGTGATCCCTGAAGATATTGCGACTGAGCATTTATCGCATTGTATTTGGCCACGACGAATTGAGGTGTGACGTAAATCATTTATTTAAAAAATATCAACTTCAAAACAAATTCAACAAACCAGTGATCTGTATGTACGTCCCATCGGCCAATCATCAATTTTGGTGGCAAAATATACCCTTACAAGATCCAGGAGTATACAAGCTTGATTGTGATTGTGGCCTCTCTTATATAGGCCAAACCAAAAGATCAATTAAAACTCGCGTTAAAGAACATATAGCTGACTTAAAACACCGTCGCTACACTAAGTCTGCAATCTGTGAACATAGTCTAGACAAAGCTCGCCATTATATTAGATTTGATAAACTACAGATACTCGCAAAAGAACACCGATTCCAACCAAGGATGATCCGCGAGGCTATTGAAATTAAAAAAACGTCAAAATTTCAATAGAGAAGATGGCTGGCTCTTACCACCTGCTTGGGATCCCATTATTAAAATAATTAAATCAAAAACTAAGCATTAAAGATGCAGTTAGCACTTTCTGCGTAGAGAGGACTTATTAAAATAATGATGTATCATAGGGTAGTTTCGAATAACTTTATAACGTTAGGACATTTGTCACCTCAGTCCTCCCGTGACCATGGTTGCTGTAAAGTATCCGAAACGTCGGGCTTGTAAAAATCTTAATAAATCGCGATAAAATCCGTAAAATTGTTTCATTATAATGTGTGAAATTCGGGCAAACATTAGAAAACAATTATATTATTTCTCTATAGGATGTAGGATAGAAATAAATATATTTCTAATGGTTTATTTCGAAGATTCCAGTCACCCTTTTATATAACACTATAATAAATTAAGGGTAATCTAATAATAACAAAACTGGTATCACCAGAAATTTTATAAAACGACCAAATTAAAAAGTAGTACAAAATGGCGGACATATTTGACAAATTGTTTTGCAAGTGAGAATGTTTAGTAAGCATTATAATTTAGTAGATTAATATTTAATACTATTAAAACAATTGATGATTGTAATCTTTTATTACTATTAAAAAACTTATTACATCACTTTTTACTAAGCTAGTAGGTAGGTACTCTTATTCTAAGATCCTCCGCAGTTGGCCCAGCTAAAGCGTCTCATTGATTGGGGCCAACTGGGCGCGGAGCTTGTTCCGCACCCATATGTATGGTCGCCCCAGGGATCTTTGTTGAGAACCTCAACCATCTCCTGCCAGGCTTCCTCCTTGGCTTTGGTGCCAGTAATTACACTGCCTGTCTTGCCCTTCTCTCCGAAACACAGGAAAGCTGTTTCACGGGAGAAACAAGCAAGATATTTATTGTAATTAGATTTGGTATAAAAGTATACTTTATAAAGGGCGTTTCTCTGCCGAAATATATTGTGATCGAGAAGATTCAATAAAATTGTTTTAATCGAACATTCTTGCTGAGAGTCGTTTTACACACACAACCCATGTTTGGCTCAATACCTATAGGTTTCCTATTATTTTGAATGAAATTATAAAATAATATTAATTGATTAAATTAACGAATGCATAAGACGTATTGTATGACGTCCACTCCCACGTTCATTTCAAATTGTATATCTTTGAAACGACAATCTGTTCACTTCTTATTATTAATTTATTTTTATTTGCGAGTATGGAAAAGTGAAATTAGTGAAGTTTCTTAATTGTCATGATATGCATTTTAAATGAGTTTTATGAGTTTCATTCCTTTTTATCAAACTGCACCAAAATTATTAAATACATCATTGCCGACGCTAGCATCTGAAAAGTTAAAAATCATTTTATTGTAATGAGCCATCAATCACCATTATAATGAAACAATTTCTACGTATTTTATAATTTATAGCAGCAATCCTTCCGTGAACGTGATCATGGTTGCTGTAACGGCGGCGGTACACTCTCGCCGAGACAGTCCGAGGGAGGGCGAGCACGATAGTGTAGATGACGCCTCGGCCTGTCACAACTGTCATTAATATTTAGATAGATGGATCAAGAGGCCTCGGGCGAGACATACCTAGCGAGTGATCTCGAGTGAGAATGTACAACCACCCTAAGGTATCCAAAACTTCGGGCATTATATTAGGGGTTAAAGTATGAAATTGCCGATTTGTACTAAAAACTTGTAATTCTTTTTTTAAAATTTAACCTATTTCTTTAACCAAAATAATTACCATTATTATCTATAAATTGCTGCCGTCTAATAGGAAGGTCATTTACGCCTTTGAGATAGAACTCTGGTGATCTAGATTCGACAAACTATGTGAAAGCATTTTGTACTGCCTCCTGAGAAGAAAATATTTTATCACGTAGAAAATTGTCCAAGTCACGAAAAAAAGCAAGTTGGAGCAAGGTCTGGCCAATACGGAGGGTGTCGAATGGTTTCTAATTGCAGTTCCTGTAGAGTTAAAACGGTTTCTCGTGCTGCATGAGGTCTCACGTTATCATGGAGCAATTATGGTGATGATCGATTCATGAGTCGGGGCTGTTTCACTGCTAGTTTTGCTATCATTGTTCGGAGTTCGGCACAGTAGACATCCGACGGTATTGCTTGACCAGATTGGAGAAAGCTATAGTGAAACACCTTGCTGAGACCACCAAACAGTTACCATTACCTTTTGCGGCGTTTGATCTGGGGTCAGCCATTGCATTTTTGCTTATGGTTATCGTAAAGAATCCACTTTTCATCACATGTAGTGGTGTGCAAATAAACTATTTTATGATAACGTGCTATGGACTATAAACTATATTTTTCTAGCGCGCTATTTTATAGACTATATTGTAACGTGTAGTCGCAAGACTAGAATTACGTAACTCGCATGAGCCGGCCGGGATAGCGCACGACACATCTAGCGCTAGCGCGCGCTCGACGCTGACTGACATATAAACTATAAATTATAACGTCTAGCGTCTACGGTCTAGCACGTTGGCGTAGTTCGAATATTATAAAGTTATAACTACGTCCTACGCTAGCCGCCTCGCTACATACCTAATGTAGCGAGGCGCAACGTTATAGCGGCGAATAGGAATTTATATAGCGTACGCTATACGTTAAGTATGAATAGCGCGCTACGTTATGGCGCTATGCGTTATATTTATTACCCACCACTAATCACATGTCACCATTCGATCCAATATTCCTTTATTTCTGTTTCAATTTAAGGCAACACAATTTTTTTCAATTCATCGTTATTCAGGCGGTCTTCCACCTAGTTCATTCTTCAAATCAAAGTTTCCATCATGAAAGCGTTTAAACCAAAATCGCATGGTACGTTCATTTGCAGTCTCCTCTCCAAACGCAACATTGATATTGCGAGCTGTTTCTGCCGCGTTAGTTCCGCGTCGGAACTCGTATTCAAAAATCACTCGAATTTTCGAAGTATCCATCTGTCTTGTCTAAGCTGAATAAAAAAAAAACAACTGAAAGTCGATAGTCGAATGTTGCACATTTTGTAAAAGAAGAACTACATAGGTACCATTTGAAAAAAGTTTCACTCAAAAATCTCAAACCATAAAGGTTCTATGTCAATTCGAATAAGTACCTATTATAATAAAACGGCAATTTGATACTTTAACCTTTAAATTATACCGCGATAAAATCCGTAAAAGTTGTTTCATGATAATGGGTGAAATTCGCGTAAACTTATTGCATATATTGTGTTTTTATAAACACAATTATAATATTATCTACCTTCATGGCTTTAAATAATTTTATTTAGATTTAGTCGGTATTTATATAAAGTGTACCTATTAATCTGAGACTTTAATGTTTTGTAGTGCTTGAGAGAAATTAAGTTGTGGTGGTCCAATCAGCACCAGATTCCTAAATCACGCTATCGCAGTTCCACAGCTCGTCGCTACACATACAACAGCTGAATCGATAGCAAGTGGGCTTCAGCCTGACCGAGCATACCATCTCGCTCGGTCGGAGATCTCCCTTTTGGGGCTTTTACCTATGTCAAGTATGCTACTTACATTATATAGTAACGTTGCGTCTACCGGAAAATACCCGTATAATGACATCTCAATCCCTTGACAACTCATGAGGGTGGCAAAATGCTGGATCTAAAAAAAAGTAAGCGTTAGTTGGAAGTAGATGCTTACTAAAAAATAGTGTATAATTAATTGATGAACGATAATAAATATTATTAAGCGATTAACAGATTAATCGTTTACTTGTTAAAAAAATGCTGATAATTAAAATAAAATTTAAAATATCTGCATTATAAGACTCATAATAATTTATTTAAGTAAACTAGACAAATTCTATAGTTAATTACAATTATACCTCCATAAGGCATCGTACATCTTGTTTCTCGGTAGGAATCCTATGTATTGTCTGTCCAATTTTTAAGGCCTGGAATTCAAATAAAAGTGTTTTGAAGTGAAACTTCTTTGCGCGCATTTCAATGTGCAACTTTTTGTCCAAGAAGAGGGAGAGAGTGATTGCGACCGATTGAGAGAGAGTGAGAAAGGGCGAACGTAGCATGAAGCGACATAGCGATGGAGTGAGAGAGCATGCGAGTGAGAAAGATCGAGAGAGAGAGTGAGATAGAGCGTCGCATCACAAGTCTCGGAAATTTAAAGCTTTAGATTAGTATAAATTTATATTAGAGATTTAAAAATTAGTTTACTAAAGAGTTTACTAAATAAGTTTCAATTCTGACATGTGTACTTTGTTGCACGCACTTTTTTATTTTTAGTATAAAATTAAATAAAACCACCGGATAAAGAATAAACAATCTTTTAGCTACCATCATAGATAAATAAATAAATAAATAGACCATACCATAGTATCAACGTGTACACCAAATGTTCACCCAGGTAGAAAACAACATTTAAAGTAATTTTACCACATTATTGTCTTGGGGATCAGCCTCTATGGTTTTTTTCAAAGTCCTAAGGAGGCAACCGAGCAGTCGGAGCCATAAAGTGACTACCGACGCCCAGACATCTGCAGAACCAAAATTTATGCAGCGTTTGCCCTCCTTTTCCCAATGCAGCTCATTCTTTGTTTGAAACCTTTGTAGTAAATTCACGTACCTCAATTTTCAACAAATTCCCAGAGTATGCAAGCGAATATACCTTCAATACTTGATAAAGTATCCAAACTGAGCAGTTGGCGAAGTCATGTGTGGTTGCGGACCTGCTCATAACACCATGGTATATTATGTGAGATTCGCTCACTATCGAATGAAAACATTGTAAAGTAGTTGCCAAAATGGGTCCTTGAAAAGCTTCATTTATTAGCATTTTTATTTCGAACGCCTTAATATAAACCAATTCCATTTTCCTTATCGTTGAACACGTATTCTTTGATTGAACAAGCAATGACGTATCATTCCCGCTTAGCAATTGACGACACTGCTCGTTTACATTCGTTAACAAAGCTATTACGATCATCACAAGAGCATAGTAGAATGCCAAAAAAATGAATTGTATCATTTGTGGCAATACGAAAGTAACAGTCACAAGAATCATTTTCCACATACCATCGCTGCGTGTGAAGTTAATACACATTTGTAGAATAAACGCTGTTAGAAGACAACACATTGTCACTATGTTAATTTGGAATCTTAGTTGATGCAGGATTTTTTGGCTGCATTTGAGAACGGGTAGGTTTGTCCATGTGGTTATAAACGTGTTTAACATTTTAACATAAGCGTTACGGTTCAGAAATGCACACACATAAGCGACTAAACAAAATAGTATGAATGTTGTCAGCTCCAGTATATAGTTCAATTGCGTCATTAGTCCCTCTGTCATCGTCGCTTTGTCGCTTGCAAGGATCATCTCCCGGATATGCAGAGCGAAGAATATTAGTAGTGCCAATACAAATGAGATACCATATAAGGAATTAACGTAAACAGATCTTTCTAGAGCCTCATAATCATTCTTGTGTTTACGATATCTTATGCTTATTGGAAATAAACCAAACAATGAAGTAATATAGTACACTGGTTTTATTATACTTGGTAATTCTAAATCGTGGATATCTTTCAGGTATTTCTTGAAACTTGCAAACATTTTTCCTCTCTACCTCACTCTATTTTGAAATATTGACGTGACGATGCAAAAGTGACGAAGCAATTAATTTAAGTAGAATAATTGCTGACAATAAAATATCCCGATTAAATCAGACATCCACTCAGTGTCCGACGCCAGTATGTAACTAAGCCTTTGTAGTTATAGTTTGTTTCCATTTTGCTGATGTAATTTCGATGAGTGATTTTCAGTGCGCTCTTACATTGTAATTAAAAGTCGAAATCACGTAACAATTGCTGAAGTACACGTAAAAAATCATTAGTGTGATTACTATCTATTCATATTTTGCCTTTTTAATGTTAACATATAAGTTATTTTTAAAAGCTTCGAGTTTTAAAGCATATACAATATCTATCAGTGAATTACGGTTTCACCCGCGTACTTCCCATTCCCGTGGTTGTAAGGGCCTATGTGTTATTATGATTTATCTATATCTATACAGATAAATAAAATTGGAGTGTCTGTTTGTAACATTCAAATAACCGCTTTTTATTAAATGCATATGGATGTATACACGGGTCATATAAAAAAAACGTTTTTATTACAATTTTTGTCTGCCTGTCTGTTTGATCCGGCTAATCTCTGAAACCGCTGGGCCAATTTTAATGGGAATTTCACTAGCAGAAAGTTGATGTTATAAGGAGTAACTTTAGGCTTTAAAATAATCATCATCGATCCGATTACGGCTGCAAATCTAACTTAACGCGGGTGAAGCTGCGAGCAACAGCTAGTGAGCTATATTATTGTAAAGTTTAATTAAAATCCATTCATTACTTTTTGTGTGAAAGGATAACAAACATACATCCATACAAACTAGTAGACAATAAATACTCTTTAATACCACGACTGTACTTCTTTTAATAAAAGAGTAAAACCTCTTTATATAATGATAGAAATTTACAGTTCTTTTCTTTCAACATCAAAAACTCAAATATAAAAATAATGTAAATTAGGCAATTTTTTGTAAATATAAATAAAATAAAAAAATGGCATTAAGGAAATTATTTCAATGTGTGTGTGATCGAACAAAATTGGTAGCGGCATTCGGCAAGCAAATAGTGTCCTCTACTTATGTGAATCCTTACAGCACTTGTCCGTCGGGTATGAAGATAACAATATGTGGTGCTGCTGGACGTACAGGTAAATTACTAAAATGGAACTCATATGATAATGAAATAAAATTAATGGAAGATTAGCCAGGTTCTTGCCACGTTCAAGACAATGGGGATCGACCTGCACTGAGGATGACAATCCCCGTACAGTAGGCGGCCCAGGTTAGATATTAGGGCTACCAGCTGATGGTACCGATGACGGAAGTAATGGAGGGAGAACAACAATAGTCCAGTTGTGCAGAGACAAGGCCTCGAAGTGAGATGTTTGGGTTTAACAATGGAAAATTAATAAAATAGTCTTTCTAAATTTCGTCGTGCGCCTTATCTTGCATGATAATGTTAAAAGCTTTTGAGAATAAGTTTGCAAACCCATAATAAGTCAGTGTCTAGGCGAAATATAGCACCCATACCTGATTTCCAGGAGAAAACTCGTCCCAAGCAGTGGAAACGAAAAAAGCATGAAAATTATGATTGGATTAAGATGGTCTTAACTTTTTCCACAGGACAACCAC
The DNA here is from genome assembly GCA_963853865.1 of Helleia helle. NCBI lineage: Eukaryota > Metazoa > Arthropoda > Insecta > Lepidoptera > Lycaenidae > Helleia > Helleia helle. Next base: position 6,917,551 of record OY971429.1, read on the forward strand.
TGGCGCTAATGTTAAAACAATGCCCTCTGTTGGATGAGATTGCTTTGTACGACATCTGTCCCACCTGCGGGTACGGTATGGAACTCAGCCACGTCGACACCAGGTGTAAGGTGTCATCATACTCTGGGAAACACATGCTGTGTGATGCTCTCAAGGTATTTGTAATATATCATGGCTTCAGCGGTATGATTGGGGCCGCTTTAGGCTACAGAGTCCCTCCCCACCATGGTTCAGGCCTTGACGTGGCGGTGGGGCTCAGTAGCCTAGGGTGAGCCCAACACCTTGGGCGAAGCTAATTGAGCCGAGGGGGCTCTTTGTACCCCTCTTATAAGAAGAGGGATCAAAAGAGCAGGGGGAAAGGGGGGAGGATGGGAACCTCACCCCATTGTACTGTCCCGACGTTGAGAGGGGTTGTTCTGTGGTGCGGTGTCCCGCACCCCTCTGTGGAGGTGGCGTCGGTCCCTTGCGGGACTAGCCGTCGAGGTGCCCTGTTAGCTTAACAGATCCGGGGTACCTCACCAAGGCGGCACTGGTGGCACTCGCCGAGTTTTAGTGGGTAGAGCTGCGTCCACTTACCATCTTTCGGGCGCAGCGAGTCCCACATACCCGCCTGGAGAGACCCATTCCCCAGGCGGGATGCCTCAGAGCATTTCCCGGCGTAAAAGAAAAGAAAAAAAAAAAGGCTACAGTACAGAGTCCCTGTATCGTAGACAAGTGCTCCTGAAAAATTTTGATAGGCGTTTCATCTAGGCCCTAGGGTAAAAATAATAAGGAAAGAAAACCTGAATCATCAGGTGATGAAAAGATGGCAATAGTCTGATTACATTTACTATTGAAGGCAAAGAGTTCTGAACTCGTAAACCACGTGTCTAAGTCCTGTTTTGTATAAGAGTACGAAATCTGAGTTCGTACTCTTATACAAAATGGGACATACGAACTATGATAATCTTATGATTTCTAGTGCTTTTAAATATTTTAGTGCTTATAAAATATATTCTGCTCCTTCGATAGGTTACAACTCCTTGTTTTGTTACTTTTTGGGTCATCCTACTTTTGACGAGCAGAAAATAAAAAAATAAAAAAAACAATTTTATTCAGTTTTTTTGAATTTAATCTTATCTTATCTTATATCTTTAAATGAGCAATTCTTGTATATATATATATACAAGAATTGAATCTCGGAATCTAAACTATTTGATGACAGAAATGACGCGCACCAAAAGTCATCTCTTAAATAATAGTTATGGGTATATAAAATGTGCATAAAATTTTACTTTAAATTACAAAATCAATGTTTTAAAAAACAGGAGACTAGAAATCAATAAGATAAACAGAGAACAGTTTTTATGATGTTAAACACAGAATTAAAATATGTTTTCATCTGAAGACGACAATTGTAAAGGCACATGTTTTTTTGGGAATCGTCTTCGCTTTATAAATTTAACACCACTATTGCGATGCATTGTTAAACAGTAATTCTAATACCGGACACACGCCAGAAGGGGTTGAGAGTCCTGAGCAGGCTGAGGCTCTCCATTCTATAACTAAAGGACGTAAACGACAAAATGGTTTTTGTTATTTTATTGCGATAAAAACGATAATTGTATATTAAAATCCTTCAAATTTTTTAAGAAAATAATATTTAGACTAATTTACAAAGAAAGTTAAGAGCCTTCAACCGGTCCCGTTTGCCCATAAAATGTGAATCTTTTCTTAAAAAGAAGTATGTTTGATATTTTTTTCTCTGTTACAAAAGTTACCTAATCATGTTTTGAAAACTATAACAAAATAAGGTTTTTATCATGACCCATTCCCCACCCACTTTCAGAATCATCAATTTTCTTAATATTTCCATGTAGGGAAGAACAGGTGAGCCATCAGGTGAACCGACTGTCCGTTTGCCTCCTCTTCTATAAAAAAAGATTGACTTGTTCTTTACGTTTCTGACGTTTATTTACTCCATACTTCTCATTACTTTTCTTTGTCGAGTATGATGAGCCATACTGCACTCTGCAGCTATAGTAAAACAAAAAATATATCTAGATTATTTTTATTATTACGATTTTTCATATATTATAATATTCTATAATCTTTAACTATTATATTTTAGTTTTTCAATGATTTTAATACAACAATCTAATAAAAACAGAAAATCATTATTAATTTAGTAACTACATACATTATTTTGGGATCATACATTAAACTTAACTCAAACTAATCAGCAATAACGTCACTTCAGTGATCTTTCATCATTTCTGCCATCACTATGTTAACAGAAGTGTTGATCACAGAAATGACAAAATTTTGAAATACCCGCACCGTTACGTTCAAGTAAAGTTTAAACTGGTTTACTCGTATTGCATCGAAAATAGTTCACAGAAGTCATGAAAAATGAATATTTTTAACATAAATTTTTGAATACTTACCTTTGTACAGTCTTAACAGGTATGATGAGCGAACTTTTACACAGCAATATTTAGAAACAAAAGATTTTTTGTCAATAAACAAAAAAAATAAACCACACACTTTATTGTTGCGAGGCAAATAAAATATCATAATGTTACTATTTTAAAATTATAAAACCAGGCTGATTATGCTACCAGTTATTTTTTATAAAAAATACCACTGATCACAGTAATGACGAAAAATTTGTAACACAAGTAGAATCACGTGGAACTAATTCTTAGACTGCGCCAAAAATATACACTCGAAACATCAAAAAGTAGGCTATTTTTACAGTATGTTTGCAATATTAATAAACTTCCACACAGTCATATAATATTTTATTTTGTCATCGACAAGTGCTAACCTGGAGAATACACAGATAACAGGACGTGACTTTCGCCCTTAAATCATAGTGCTATATGTATAGTGATGTTTTTAATTCTATGGTATAATGATAATACTTATCAATTTACGATATAAAATAGTAATCTCGATAGAAAATAACTACACTTATACATATATATCTTTGATGCACGCTTTTTTTGCTGTAGAATAGAATGACCCTTTTATTAGTTTCCTTAACCCTATCGGTAAGAGGTAGTGCCATGCTGCTTTGAAAATGTATTGGGCCGGCACGACTGGGGTGGTACCTCTCGCTCATATAATACCGGCGTCAAGTGCCAGCTATGCTGTCGCGTTTCGTGCGGTTTGTGAGTTTAATTAGAAAGGAGGGTAACGCAATCTCTTCTTGCGCGGATGTGTATGGGCGTGGATAGTCGCTATAGTGCTATAAAAAAATCCTTTATATTAAAATGGATTATTTTCTTCGCTCTTACAAATTACGAAGTCGTTTAAAAACACTGATTATCCATAACAATGTGATCTAATTATTATTAAGTATGCAACACCATCAGTGGACTTAATTTTTAATTATTATTTTTAGGGTGCGAAAATTGTAATTATTGTTGCTCGTAATGAGCAAGATACCTTCGAGTGCAATGCCCCTATAATAACGGAAATCGCATTGCAAATTTGTAACACATGCCCTGATGTAAGTATAATAATATTACTATCGTAATTTTTCACTTCAAGATTTTAATTTTTTTCAAGCGAGAAAGATCTAGAGAGAGTGAGATAGAGCGAACGTCGCATCGCAAGTCTCGAAAATTTAAAGCTTTAGATTGGTATAAATATGAACGAGATTTAAAAATTTGTTTGCCAAATAAGTTTCACTTCTGACGTGTACTTTGTACGCACGCACTTTTTCTTTTATTCTTTGCTATTCCAGACCTTCACGATCGTAGCGACGGAGCCGGTGGAGAGTCTAGTGCCCCTGGTGAGCGAGATCCAGCGGCTGCGCAGCATGTACAACCCGCGCCGGCTGCTGGGCTGCGTGGAGGTGAACTGCGTCCGCGCGAACACCGTGCTGGCGGACTTCCTCAGGGTACCACCGGAGACGGTCCGGGTGCCGGTGATCGGGGGGGCCACTCCGAGTACGATGGTGCCGGTGTTGTCCGCCGCCGTGCATCCTTGCACCATGTCTCAAGAACAGGTAAATATTTACTTTGCCTACCTACTTGCTTAAATTAAATTTTTAATGATCCCGAAATATACCTATTGAAATACATGTTCTGTTCGTTCTTAACATTCACTGAGGGGCAGAGGGAGGGTTTTTTTCTTTTTTTTTCTTTAACGCCGGGAAATGCTCTAAGGCATCCCGCGGGGGAGTGGGTCTCCCTAGGCGGGTATGTGGGACTTACTGCGCCACTAAAACATGGCGAGTGCCACCAATGCAGCCTTTGGTGAGGTGCTCCGGATCTAATGAGCGAACAGGGCACCTCGACGGCTATTCAATCCCTTAAGGGGCCGACGCCACCTCTACAGAGGGGTTGTCCCGCACCACAGAACAACCCCTCCCAACGTCGAGACAGTACAAGTCCCATCCTCGCCCCTTGTTCCTCTGCTCTTTTGTCCCCTCTTCTTATAAGAGGGGTACAAAAAGCAGCTCCCTCGACACAATTTGCTTCGCCCAAGGTGCTGGGCACACCTTAGGCTACTGAGCCCCACCGCCACGACAAGGCTTGAACCATCGTGGGGAGAGGGTGGGGGTTGTAAAAAATGGGTCACATAGTATGAGTTGCCATTAAAAGTTATTAAATGAAACTGTAATTAATGTATGATAAATAATGAAACACGCATAGTTACCTACTATCCTATAAGTATAAATAGTAGGATTATATTATGTATCACTGTTTGTGGGTAGAGCATAGGTTTCGGAAATAAGAACACAGCAAACCCCCAACAATACAAAGTTTTGTAATCATTTCAGATTGAATGCGTCGTCTCAGCCATCATGAGCGGTCAGGAGGCTGTGGCGGCTGCTAACGGCTGTGAGACCATCACCGCTTGTCTCACGGGAGCCTATGCCATCGCCCGCAATACCATCAATGTGGTGAAGGGCATGCAAGGGAGGAAGGACGTGGTGCAGTGCGCATACGTCGACAGTCTCAACACGTGTGCACCCAACTGTCAGTTCTTTGCCAGTGATGTGAGTGTAGAAGTATTTTACGCAAAATTCACTCATTGTAATTTGTACTGAAATATTTTTTACGGGTTTTTATTTTTAAATATTATGCTCAATGTTTCGTATAAAACAGCCGGTACCGGTGGGAGGGAAGCGCTGTGCCGCGCTCCCGGCTGCATGGGTACCACCATCTTGCTTGTTTCTCCCGTGAAACAGCTTTGCTGTGTTTCGGAGAGAAGGGCAAGACAGGCAGTGTAATTACTGGCACCGAGACTTAACAACTTATGTCTCAGGATAGGCAACACATAAATGAGTTGCCCGGGCTCGTTCCAGGTAAACTGGTTTATGTTCATGGGCGACGTAGACCACTTACCATCAGGTGGCACGTTAGCCAGTTTGCCTATCCAATTAACATAAAAAAAGCCACTGTAACGGAAGAATCTAGAGAAGTAAAAAGTTTTTTTTTATTATAATGAAGAAGTATTTAGGTATGCCAGCGCCTATATTAGGTTTAAAGATTAACAAAATTCGTGGATAACCTTGTGCCATAGCCATCTACATATTCAGAGTTAAAGTAAGTAAGTAATTGTCAGGCAATGTACCTACCATTTGAAAAGTTATAAATGTCATAATATATATAATAACACACCACAGAAACAGAAGTACTGCTACAATTATAACGTTAGGTTACCTACGAGACGGCAACTAAGAGCCATTATTTTATTTTCAATTTATTTCCAGGTAATTCTTGGGCCTTCGGGTGTGGAGAAAAACCTTGGTATACCCGAACTGTCTAAATTTGAAAACTGTCTCCTTTTCAATTGTCTGCCGTATGTCCGTCGCGAAATAGACCGAGCTATTTGGATGGTAACTATGTTCATAGTTCATTAACATATATTTAATTCATATTGATATATACCTCCATCAGATCAGAATATATAATATAGTTATAAAAAAAATCTTGAAAGGAAGAATAACGTATACAACCTAAGTGTTTGTTTCATCTAAGCAACTAACGTACTAAGTTTAGCTTACACAGTTAAGGACTTTGTACCGGAAGGTAATTAGTATTTTAGGTAAAGAAAACTTTTTCGGATAGCGCATCCATTCATCCATTGTAGTATTTAGCTCATGAGACATCGAAACAGAAAGGTATTTGAATACCAATTTTATTGAAAAGATACCAAAGACAGTCATAACCAAGATGCACTATGAAGTAATTTTGGGAAAGTTCACCTCGGCATCCCGACGAGGAGTGGGTCTCCCCAGGCGGAAGGCGGTAAGGTGGACGCAGCTCTACCCACTAAAACCTAACGAGTGCCACCAATGCCGCCCTCGGTGACGTGCCCCGGATCAATTGAGCAACAGGGCACCTCGACGGCTAATCAGTCCCTCAAAGGACCGACGCCACCTCCACAGAGGGGTTGTCCCGCACCACAGAATCACCCCTCCCAACGTCGGGACAGTACAATGGGGTGAGGTTCCCGCGTCCTCACCACTTGCCCCCTGCTCTTTTGTCCCGTCTTCTTATGAGAGGGATACAAAAAGCAGCTCCATCGGCTCAATTTGCTTCTCCTAAGGTGCTGGGCTCACCCTAGGCTACTGAGCCCCACCGCCACGACAAGGCCTGAACCATGGTGGGGTTCGTTTACTCCCTAACGAAACGCATCTGAATTCATATAAAAAATGTACGCAGGTGTACACGATGTGCCATCAATGCCGGTTCAGCAACGTGCCGGATCCCAGGGTATGCTTCACGCCCGTAGACCTGCCGTGCGCGCCGCCCACCAACTGGACGTGCGACTGTTATGACAGCTGCCGGGACGAATACCTCGCCACTGTGAGCTTTTAGTAGTTTTTTAGATTATGCTATAATTATAAAATTTCTTAAGTGAGCCATCTGTTCACTTACTGTATCGATTGAGCGGCCATCAGGCCGAAAAGGCCAATTTACCGCCACTCGCATTCAACTGGGACCGGCCCATCTAGTCGCATATATTACCAACTAGACATAAATTGTCTAATTGGTGCCCGCGACTTCGTCTGCACAGGATAAGATTTAAATTATTTTTCTTTATATTTAAAATATTAATCATAAAAAGTATCCTATGTTACTTCTTATACCTCCAACAATATGTGTACAAAGTTTCATGATGATCGGTTAAGTAGTTTTCGCGTGAGAGCGTAGCAAACAAACTAACTTTCACATTTATAATATTAGTATAGTTGACAGTAAATTTATATTTTACGAGCAGATATGCCGTGACATGACGTGCAAATGCGGGAGCACGGAGCTCTGTTGGAAGCCCAGGGAGCCGGACTACGACGCGGACCGGTCATCCCGGATGACGCCGCAGAAACCGACCGAGGGTTCCTGCTACTCCAGGACCGAGCCGGGCAGCATCCGTGTGGATAGGATTAAATGGAGTTAGACCTGGATTCTTAAAGACCATTATTTTAATAACATTTATACTAGAAGACCATTGACCAACTCTAAAAGCCTCAGAAGCCAGTCGAGGGTATCACCTGCTGCTCTAGGATCGAGCCCGGTAGCATTCCCATGGATAGGATAGGATTATCAGAAATAGGAGCAATGGTGTTGGACCTAGATTCTCAAAGAACATTGTTTTTTTTTATTTTGTTTTTGGAAGACCGTCGTTTAAAAGTTTGAGGCTGAGCTGTGGGTACATCCTGTTACTCGAGGACCGAGCCTGGTCGGATACGCATACCAATACCATCAGAGACAGGACGTATATACAAGGTACTCTGTGGACAGGACCAGGAGGTTTTGGACCTCGATTCTCAAAGACCGTATTTTGATAAGCATTTAACATAGAATACTCTAAAAGCCATTGTTTTTATAAACATAATATTGTATTGACATAAATTTAAAATCACATTTGATTTGTACAGTCAACTTTGTGTGTGTTTTAATAAACTGAAACTATTTTTTTTATCTCGTCGTATTTTATTTTACAAACTCAAATACATAATATATAATAAAGAACATAAAATTTTTGAAATATACCTTTACATATAAAATAAATTAAATGTGTAAAGTATTTTTCATCTTTGTTTGTAAATTACTAATTTTCTTTTTAAGAACGCTGAAAAAATGCGACCGTCGATCATGCGCCTCCGTCTGAAAAAAAAATACATGCGAGTAGCGTTAGTAGCGGTGCACGTCTCAGGAGATCACCGTCACCCCACACGGTTCAAGCCTTGTCTTGGCGGTGGGGCTCAGTAGCTTAAGGTGAACCGAGCACCTCGGGTGAAGCAAATTGAGCCGAGGGAGCTGCTCTTTGTACCTCTGTTATAAGAAGAGGGGACAAAAGAGCAGGGAGACCAGGGGGCGAGGATGGGAACCTCACCCATTGTACTGTCCCGACGTTGGGAGGGGTTGTTGTGTGGGACAACTCCTGTGTTTAGGTGACGTCTGTCCTTTGAGGGACTGACAAGCCGACGAGGTGTTTGCTCCACAGATCCGAGACACCTTACCAAAGGCGGCATGTTATTAAATTGTTAATTAAATTATTATTATTGCGGCTTGAAATTAGTAATGATTATATCCCTTCGTTTTCACAAAACTACTGATGAACTCTTTTTAAAGCAACTGACAAAATTATAATGATACACATGGTTACCATGTGATACTTTCAAACAAAAACAAAAAGGTGATCACCGTCACTCACAAAGGTCAAGCTTTGAAAACTGGTAGAGCGAGCGACAGCTACGCTTAAAACTGGTAGAGCGACATCTACGCTTAGAACTGGTAGAGCAAGCGACATCTACGCTTAAAACTGGTAGAGCAAGCGACATCTACGCTTAAAACTGGTAGAGCAAGCGACATCTACGCTTAAAACTGGTAGAGCGACAGCTACGCTTAAACTGGTAGAGCGACAGATACGCTTAAAACTGGTAGAGCGAGCGACATCTACTCTTAAAACTGGTAGCGCGAGCGACAGCTACGCTTTAAACTGGTAGAGCGAGTGACAGCTACGCTTAAAACTGGTAGAGCGCGCGACAGCTACGCTTAAAACTGGTAGAGCGAGTGACAGCTACGCTTAAAACTGCATGGTAGAGCGAGAGACAGCTACGCTTAAAACTGGTAGAGCAAGCAACAGCTACGCTTAAAACTCCTTTGAGAACGAGTTTTTGTCCACATTATTTTTTTTTGGCTAAAAACTGGTTACTGGATCCATAATTTAATATTTTAGTAGCTGACTACTTTAGTAATTGAATTTGGCTAGTTACCTCATCCTAGTTATAAAGTTTAAATAAATGTTGCAGCGCTCTATAACATAGTCTGATCTCTGTGTGCATTGTTTCACAATCTCGAATTATTCAATTCATCCATTTCGGGATTTCATTTGCGCTTATTGAAAAGGACAAACTTGCTTTCAAAGACTTGACTATACATATAATATTATATTCCAAAATGTTTTTTTTTCCTAGAAAAAGTGGTAGTTTTGTGGTAGATAGATATAGATGGTAGGTAGGTAGATTGATCAAGAATAATGGACGTGAAAACTTAGAACCGTGTTCAGTCAGGGTCCAACATTAGGATCACGTAAACTTAATCTCCGTGCAGCGGCCGGTCCGTGTTGGATACGAGTGGCAAGAAATCGGCCGTCTTGGCGTTCATTGAGGGATGCCCTATGTTTAGCAGTGGATGGATTAAGACTGATGATGATGATGATGATGGTGATGATAAACTTACCATTGGTATTTTTAGATTTATCCCGGATGGTTGATTGACACTCTTCGAAGACTTCTGTGAATATTGAAATTATCTTTATTTACAAAAATAATCGTCAGCTAGTTCTTAGCACAATTTAATTTATGGAGATTATTCATGGAGATTCCATATATCGTACTAGTCTTAATAATATCATAAAAGTGAAAGTTTGTAAGTATGGATATTTGTTGATCTTTCACGACAAAACGGCTTAACTGATTTGTCTAAAAGTTAAATTAATGGTGGTGGCTTATAATAACTCAACATCATAAATCGGGATACGGTTGTAAATCTAAGTTAACCTAGAGAAACTGTGGTACCCCTCTTATAAGAGGGGACAAAAGAGCAAGGGGCAAGGGGCGAGGACAGGAACCTCACCCCATTGTACTGTCCCGACAACCCCAGGTGGAGGTGACGTCGGTCCCTTGAGGGATTAACTAGCCGTCGAGGTGTACTGTTTCCTCCACAGATCCTGGGCACGTCACCAAAGGCGGCATTGGCACTCGCCGGGTTTTAGTAGGTAGAACTGCGTCCACTTACCAGCTTTCGGGCGCAGTGAGTCCCGCATACCCGCGTGGGGAGACCCACTCCCCCACGGAATGCCTCAGAGCATTTCCCGGCGTTAAAGAAAAAAAATAGAGAAACTGTGGATACCAGCTACTTCATAATAATTTTAAAACAGGTGTCTGCTTTAATTACGTAGGGATTGATGTCAACAGCTATATAAACAAAATTCGTACCCTTGGTATAGTAAGGCTGATACCAGATGGTTTTCCGAAAGGCGTGGTCGCTCTGCACGGTCCTACTGATGCTTTGCGGTCTAAAATACATGACTGGCTTAATTCTACATCCTACAAAATGTTACTTTTATTAGTATATTAAATTTATAATGAACTTAGCGACGCGAAATGAAATTTCCATAAAATTGCCTTCATATAATGAAGTACCTAAGTAATAAAACTTTGTCTAAGGTTGTATAGAATTACGTTCTTTTGCCGTGGGTACATATGAGATGGGATGGGATAAGGGAAAAACTCTTGTCAAAATTTATGTAATCATTGAATTTTTCATTATTTTTATAGAAGAGGGGGCAAACAGACAGTCGGTTCACCTGATGGTAAGTGAAAGCGACATCCACAGACACCTGCTACACCAGAGGATTAGCAGGTGCGTTGCCGGTCTTTCAAATATGAGTATGCTCTTTTCTTGAGGGTCCCTAAATCCTATCGGTTCCAAAACCTTTCCTTCTAGATGACCACGAAATTGCAAATCACTCGATGTGTCGACGCCAGGTACCTATGTAAGTAGTGTAATGCTAGCTGAGGTGGTTAGGGAAGTGCCTTCAAATTGTAGAGGAACGACGAAGGGTGATTTTTTAGCGGTAATCGCGCAAACTTGTGTCTTGTTGGAGTTAAATTGGACTAGGTTAATTCGCCCCCATTCCGAGACTTTGGCCAACAAAGACGCGATTTCAGACACAAGTTTGTTCCGCCACTCATCGACTTGTTCCCGGGAAATATTAGAGCGGCCAGTGTATAGGGAATCTCCAGTGCTTTCGTCTGCATATTAATGAATGCCGCTAGTTATAAAATAGAATAGAATAGTTATCATATACACAGTTCAGTACATACATTAGTTCCTCGATTTCAATCAATGACTGACGTAACAGGTAAAATCTCACGACGTTTTATGAGCCCTAAGGACTACATATATGCTTTATCGCTCTTTCAAAAACTACAAAGGACTGAAGATGTTGCCGTGCGAATGATAATATTTTATATATTATAGTTAGGTACCTGAAATACGACATTTCGCGGATTCTCATTTTCTTCACAAAAAATCTCTTCCAATTGTGCATGTTGAGAACCAGAAGCCTGAAATTTGGTATCGTTTTTAAACGCATTTTGCGCAATGCAATTCTATAAAATTCTGGAATCCCAAGTGATAATTTCACCAACAACTACATATATAGCTATGCCACTGAAATTATTTTAGGCAATTTTGCTGATAAATAATTCTTTGTGACGTCACTTGCGTAACGCTTACGTATAAAGGAACTTTAGGCGTTGGCGTTGAAGTAAACTTAATATTCGTAAAGTTATAATTCAGTATTACATGCGAGTATTCGTTCAGCTTCAACTGTGGTGTGATATGTTCAATCATGGCGTATCTATATGGTCTACATTTCGCAATAGATGTGCTATTGGCATGTGCAGTTAAATGTCTTATATGTTATGTTATTAATATATAAATCAAAAACATTAAAATAACTATGATATTATTATTATACGAATGCAATTACAATTTGATAATAATAAAAAAAATTAACTCGAAGACAGTACAGAATACAATTGTTATACTCGTAATATTATAGATTATCGTATTTGTACGCAGATTCTATTTTTACTATTAACACTTTTATAAACTGGTCATTTTTTATTTTAAAATACACCCGGGTTATAAATTTGAATTTAAAAACTACTTAGAGCTGATAAAGAGAAGAACAAGATGATAAAAACCTTTTCAGTCTAGGAGATGAGGATTTTATCATTTTTCTAGATTAGAAAGTATTGACTGCAAATGGTTTTAGTTGATCCTACGGAAAATGACCAGCTCCAAAAGACCAGAAGTAATAAATATATCCTATATAGCTTGGCTATAGTGGCGGCGTTGTGTTGAGATGTTCTCTTCAGAAGCAGCTTCGTAGGCGACCCCGCAACAGAACAATTGACGAACGGCCCGACTCACGCGGGAGGCGCGAGAGTCACTGCGAGGCAGCCCACCCGCTTCCTCATCGTCTGACTATAACAAAATAGATGATTCTATATGTTAATGGTTAAAGCTACAACAGATGTAGAATCTGAGCATTTATTGCGTATGTTTTCCATGTTTTAATGCACTTTTTGATTTTTGATTTTGATTTGACTTATTAACTGAGCAAACTGTTAAATCTTGCGACGTCAATTTTAAAACCGTAAAGTTAACTGACTTCGTCAGAGTACCTCATAAGAACATACGCAATAAGCACCATGTTCTAAAACGTATCCGGCTCTTTAAACTTGCAACTAGCACGTTTTTAAAATTGCAATACTAACCAAATCAAAGGTTTAATAAGGAAACTTTGAGACAAACGAAAAGTGCACGAACGGGCTGCCTCGCTTTTTGTCTCGTTTATCTAATCGCTGTACCCTAGTTATATGTTAAGTAATAATCGAAGGGTATGAAACAAAATTCATATCTCACCCATTCCGAATGATTTTTGTCCACATCTGTAACTCGCTTTGTAGTTATTTCATCCGCGATGCTATCTTCACCTTCTTTTGCTGCTTGTTTTTCTTCGTCTACATCTGATTCAGAATTGGCCGATTGTGCGTCTGCTGGTATTGGATGTGATGTGGGTATAATTACGCCTCTCTGTAAAATATATACCGTCAGTGAGACTTTAAATACTGCTTATTAATAATAAGTTTTAATATTTAAATTTGATATTATTTATTTAGATATTTAAGTACTTTTAGATCTGGAGGCTTATGAAGCATAACTGTTTATCCTAATTATAAATAATTTAACTTTAAATCAATGTTATCTATAATGTGTACCTTTTTATCAGTTTGCAAAGGTGTGAGTCCAATAGATTCGTTTGAATGTTCGTGACGTTTAGTCTTCGATGAAAAGCTCTTTATGGCATCTTCTTTGTGTTTATCTGAAGCAATTACTAAAAAAGACAAATGTATAAAATACGCCATATTAAGAATTAAAGAACTTGGAATACTTTGATCTTGAGATTCATTATATATTATTCATTTCCTTCTGTTACAATGGCCAATATTATGGTTCAAGCATATAGAAGAACCAAAGAAAAAAAATTTTTTTTTACATCAATAAAATTTGATAAAGAAAACAAAATTGAAAATATTAAAGATCGCCATAAACTAACTACCTATATCTCTAAAATTTTTACTGCTTTTAAAATATCACATTCTTTACAGAATATTAAATATTTTGGAATATCCAGTTTGAGATGCTATAGATGATGCCCAAATGCAAAGTTAACATCGTGTTTGTAATAAAAAAAATCTACTAAATAAATAAAAGTAAAACAAAATTACTGGGCGCAGCAGGAACATTTTTACCCTTGTGTGTCTCGTTATCCAATTCCGTAGGGCGGTAAGAACTTTCTTGAGGCTTGTAATCTTTTTCCACCAGCACTATAGATTCCTTGTTACCACTTTTTTGTTCCTCTGACATTCTTGTATCTATACCTTAGCATCCATTAGTTCTAATATAACACGTTGTTTTAGTAGAAAATTACAAAAATACAATTATTGTCACGCTATGCAATTTTGACATTCAATTTATTTTTATTTACTTCTATTTTTGAAATCTACAAGAAAAGAAGAATGAATTAAATGCGGTACCTAACGTGTATTTTTTTACAATTAAATCTTATATCTTTAAATGAGCAATTCTTGTATATATATATAATTGGAATCTCGGAATCGGCTCCAACGATTTTCATGAAATTTAGTATATAGGGGGTTTCGGGGGCGATAAATCGATCTAGCTAGGAATCATTTTGAGAAAATGTCATTTTATTAAAAAAAAAAAAATACCGAGCAAAGCTCGGTCAACCGGGTACTTATATTTAAAAGAAAAAAAATAGAGTTTGATAAAATGATCTGCATTTTTCTACATCAACCATTTTTTCGAAAACTTTCTTTGAAAGCATAGAGACAACAAAAAGAAAAAAGAATCAATCAAATATTCTTGTCAAATTTTTGTCTTTGATATTACTCAAAATGGTCTAAAATTGCCTTGATGAATTTTATTTGCTATAAATTTAGAGTCTAATGATAAATTATGCTGGAAAACAAAATAAGAATATGTAATGGAAAGCAAAATATTTTCTTCGGCACAAAGAATATCTAATCAGGAAGAAAAAATAATACGTGAAGTTGATTACGACGCTCTCGCAAAAAGGTCTAGGGTATCCAAGAAATCAATAGGTTGTTAAATAAATAAAAATTAATTGATAATATAATTAGTTGTATATTAATAGTTTCCTATATGATGTTCATATTTTTTGCAGATAAAATATATAGTAATAATTGTAATCGAAAAGTTGTTGTATGCATTAAGCCTAAAGCACCTGTTATAAAAACATTATACATCGCAGAGAAGAACAAATTTACACCGCAAAAAGTAAATGTCTCAACACACAAGCATTCAATAATTAATTATTTTTACTTTTCCTTGTTAATAATTTAAATAATTTATCAGCATTCTGACAGGTGCGGGTCCAGACTTGCCATTGGAGATCATTCGTCCGTGACATCACGTGAGTAAGCTTTCTCTCTTATACTTGAAGCGCTCCGCGGTTTTACCCGCTTAGTTGCTGTTCTTGTATGAATACGGGGATAAAATATAGCCTATGTTAATCTGTAAAAATGTAGCTTTCTAATTGTGGATTTTTTGATCAGTCATGTAGTTTGGTTACAATAAACAAAAAATCAGTTCTTTCCTCTTTATAATATTAGTTTAAATAATACTAATATTCATACTTTTAGCATATAGTGATGAGAATACGACTTGCGTAAGTACTATCACATCTACGCTCACCGATTCCACGAGACACAAGAAACGAAATCGAAATAGCATAAATCCAGACGAAAGCTCTTCTATAGTTACAGATAAGTCTGAATTGCAGCAACCTTCCACAGAAATTAGAACTAACGTTGAAAAAGTAAAACAATGTTCTGCTTATTCACGCCCGAAGTTTATTGCCATGACCTTTCCTAGCATCAAAAATAATAATTTTTTGAAGACGTTTCAGGATAAACCAGGCAATAAGATATATACACCAGAAACAGTATTTACCAAAGATATCTCACCTAATCTCAGTATAGCGCAACAAATATTTCAGAAGATAAATTACTTAGAAGACAGAATATTACAGCAAGAAATGGTGCTAAATTCTATTAATCAGACACTTGAATACTCTTCATCAGATGAGGAAGCGAATAAAAATGAAAAGAAGGACACTTCTAACTTTGGACGGCCTGGTTGTAGTTATATTGAGTATAGCCACATTCCCAAAACAATCTTCCAAAAACAACCACAGCAATCAGCAGAACCTTTATCTATCAGTAAAGCTACTACGATTCGAAAAGAGCATAATTCTGAACAATATGGACGACATTATACGTTGTATGACAATACTACGGCAAGGGGCCGGCGACAGTGTGCTTCAGTCCCGGGCAAACGGAATGATGTCCCAAAATTAGCTGCTGAGAGAGTTAACAAGATCAGGCATAAACTAAATCCAGTACGTGATTATAGGCTAATGGACACTGTTCATTATTTAGCCCAAGGTGAGTTTGCTCCTCGAGACGATGGAATAAAACTGACACCATCAAGAGAAGCTGTGCTCAGCGATATAATATGGGAAGATGTTTGCCGAACACATTGGCCGAACACTCGTCTTGCTCGTCGGGCGGCGCATGCAGAACGATGCAGCACCCGATCTGATTTACAACGTCTCATTGACAGTCTTCTGAGGGAAAGAGTTGCTCATATTGAACGAAGAAGACGCCGACACTACCGCGTAGTTAAATTAAATCATCGTCATGAAAATTGCCAACCATTAGGTAAAACTGGTGATATTATAGTGGCAAGTCATAAAAACAAACACAAAAATGAAGAAAATGTTCTTTTAAATGATAGAAATGAATGCGAATCAGAGAGAATTCGAAGTCCATGTAGATTAAACAGAAGTGATGACAGGATAACGAAATCCAGAGAAAGAGCTAGGCCAAGTGAATGTTCTCCTGGGCCGAGCCATGCGGTACATTTGTCAGAAAATAAGAAGCCAACGTATTGCTATCATGCCGAAAATTCCCAAACAAAAAGAATGTCGAATTCAAACTGTGACCAACAACGATTACAGGAACAATCTAGTAGTATTAGTATCGTCCATAATAAGATCAATCCACGAAATCCCCGACTAGTCATCAAAAAGAATTCATCACTAAGAAGATATCGCTCCAATGAGCCAAATCTTGAGCATTTTATATTACTACCAACGTTAGTTGTACGTACACCATCTAACGTAAGGCGACAGAAGAAGTTCAATGAATTATATCACAGAATACTCAACTCGCAATTGAAGAAAGGTAATGTTTTAAGTTTAATATTCTTTTTAAGCCGTGTAGAAACAGCGTTAAGATATAATTGTCACACTAGCTCTAGGAGATGTTAAAATCACTGAATACGCGATTGTCTTGAACTTCCATACAGCCTTATAGTCACAGTTACATTGACTAAAGTCAGCAGACAATTATATTTTATAAGCACAGCCCTCCTGTGCTATAAAATATATCATATATATATCATATAATCGAGCAGTCGAAGTCTTTTGGTGACTATCGCCTCCCATACATGGATATGTACCAACCAGAGATTATGCAGATGCGTTACCCTCCTTTTCCCTATCCCCCCAGTGGGGGATAGGGAAAAGGATAGCCGTCATTTCACGCCGATATTATGTGAGCGAGAGGTACCCGGTCGTGCCGGCCCAATTCGGCTGCATCGCAAAGCAGCACGATACTACCTATAAATGTTTTCGCGGAAAGATCCCCTTAGGAAATGGTATCGTTTCTAGTAACTAACTTCCTCCTGACTGTCTTCTTTTTATGTTAGTTGGATAGGAAAACTAGCAGACGTGCCACCTGATGGTAAGTGGTCGACGGTCGAGTGGTCACCCATAAACATAGACTAGTTTTATTGGAAAGCCCAGGCAACTCATTAATCATTTATTTGTTGCCTATCGTGAGACATAAGGTGTTAAGTCTCGGTGGCAGTAATTACTCTACCTGTCCTGCAATTCACTCCGAAACACAGCAAAGCTGTTTCACGTGGGAAACAAGCAAGATTGTGATTCCATGCAGCCGGGGGCGCGGCTCATCCCTCCCACCGGTCTCTACTACTACGATTGCAGAAATACTAAATAGGCTTGGAAGTACCACCAGAATGATCTATAAAAGATTTCGCTCAGTGCCCAGAGTAATCATGTTATTACTAAGTCTATTAAAACGGCTTATGTCCGTAAATAATTAGTTTTGTAGTTAATGCTAAGTGTATATTATATTTAAATAAAATTACATTTTATTTTCAGATCAAAATGAAGAAATTGTAAAAATCGTAAGCCAAAACAGAACTGCGACCCCTACTAAGAAAGACATAGGCTTAAATATTAATATCACTTTATCGGAGAGCGAAGAAAAACTTAGGAAAACCTGATAAATAGCTTTACTTAAGAAATTTTCTCATTTCTTATCTTAAAAAAAAATAACTTAATAGATATTTCTGTGGACTTATATCTTATATCATAAAACAGCTATTTTTGCGGGTGTTGTTTAGACTTTTCATTTTGTTAAAATGTACTTCAAAATTTTGATTGAACGAAATAAATCAATAATTTCTCTTTTATTATTTTTATTACAATTGACCAGTGTATCATGTATGTAACATACTGTTATTCTTCTTCATATAATTACTAACACACTTAAAAGCCCACTGCTGTTATAGCGAAGGACATTAAGCACTTACATTAATACCGTAAAAATGTTGGACTTATAAAATTATAGAGAAAAAATAAGTGGAGGTAATATTATAGTAGCCTTCATATTGCAGCTGTAACGGTTTAATACAGACAGTAAAAATATTACTTATTATTTACAGACATAATGAAACTTTATACTGATTTTATCCCGGTTTATTGTTGAAGTGAAAACTTCTTTTGGCGCACCGCACACATTTATTTAGGCTGTGAGTGAAGCTGATTCGTCACGGTCGGAGGTGAAAGGCTCGATCGGGAGAACGGGACCGCCGAGTCAGTCAGCTGCTCTTCATTGTTGAGTGCTGAGTCTCTGTGTTTTTACTTCTATCGGCAGTCCCTAAGACTGGTTAGGTTTTTATATTCACGACGTTGCGGATACTTAACAGTAACCACGGTCGCGGAAGGATTTATATACAGTTGCTTATTTATTTATATATCACACTGTACTACTATAGTTTATTTTGACTACAACGCCCACAAGTAGATAAGGACAGAAAAAATTTCGACAAGTCATAATTATTTATTTATTTATTTAATAGGTACACGAACAGCACTACATAATACAACAAATTATTATAATTCTTTAGAAAAACAAATGTTTAAATAAAAGAGATGACCATGTATATTTTTATATGTCCTGTGTAAAATGATTGAATAAACAAGGTAACGTTTACGAACTGTTTCCATGAATAAACCTAAAATAAATTTTCTTTTTTATACTACTTTGGAACTTACTTATACAATTTTGGAACCTTTATGAAAGGTATTTGTATATTATGAAAGGCGAGTCATGTCATGTGGAACCCATCAATAACACGAGGTTCTATCTATAAATGCTGTTTTTTTACTAAAAACTGCCGAATCATGAACAGTGACGACGTGAAGTCAAACATTGTTTGGTAATTAATTGGTTTTTGTTCGCGTTCTTTATTTTTTCACGAACAAAGCCTGCAAATTACTTCACGCGAAGCTTCAGTTCTTGTTTGAAAGTATCACATGGTTACGTGTATCATAATAATTTTGTCTGATGCTTTACGAAGAGTTTCCAGTAGTCCCGTTCTTGTGAAAACGAAGGGATAAAGTCATTACTAGCTATTTAATGATAAAAACTAATATCAATAAATTAGTAAGCTGGGGTTGTTTTTGCTTATAGAATCGTTTTGAAAGTTTGACGCCTAAATCACGATAACTACCACTTTATATAACATATATCTCACACCACAGTCTCCCCATAAATTCGAAATCTTAACTAAAGTTTCAGCATACATTTTATTTTACAAGGCATAATATGAAGTATTTTTTAAGAAGACGAATCTAGTTGTACTTTATGGAGTTAATATATTTATATCTAGTAGCAGAATAAGAGCTGCAAAAAGCGATATTAAGCATGGGACGAGACTTTTACAACATTTTAATTCATCATCATCAACATCAGCCTGTCATTGCCCACTGCTACAGGCCTCTCTTTTTTTCTGCCAATCTCCTCTGTCCCTTCCCTGTCTCATCCATCATTTGCCCACCAGTCTTCTCACGACATCGGTCGAGCTATAGGACGTACTGGACTTCTCCGATCCAGTCTTTTTTTTTTTTCTTCTTTAACGCCGGGAAATGCTCTGAGGCATCCCGTGGGGAAGTGGGTCTCCCCACGCGGGTATGTGGGACTCGCTGCGCCCGACAGTATGGTCCATATACAGCCTGGTATATGGACGCAGCTCTACCCACTAAAACCCGGCGAGTGCCACCAATGCCGCCTTTGGTGAGGTGCCCCGGATCTAGAAAACAAACAGGGCACCTCGACGACTAGTCAGTCCCGCAAGGGACCGACGCCACCTCCACAGAGGGGTTGTCCCGCACCACAGAACAACCCCTCCCAACGTCGGGACAGTACAATGGGGTGAGGTTCCCATCCTCACCCCTTGCCCCCTGCTCTTCTGTCCCTTCTTCTTATAAGAGGAGTACAAAGAGCCCCCTCGGCCCAATTAGCTTCGCCCAAGGTGCACCGCTCACCCTAGGTTACTGAGCCCCACTGCCACGACAAGGCCTGAACCATGGTGGGGTCTCCGATCCAGTCTAGGTCACCATTCAGTTACCGTGGACCACCTGCTATCACCACGTCTAGCCAAGTCAAATCAAATCAAAAAAAATCAAAATAGTACCAATATAGTATCTTTTTGAACGTCAATTGAATCTACCACCGGTTCCAAGGCAAGCCCACTGAGAAGAACCGGCGAAACAAACTCAGTGGAAAGTGTCCTGCACAACTCAATTTCAATTCCGCTACCCTATATCCTACATATAAATTATTAGAGTATTTTAGTATAAACGTCTATCACAACCTGTGGGGTCGAGTGTACCTATTGTTCGCGATTTTCTTACCAACCGTGTGAACGGAACAGTTCTTCAGTTAACACGACGGGTCGGTTGATGATAAACCAATAACGTATAAGTTGTACACAACAAGTAAATAAAAACGTTGTTTTCATTTTAGGATTCCAAAGTGATTTTTATATGATGCCAATAATAGTGATTCTTTTTAGAGTGTTTTGAGGTTATAATAGTTTTTAAATAACTAGCTAGGTCGACTAGGGCTTAGGAAAGGTTCTTGGCTCAAATCACCAACGTTAGTACAATGGAGTCAATTTTACAAGCAGTCAAAGTACAGAATGAATGTTACGTGATATTTGTTCCCAATGAGTAAGTGACACAAATTAAGTCAAGTGTAGGTTAGTGACTACGTACTGAGTACTGAGAAGAAAGATGCTAAGTCTCGGTGCCAATAATTACTCCTACTGCCGTATCTCTTTTCCGAAAATATAATAGTAATCTAGCCCAGGCACTATCGGAGGGTACTTGTCTCTGCCGAGCGTCATCACCGCGATGTTCGATGACGACGAGTCCTCGACGGCGATGGTCTCCTGCTGCGAGGCTGTAAGGAGTCCCAGAAGGAGGCCGATGATCGGGTGCGAGAGGAGGCCGCTGACAGGGCCTCCCCCCCGGGCGACAAACGGTTCTGCTTAGGAGGCGCTACTTAATGCGCTTCCAATAACGCCCCTGTGATAGTGTCGGGATTCAGGATGGGAGCCTGGGTCCAGTATGGCACGACATGGCGGGGACGGCTTTGTAGTGTTAGCGCAGTCCCCTCTAACGAGTACTCTAAGGAGTAGTCTGGCCTTCGCAGGGTCCAGCCTGTCACTGAGGTGATCCTGTTGCCTGCAAATCCGAGACCTTCAAAACGAGGCTGAAGACGCTCGCCACATAGGGTCAAGATCTACCCAAAATCCTGGCTACATGCGTAAAAAGCATTTCCCTGCGACAAAAGCAACTCATTCACGCGTTGCCTAACCAGAGACTTAAAATCATGCCACCTCCTGCCCTTTTCTTGTGAAACAGCAAAGCTATTCACAAAAGAATTGGGTACATGCTTATTAGAAACATGAATGTTTAAGCAACCCAGTAGTCAAATCCAGTGTAGTGACGGTGTATCGCACAGCGAGACGGTGTCAGTGGGACGGGCAGGTAAATATTTGATAAGGAATGCGATCGTTCGTGTCTGCGAGCTATAAAATCGATTCTTCACGTCCACACAAATGACCATGTTTTGTGTCTGGTACATTAGATCTGACGCCATACAAATTGACTTTGTAAATTGAGTGTTTAACAAAGGTTTTTTATTGACCTTGATTTTGCTAAAAATAAAAGAATTATTAGCTAGTTAAGTCTTATAGGATTCAATCAATAATCTTTTAGCTTGGCTGTAAGCTTAATTATTTATTAACCGTTTTAATATGTATCATATGAAATAAATATTATAAGAGTGAGGTAAGAAATCAATATTTAAGATAATAGAATAATAATAGAAGATACCACACCTTGGGAATAGGGCGTTTCTCCCAGGCATTTCAGGATAACACAATATGTAAAATTTGTTATAAAATATTTGAAAAGATTACTTCCACTCTTCTCAGTGGGCGTGTCTTGGAACCGGTGGTAGACTCAATTGACGTTCAATAAAAAAAATTGAAACAAAAATTAAAACCGACTTCAAAATTTAAAAAAAAACTAAAAAGTAATAAAATAATTTCCGTAATCTTTGTGCCTACAATTTATAATCAACTTGTTCTTCTACTAATATACAATCTTTGCGTTTACCACGTCATTATTGTTACTTTTGGAGTCGGTGTCAGCCAAGGTAGGGAGGTAGGTACTGTCCCGACGTTGGGAGGGGTTGTTCTGTGGTGCGGGACAACCCTTCTGTGGAGGTGGCGTCGATCCCTTGTGGGACTGACTAGCCGTCGAGGTGCCCTGTTAGCGTAACAGATCCGGGGCACCTCACCAAGGCGGCACTGGTGGCACTCGCCGGGTTTTAGTGGCTAGAGCTGCGTCCACTTACCATCTTTCGGGCGCAGCAAGTCCCACATACCCGCCTGGGAAGACCCACTCCCCTGGCGGGATGCCTCAGAGCATTTCCCGGCGTAAAAGAAAAAAAAAAAAAAGGTAGGGAGGTAGGTACATCAACGAATACGACACTGGCTTCAAAAGTAAGAATAATGACGTGGTAAATGCAAAGATTGTATATTAGTAGAAGAACAAGTTGATTATAAATTGTAGGCACAAAGATTAAGGAAATTATTTAATTACTTTTTAGTTTTTTTAAATTTTGAAGTCGGTTTTAATTTTTGTTTAAATTTTTTTTATTTCTTAATTTTTAGTGATTGCAAAATTTGATAACTGATTTTATTTGTCTGAAATATGGGTAGAACTATTAAACACGTTGATCAGATTTGATAGCGCTGTATTAATGAGATGAACGTAGAAAGGGGTTTTTTTATTACATAACAAATTAAAAAACTGAAATGAAATTGTGTAAAACTTTATATACATGTAATTGAAAGCAATCATGGCAGATTTGCTGCTTTTCATTAAATAATTCAGTTATATATAGGTATAGAACATCACCATCACCAATATATAGGTATTGAATGGATATTATGATGACCTTGAAATACTATGATGCGCTTCCAAGGCACAGTTGTTTTTTGTTCATTTAACAACGACAATTACTTTCAATTAAATTAATTAAACAAAATTACATGATTTTGGTATATTATTTAGCCGTATGAACTAAGCCCAATAAGAGCTGTAAATCGTCGAGGATTCCCCTCGACTGTGTAAAGTCTCCATCATCACACCTGTAATGGCGTTTATAACTCATATGGGTGCAAAGTTCTCATCAATTTAAATTAATTAAGTCCAAACACAAGGTAGCTACTGTAAACTGTTGAGAAGTTCCCTTAACTGTAATTTGTCTTCATCATCAGACCCTTAATGACAGTCACAACCCATCTAGGTGTAAAGTTCTCATCATTACAAATTAATCAAGCCCAAACACAAGGTTACTGATGTAAATCGTCGAGGAGTTCCCTCGACTGTCTTTCGGCTCCAGCATCAGATCGACTCTAGACCTTCATTAAATTGTTCAAAACACTTTATAAAAAATATCACTAGTCGCCCCTATGATTTTCGAAAGTTCCCCTCGATTTCTCTGGGATGCCATCATCAGATCCTGGTTTCCTTACCATGGGACCATATGGGAAGTATACCCTTTAGAACAAAAAAATAATTTTTCAAATCGGTCTAGCCATCTTCGAGTAATCAGGTAACATACATTAAAAAAAAAAAAAAAAAAAAAGATTCCGACGAATTGATAACCTCCTCCTTTTTGAAGTCGGTTAAAAATAAGAGTAGAGAAAACATAATTTAAAATGATTAGAAGTACTTGTAGAGGAATAGCGTTTAAGGGGAGATAAATCAGCCCTTTTTAACCTTCTTTTATTCAATCTCTATTCAGTATTTAAGTTTATTCAATATTCCAGACCCAGACCCAGAAACCAGATCAAAAAGCGGCTGAAGGCGCTCGCAGTGGTTTTAGTTTACGGGTAGGGCACTCCCAGGTGCGAGTCCCACATGGGGTCAGGATCTATCCGAGATCCTGGCTAGATGCGTAAAAAGCATTTCCCTGCGATAACAAAAAAAACGGTTGTCTGTAAAGTCGGTTTACTGACGGTAGTTGAACGTGACAACGTCATAAGAAAATGGAACGCCTCACAGCGAGGTAACGCCGCATGAGTCATGTTTTTTCGTGCGTGCAGCCGGCTCCATCGAATTATAAGACGTTGTCACGTCAAAAAGATGAAATACTACTATTTGTCCTACTGCGTGAGTAAAATTTGACGTTTGAAATTGAAATAGAACTGAAAGCTGTTTTTCAAATAAGGAAACGCGTTAATAACATAAATCCTTAATACGTTGAATGTAGCTTCTAGAAATCATTAAAAAATTCAGTCTAATGCTTTGAAACAAGGTGTGGGACTGTAATGTCCCAAAAGAGGTACCGAGTACCAAAAATGTGGTTTTTGGACGACGTTTACTTCGTATTTCATTATCTTAGCTCGCCTGCCTTATTTCCTTAATTTTCTCTTAGCTGACGTAGCTCCATTTAAGTCAAAAATTGTTATTTTCTCTTTTATAATATAATGAAGAAGACGAAAAAAACTGTATTCATAAATAAAATGGATGATGAAGTTACGAAATTATGGAGAGCGTGAAAAAGTGGCTCTCAGATCGGGAAGGGAAGAAAAATGGAATTTACACACACTGCAGTCCACCTAAACGTAAGTACTCTTGTCATTACTTTATTTTCTAGCTACTTTCTTTATCTTTTTATGAAAATTGATGAGAGTAAATTTTTACGATGCCCGCGCACACCGTCACGAAAAACTGACACCCTGAAGTTTGCTATAGTCAACATTTTTTATATAAAAAATTTCACATAATGACAGTGTAGACGTCAGCAGAAGCAGAAAACAATATGTTTTTAACTATACCATGAGCAAAAAGGTTACCGTGTAATGAAAATGTACTATGTATTTGTATAACTTCTAACGCGTGTACATAAGAACACACACACTTTTTTTTATATAAAAGAGGTGACAAACGGGCAGTCGGTTCACCTAGTAGCAAGAGGTCAGAAACATCCATAGACACTATATCAAAGGATTAGCAGGTGCTTTGCCAGCCTTGCGAACAAGTGCGTCATAATAAAACAATATCAACCTGCTAGATATTAGAAGAGTATATAATCTTTGTAATGTAAAGTGAGTCCCACTTTTAAAACTACTTTTGTATGTATACTAATTACATTGTTCATTATAATAAAACTTTGTGAAGATTCTATCGTGGTTTATTACAACTTTTACACTCCCATAAAAAGTAGTTTTATTATAATGAGTGAAATTCGTATAAATATTAAAAACAATTTATTATTCCGATTCGGAATAAATATACTTGCTGCGCCCGAAAGCTGGTAAGTGGCCACGCTCTACCCACTAAAACTCGGCGAGTGCCACCAATGCCGCCTTTGGTGAGGTGCCCTGGATCTAGTGAGCAAACAGGACACCTCGACGGCCAGTCAGTCCCCCAAGGGACTTTTTTCAGTAAACTAATAAATTATTATCTAGTGCTTTAATAAATTTTCACTTTCTTCTCTTTTACTATTACTAGATGTTAGCAACGTTTAGTCGTTCGTTCTCGTCTTGAAAAATAAATACTCATAATATTCTTAATTGTCGAAGCCTTTTGGCCTATATGTCTATACTATCGACACCCACACACATCCGTACAACCTGAAATTATGATGATTTCTTGCCATACTTTCCCCTATTCCCCCAATGGGTCACCGGAAACTCACAAACCGCACGAAACGCGACAGCATAGCTGTCACTTGACGCCGGTATTATGTGAACGAGAGGTACCACCTCGGTCATGCCAGCATATTTCGGCTGCAAAGCAGCATGGCACTACCTCGTACAAAAACTGATAAGAACTTAGAAGATTAGACTATTTTGTTACTAACATTTTTATTTTGTTTTCTCTATAATGGCTTATAAGAAACACCCTAAAGGTGCAGTATATTTCATTAAATGAACAATACACGTCCTGTAAAATTGGATGACAGTGGAAGTGACGAGTCCATGTTGCTCCGTGCCCAATCGCGTGCCTGTCATGAAACATTTCCTGACACATGGGCGCCCGGCGCACGTCATGACACAACATTATATTAAGGCGCGGCCAGCGAATGACATTTTTAATATAAAGGTCAGTTTATGCATGCAAATTACAGTCGTTATATTTATGAGGTATTATATCAAAATTATGGACGACGTTGACGTAAATGGTTATGGTTTGTATGAAAAATATCGTTATTAAAGCGTATTTCCATCCATGAATAGAAGTTTCTTTCAATCCAAGACAGCCGAGCCCTCATCATTCGTATTCTGCTCCGACGCACGGATTCATTGTCATTCCATCTAACCAGACGTATTGATTATTTAATCATCGTCATCGCTCATCATAATTAACTTTTATTATAGTAGACCATTATATAGACCATTTATATAGTATAGCCTGACCAGAAAAATAAAAACCACCGCCATATTGCGGAAAATTTTGGAACTAATTTCTGTATCAAATATTGTATGTGTGTGTGTGTGTATAAATGATACAATGGCGACACCAATGCAGGGTTTATATATTTCTGGTCTGGCTATATATATATATAGTTTTTTTTATTCTCTCAACCACCACTGTTAAAGTACATACTTAATACTGTAGAATGTATAATTATGTCCCAGGCCAATCTATACTATAGATATGAAAGCAGCGATAAACGTAACACGTTGTTAGCTACCGATATGTCGTGTACACCATAGGGGTCCTAATGACCCGCAGGCGACGATACTGTAGCTCCTATAAGTGTAAGTCAATAACGCTACTTCTATAGAACTGATATGAATAACATGTTTGAATTATATTATCATGTGAAAATATTTTTTTATGTAAAAAGATTTGTTCGTTCTTTTACATTACAACTAAAGTTACTAATAAATAATATAATAAATAATATGTAATATACATTACATATAATAATGTATGAATTATATATTTAAAATAATATTTTACATTAAGTGAAAAAAGAATTATTGTTTTTCTCTAAATTTATTTCTATAGAAACATCGCCACAGATTTCTCTGACATATTCAGTTAATAGTTTTTTTTTGTTTTTATTATATTTTTTAATTAGCTATTTCACATTTAACGTATTATTTTATGTATATTTTTTGACAATGTATTATAAAAGTTGAAATATATTTTACGACACAATTGAATTTGTTAAGCTGTAGTGGCAGTGTAATGAATATGAATAATATATGACATAAAAAAATAAACAAATAAAATTAAAAATGCTACTACTAATTTAAATATGATGGTTTAATATATCCTTCATTACATACATATTCCTTATACAAGACCTTAATAATGTACATGTAATAAACAACGATAAAAGAGATGGCGGGATGACCTCGACGTTTTTCAAAAAGACTGGTGTAGTGCAGCTCACGATAGAGACCCGCGGTAAAGAGAGAAGGAGGCCTTTGCCCAGCAGTATAGGCTAGAAAAAATAAACAAAAGTGTAAGCTATGTTTTGAGTAATTTAATCACTTTATTTCGGGAAGGAGAAATTAAATATTTCTACCAATAGTTTGTCTCTATTGTACTAAATTATTAATATATTAGACAAAGCGACCTTCATTTCAAAACCTTCGTCACAACCATCTTTACATAGGTTCACTTTTCACCTTATTAACACCATTATGAAATTCCGTGTAATAATAAATTAGTGTTGTAATAGTAAAAAGCGTTATAGTTTATGAGTATAAGTATTATATGCACAATAAAAATGTTTTGTGGACGTGACCTTAGCGTGTTTTCGCGTGAAGTTTTTTTTGCATAAAACAAGCGTTTGAAAAGTGTAACGATAGCGTTAGGCAAGTGAAATTTTATTAGCTTTAGACTATTCTTATTTGCTATTCGATTTTGTTTGGACTGAGGATTTACTCGCGTAAGTATATTTGCTTCGTGTAAACACATAATTACAAAATATTCTGAAGGTATTTTTTTCAATAGTAGATCAATAATATGAATGCATTTATTGAAACAATCAAAACAAATCAATTAATAAAAATAAATAAAGAATACATATTATTAAAAAAAATTCGTTCCACTGAGTTTGCTTCGCCGGTTCTTCTCAGTGGGCTTACCTTGGAACCGGTGGTAGATTCAATTGTCGTTATAAACTTTATTGGTACTATTTTGAATAAAGAAAAAGTGATTTTTGATTTTGATTTTATCTCCGAAATATACCAAAGCTCAATAGTGCCAGTAAACACAAAATGTTAGTAAAGATACAAATGGACAATATTGAATAGTTCCTTGACCAGGCGGCCGTTCACCTCCATACGACGCAAACAACGATAATCTGCCGAGCCTGTTTAATATTTTATTACAATGTCCCTAACGACCGCCTTTACAGTACATTAGGTCGTAGGTCTAAGCTAGATACTATTTGATGGATGGAAGCGATGCCCTTTGTGTGGTTTCTACATGAGTGACATTATCTTGCTTATTTCTTCTGCTTAGCATCTTTTCTATGTGAGAAGACTGGAACTTCGTTAGAGGAACTGAGGACCTAACATCTTACGCATACAAGAGAGTGTCGGTTTATGTTCTAAGGCATCATCGATGATTGATTCATCGAAATCAATCATATTGTGATTTCGGTGATTTTTTTTGTTTTAATTTTGCGCCGGGAAATGCTCTTAGGAAACCTGCGGAGGAGAGGGGACTCCCCAGGCGGGTATATGGGACTCGCTGCGCCCGAAAGATGGCTCTACCCACTAATCCCCGGCGAGTGCGACCAATGCCACCTTTGGTGAGGTGCCCCGGGTCTGTTGAGCAACAGGGCACCTGGCTAAAAATCCCCCAAGGGACTGACACCACCTCGAACAGAGTGGTTTTCCCGCACCACCTCGAACAGAGTGGTTTTCCCGCACCACAGAACAACCCTTGTCATCATCGGGACGGTGCAATGGGGTGAGGTTTTCATCCTCGCCCCTTGTCCCCCTGCTCTTTTGTCGCCTCTTCTTATAAGAGGGGTACAAAGAGCAGCTCCCTCGGTTCAATTGGCTTCGCCTAAGATGCTGAGTTCACCTTAAGCTACTGAGCTCCACCGCCACGACAAGGCTTGAACCATGGTGGGGCAGATTTCGGTGCCTGCAATAACTATGTTTTGCCCTATTCACCGAAACATAGTCCATATATTTCTCGAAAGAAAAAAGCAAATGATGGACAAGATAGACGTTTGCGTGCCACAAACGCACCGCTCCCACCTGGATGACGTTGACGTACTATCAGCTCTGTCTTTGTGTCAGTGTGCCTTACCTGTCTCTTCTATAAAACGGGGCAAAAGCAAGATGTAAATGAGTTGCCTGGGCTAGTCTCAGGTTAACAGGTCGTTCATGGGTGACGCTGACCACTTACCATCATATGGTGTCAATATAAATACAAGGTCATGATAATTAGTGATTTACATACTATTACGCAATAACAACATACATAATCGTTGCCATAACCGTGTAAGATATTAGCATAAAAATTCACGCAAAAATCGGTCCATTTCAAAGTCGACACGAACTTTGTTACCGCGTTATAATGAGGGCTTTTATGACTGGTTGTTGAGGAAATTCATATCTTTTTGTATAATTCTTTTGTGTACAAAGTGGCACATGATTGAGTTAGAAGACATTTGTATAGGTGAGAAATTTTGTCTTTGCGACTTAAGAAATGAAGCAATTTAATTATTTACATATACAGACGACATCTGTGGCTCAATTGTTAGCGCGTTGGCGCTCAAGCTGAAGGTTGCGGGTTCGAATCCCGCCAGCGAACCAAAAAAAAGTATTCTGTGTTCCTGGGTCATGTATGTGTATTAAATATATGTATTATAAAATAAAAAACTTATATATATAAGTTTTTGTTTTTAATACTTTTATACTATACATTTATATATATATATATATATATATATATATATATAAATGTATAGTATAAAAGTATTAAATATATCTCCGTTGTCTGGTACCCGTAACACAAGCTCTTGGAGAACTTACCACGGGACCCACTTGACGTGGTGTAAAAAGCGTCTATAGATTATTATTATTATTATATATACATACATATTTTATATAGGGATGTAGTAATAGATTCTATTGATCTATGAGCCGAGCATTACTGATTTCATTGAACGTACCCTTTTCTGGAAGATAATATTTTACTTGGTGATAACTGTTAACCTGAACGCAACCTTATCTTGACACAGCTCGACGTACAAAACGGTGAATTACAAACAAAATGTCTGACACATTATAGAGATTACCCCGGCGTAAAGTGACAGCTATGCTGTCGCGTTTCGAGCGGTTTGTAGGTTTCGGTGGCCCATTGGGGGGATTGGGGGCAAGGCATCTGCATAATTTTTGGTTGTGCGGATGTGTATGGGTGTAAATAGTCGCCAAACCCCTCCGACTGCTCGTTCGCCCTCCTATGCTATAAAAAGACTATTTCTTTTTAGGTCGATCGAAGACTTTAAATCGTTTTTTTTATCTTTCAACACTATAACAATAACGATTACAGTTTGGGAACTCCACACAAGGGCGAGTGACGCGACAACTTTGCAACCGGCTGTTAAAGTATAAATCCCGTAATCTTACACAAACTAGCCACGTACATGCAACTTCTTCGACAGGGTGATACTTGAAATATCAAAATGAATTTTGTAATATCAAGATAGGTCATGATGAAATCCGCAGAAAAGATAAAAATGCCCTCGGCATTCAGATATTTTATTTTACTGGTGGAAAGGATTTTTTATAATGTTAGTTGGATAGGCAAACTGACAGACGTGCCACCTGATGGTAAGTGGTAGACGTCGCTTATGAACATAACTTAGTTTACTTGGAACTAGCCCAGGCAACTCATTTATCCCCACCATGGTTCAGGCCTTGACGTGGCGGGGTGGGGTAGCCTAGGGTGAGCCCAGCACCATAGGCGAAGCTAATTGAGCCAAGGGGGCTCTTTGTGCCCCTCTTATAAGAAGAGGGGACAGAAGAGCAGGGCAACTGTCCCGACGTTGGGAGGGGTTGTTTTGTGGTGCGGGACAACCCCTCTGTGGAGGTGGCATCGATCCCTTGCAGGACTGACTAGCCGTCGAGGTGCCCTATTAGCTTAACAGATCAGGGGCACCTCACTAAGGCGACACTGATGGCACTCGCCGGGTTTTAGTAGAAATGCGTTCATTTACCATCTTTCGGGCACAGCGAGTCCCACATACTCACCTGGGGAGACTCACTCCCCAGGCGGGATGCCTCAGAGCATTTCCCGGCGTAAAAGAAAAAAAAAAGGCAATTCATCTATGTGTTGTCTATCCTGAGACATAAGATGTTAAGTCTCGGTGCCAGTAATTACACTGCCTGTCTTCTTTTTCTCTAAGAAACAAGATAAAGCTGTTTCAAGTTCATTATGTGTTGTGCCGCACTCCCGTTTGCTTAAGTACCACTATACACGCCGGTATTATGTGAGCGAGAACTACCATCCCGGTCTTGCCGGCCCAATTCGGCTGCAAAGCAGCATGGCACTACCTCTTAAAAAACGTTGTATTTGAACGCAATATAATATTCTATACTTTTTACTAGGATGTTAATATTAAGTATAATACACATAACGCAATATTTCATGTAGAAAATAATAATTAAGGAAATATACACGCTGTAGACTAGGCTTATCTGACGTAGATCATAGGATAAAGATATTTACACCTCACAAAAACAGCGACATTACTTATTCTTCTATTGACTGTCCTTTGTAGAACACCTTTTTATATTAGTAAGATAACTCTTACTATAATATAAAGTAACTTCAAAATAAATCTTTAAACTATTCAATATCTCCGTAGATACGAGATATTTCGTAGATGTGTGCTACGAATCGTGCGAATTGTCTGCTTCTTTCATATTGTGTAGTATGAAACTTCAGACTGATTTTTTTAATTTGAAATGATTTTTGTATACCTCTCGCCTCGGGATCTGCCTCACGGTATTTTTCATGCTTGAAGATACATTTTATTATGACATAACTGTTATATAACAAAAACTTAAGAGAATTAAGTTTCTAAAAATGAAAGAAACAGACAATTTGCACGCATCTACGGTTCGTAGCACGACGTAGAGTAGTGCTCCGAACGTAGATAGAGGGATTTAATCTTTAGATATATATCTCGTAGATAGAGGGGTTTAATCTTTAGATATATATCTCGTAGAAAGAGGGATTTAATCTTTAGATATAACATTCTTCTGTCCTTGTGTATGTCACTGTGAACTTCGCTTAAACAGCTGAGCCGGTTTTCATGAAATTTTTCGTATGTGTTCAAGTGGATTCCAGAATGGTTTAGATGTTACAGTCGGGTACACTATTTCACTATATGAATATTTTTTTACTGTCCCTGACGAATTATCTTATTTTCTCTGCAGTATTCGGGACAATATCCTCATCTGAACTTCGTCAATGGGCGAGAACTGGTGCTGAAGGTAAGCTGGAGCGAGCCATCCTAGCGGGCCAAGGCCGCCGTCTGCTGGCTGAAGCAGAGGCCTTGCCCCTCTCCAGACACCTGTACAACCTCATCGTCAAGTGTGACGCACTTCATACTGCTGTTGAAACGGGTTCGCTTCTGGAATTAAAGGTACTGTTAATTTTGATCTGCTTGAAATATTGCTTATTACTAATCCTAATGATTATTTTTCACTTTTAGTAATGTTTTTTTGTGTCATAAGGAGGCAACCGAGCAGTAGGAGCCTTATGGTGACTACCGTCGCCCATAGACATCCGCACAACCAAAAGTTTTACAGATACGTTGCCCTCCTTTTCCCTAAACCCAATGGGCCACCAGAAACTCACAAACCGTACGAAACGCGACAGCATAGCTGTCACTTGACGCCATTGTTATGTGACTCTTGGCAATTCGTTATAATGTTACCTATCTGCTGAGCAATTTGACTACACCATGACGTTTGGCTACTCGCATGCCACTTAAGCTATTTTACGAAGGTCATCCTATCTTGGCTGCTCATCGGTATTGGTCGGCCATTAACCAGGTGGGAAGAAAGTGCAGTGACCAGCCCGTGTTGGATGTGAGTTACAAGGGATCAGCTGTCTTGGCGTTCATTTGGCCTATGTTCAGTAGTAGACGAATAAAGGCTGATGATGATGATGATGAAGGGAAAACTCCATTTTGATATAAAGGATTAAGCAAAGTAATAAAAGTACCAAGACATAGACCTATGTTCAGCAGTGGACGGACAAATGATGATGATGATCCCATCTTGATGGAGCTCGACTCTAAATCTGAACTTATACACAGTAAACGGTTACTAATCGGCTTATAATGATAATGATGCTGATGCTGACAATAATGTTAATGGTAATGATAATGACAATGATGATAATGGTAATGATAATGACAATTATGAAAAGGGTAATGATAATGATAATGACAATGATGATAATGACAATGATGATGATGATGATGATAATGATAATGACAATGATGTAATTCAGGAGCTACTGGAGCGCGACTACAACCGTCACCGGTACGCGGCGTGCTGCGACGAGGTGGGCGCGGGGCTGCTGCACAAGGCGGTGTACTACGACTACGTGGACATCGTCGAGTACCTCGTCACCAACTACCCGCAACTGGTGCATCAGAGGGACTCTGTGAGTTGGAACTTATTCTCGATTAGCTACAAGCTTTCTATGGAGCTAGTTTAACGTGTTATTGTCGATTAATATTTTATACCCGACTACTGTAAAGCTACATTGAAGTGTTATAATTTGAACACACAATTTCACGTTCGATCGTAGCACTGGAAGTATTTATCCTTGGGTGACACAGGCAATATATGGACCGTATTTATAAGGAAGTAATATATTTTGTATGCAAACCATTTTTTTTATGGTAAGTATTACCTATCTCAATCTGTAATTAGATTGTCAGTTGATGCCTAACTTACCACAAACCGGTATAGAGTACCTAACCATCGAGCATATAACCAGATACAGCATAATGTGATCCATAAAATTACGAAACTGGTCAGTGATTTGTCACTTACGTAATAGAACTTCATTCAACCAACCAGTGATCTGTATGTAATCCCATCCACCAATCATCCATCAATAACCATCAGTCGGCCAATCAGTGTACAGAACCGGCGCAGCGTCGCAGCACAAATTTGTCGGAATTTGTTTTCATACAAAACACATAACATTACCGCTCCGGTAATTATCATAAATTCATCTGATCCATATACGAGTTATTCTTTAATTATCACATATTATTGAAAATAAAACTCATCAATCCTAAAAAATAAATGATTTTATTATAGAAGATGGGGCAAACGGACAGTCGTTTCACCTGGTGTTAAATGATAAGTGACATCCATTTTAGTGTAATAACTTATAATTAAGATAAGTCTACATTGTGGTTAAAATTGATAACATAAATCATGACAGTATCATTCGCCTCAAATCATCTTGCTCATCATCGCTTATTAACGGATTAGGAGCTTAGATAGCTATATATATATATATATATATATATATATATATATATATATATATATATATATATATATATATATATATATATATTTCTTGTATGCGTGTGTATGTCACTGAACTCCTCCTAGACGGCTGGACCGATTTTGATGAAATTTTTTGTGTGAGTTCAAGAGGATTCGAGGATGGTTTAGATTCACAAAAAAAAAATTTGTACAGGACAACGTCTGTCGGGGCCACTAGTATTAATATAAAGTTGAGAAAGACTTACAAGTTCCTAAAAGAAAGCGGTTCTTGAAGAAGATGGTTGTGTGTTTCATTGTATACGTTCCAGACGAATATACTGAAACGAATTAGCAATTTTTGCTTGTACTCTAATATTATGGTTCGTAATAACAACTTCGAATCTTAACAAGCAAACCGTAGCTCTATCTGTCTCTTCTTCACGCCTAAACCACTGAACAGATTTGGATGAAATTTGGCACAAAGATAGTATGGAACCCGAGAAAGGACATAGAATAGTTTTTATCCCGAATATCCCACGGGAACGGGATTTATGTGGGTAAAACCGCGGGAGACAGTCCCGGGGTTTTCTCAGAACCACCGAACAGATTTGGGTGAAATTTGATATGAAGATACTTTGGCACTCAAGGTAGGACTTAAAATAGTTGTTATCCTGAAAATCCTACGGGAACGGGAACTATGCGGGTAAACCCCCAGGACTTTCTATCTTCTAAACCACAGAACAGATTTGGGTGAAATTTAATAAAAAGATACTATGGAACTTAACGTAGGGTATAAAATAGTTGTTATCCTGAAAATCCCACGGGAACGGTAAACTATGCGGGTAAAACCCCGGGACTGACTATCTTCTAAACCACGGAACAAATTTGAGTGAAATTTGATATGTTGATACTTTGAAACTTAACGTAGGACTTTATGTAATAGTGCCATCTATTAATGAATTGGTGAAATAAAATAATTCTTATCCTGAAAATCCCACGAGAACGGGAACTATGTATGCGGGTAAAACCTCATGACTGTCTATCTTCTAAACCACGCAACAGATTTGGGTGAAATCTGATATGAAGATACTTACTTTGGAACTTAACGTAGGAGTTAAAATAGTTCTTATCCTGAAAATCTCACGGGAGCGGAAACTATTCGGGTAAAACCACGGGACTGACTATCTTCTATACCATGGAACAGATTTGGGTGAGATTTAATATGCAGATACTTTGGACATTAACGTAGGACTTAAAATAGTTTGCAGCTAAAACTCCGGGACTATGTATTTGTTAAACAACTGAACCGATTTGAGTGAAATTTGATATGGAGATAGTTTGAGACCCAAGATGATAAGATGTATAAGTGTAACAATAAGTTATTAAATTATATTCTATTAATTAGCAATTATCCCGCGAAACACGCAGTCTTTACAGCAAATGTGTGAGTGCACGCATATGCATGCATATAACACCGCCCTCCTTTCCCACACTGCATATGCGTACACTCGCATGCACACACACCACATGCACCACAACCACAGTAAAAGACCACCACCAAATGCCTCGGTGTCGGGGCGAAACGTGCATAGATTGTTTGGTGGTGGTCTTTTACTGTGGTTGTGGTGCATGTGGGGTGGTGGTGCATGCGAGTGTACGCATATGCAGTGTGGGAAAGGAGGGCGGTGCTATATGCATGCATATGCGTGCACTCACACATTTGCTGTAAAGACTGCGTGTTTCACGGGATAATTGCTAATTAATATAATATAATTTAATATCTTATATAATGGATTTCAGCAAAGTAACGCCTGATTCTATTAACTGTAACAATAAGTTTTTTAGACGTGGCGTTAACGCAAAATGTAGATCACGCTATTTTTTACAAGATGCGGATCCTTATGAGGATTGCACTTTTGTATAGCACGCGTTTTTAATGAAATACTGTTTCCGTATTTTAGTAATTTATCCGAAATGTATTAATAGAATAATTCATCCTTACTAACATTATAAATGCGAAGGTAACTGTGTCTGTCTGTCTGTCTGTCTGTCTCTTCTTCACGCCTAAACCACTGAACTGATGAAGTTTGGCACAAAGATAGTATGGAACCCGTAAATTGCAACCATATTATTTGAACAATAAGATTTAAAAAAAAATACTTTATACATGCGGACAAAGTCGCGGGTAAAAGCTATGAAATAATATACGGTACTTACATTAAAAAAATCAATTTTGTCTGTCTGTTTGTTCCGGTTAATCTATAAAACGGCTAAGCCGATTTTGACGAGACTTTCACTGGCAGATAGCTGATGTTATAAGGCGTAACTTTGGCCATAAAAATAATCATCATCAATCCGAACGGCTGTAAATCTAAGTAAACGCGGGCGAAGCTGCGGGCAACAGCTAGTTAGTATATAAGATAATGTATGAATCAAATAAATAGAGTAACATATCGGCACTCAATCCTTTCGCACGCCACATCCCCACAATTTGGAATTATGTCGGCCAATTTCCAGCGAAGTTTAACATGTGCTAACTATAGCTGAATATCTCGT
Organism: Helleia helle; assembly: GCA_963853865.1. Classification (NCBI taxonomy): domain Eukaryota; kingdom Metazoa; phylum Arthropoda; class Insecta; order Lepidoptera; family Lycaenidae; genus Helleia; species Helleia helle. The sequence goes on from OY971429.1 coordinate 6,954,993, forward strand.
TCAGATACCGACTTGACTTGCTTTTAGCAAGAAGGACATTTAAACAAAGTCTTGATATTCTCCAGTTAGGCATTAAGGGGCAAGCTATTGTTAAATGCTTTCTCCAGAAACAGATCAGGACACTCAGGTTTTTGTAGAGACTCTTAGAATACTTAAAAGGTCGAAGGCCAGCCCCGGCCAATTATCTACATACGGGCTTTTTGTACAGAAGTCCAATCCTCCATGAATAGGGCCATCTTCTGTTGAAAACAATGGGGAATTATAAGAATTAAAAAAAAAATAGACAATAATTATTCAATCATGTGCTCTCAAATAGCTCAGAGCCTTACAGTTCACCCCTGACACCGTGTACTTCCGATCCAATAATTTTATTGGATCAGAAGGACCCATCTGGATTCATCGGCCATTCAGTTCGATCGGATCATACGCCTATTTCTTGGACTTCGCATGTGCAGGAGGGTCGTACACCACTGCACTATACCCCAGCGTGCCGGGACGAGGCATGGGCGGCGGCGCTGCTGGAGCGGGCGGGCGCGGTGCGGGGCGCGCGGGACGCGGCGGGGCGCACTCCCGCGTACTACCGCGCGGCGCGCACACTCGCCCTGCCCGCCAAACCTGTAAGAGACATGACAAAGCAAGGTAAGTTTTGAAACTTTTTACACATTTTAATACCGGAATTTCAAAGTTCTAAGACGTGAATATGAAATGTGATAAGATGAATTTTATAAGCGGCCTTACCGAATAAAATTAATATAGCTTATAAAACTTTTTAGTAATATTTTGACATGAGTTTTAAAACATGAGAATAAAATATATAATAAAAATTGCACTTTACGATTGAGATTTTTTTTATTACTCACTTAAATTACTCTGCGCCAATAGTTTTAAACTTACAAAATTTTAAAAGCGTGTCCGTCACTTAATGAACTATTGAAACTATTTTATTTTATTATTTAATTATTAAACCAATAGACAATAAGAGAAAGAAGTTTTTGCGTTATTGAGTTATTAAACAGTTTTATTTAACTCGCCCTGTTCTGATCAAATTTAGTAATATTTTAAACATTAGCTACTCCGGTATTCATTAATATGAAGTAAAATAGAATAAATAAATCATTAATCAAATCAATAGAAAAAATACTTCTAAAACCTTTTAAGCGTTGTGTAATTTTTAAATAATGACGCCATTTTAAAAGTTTTATTCATGTTAGGTTTGTGATGTATTTAATATTAATGAAAAAATAAAAAAAAACTATGCTTTCATTTTTCTCAATGATATTTGCAAACAAGGACTTAGGACATGTATCAATGTAATAATGCCGAAATAAAAGTGAGCATTATAAATATCCTGTTTAAAATTGTTTTAATAGTGAAATGATCTATGTTTACACATTTAAATTATTATCATTTATACTTAGTTTAATAACTTCAAATTAAATATATTAAATAATATATTTTCGGAATATGACTTTAGGAAGTATATTAAAAAGCGGAAAAGAAATTTAGGATCATATCTTCCATTTAAGAAAGACTTTCATATACTACCTTTCATTATTATTATTCTATCAATATGATTATTATTATTATATGGAAACCACACTAGCAGCTTAATAAGCTGATGCGTGTGTGTCAAATAGTTTGAAGATTATTTTAATTTTAACTTCAAAATTTAGTTTGAAGAGATGACATTTTCATTTTCATGTTAAACATATTTCTTGAATTCTTTTGTAATAAACTTTTTGTGTTTCCGTAACAAAAAAATTATATCACGAAAACATGATTGAGTGGAATACTAACGATTTTGCTACGAAATTTTCCCACATATATACACAACAAAAATAAAAGTATATGTTGCCAAGTGTTGGCAACATATATTTTTATGATTAAATATAAAATAGAGTGAAAATAATAATCACTATTATTATTATCGAGATTTTTCTATTGAGGTAGCTTTTACACTAGTTTATACTTTTGACACTAATTATTATTTGTCTTAATACTTTTAAAGTTGGTTCAAATTTTCCGTGGTTGATTATATTTTATTTCCATATTTCCGTTTTAATGTGATATTCATAATTATAAACTGTACAATAAAACTTATAGTTTTGAGATGGGAAAATATAATTATCTTATACTCTAAAATTCTAGTACCTACATCTTCTTCCTCTATCCGTCCCCTGCTGAACCTAGGCCTCCTTTTTTACATATAAGAGGAGGCAAACCGATAGTCGTTTCACCTGGTGGTAAGTGATAAGTGACATCCATAGACACTCGCTACATCATTAGCAGGTGTGTTGCCGGCCTTTCAAATATGAGTTTGCTCTTGAACGCCAAGACGGCGGAGTACCTACATGATATTCAATAGAAATTACTTTTGTCAATTAACTTTTTACTTTAAACTTCATCACAGCATAAATTATGTTCATCAAAAAAGTCAAATCAAATTAATAATGACATTGTAATTCTACTGTTTCCTCCATAACTTCGTATACATAGACTGCTCCCTTAGGATAATGCCTCGACTCGATTCTTTGCCCTGGTACCGATGCAATCCGGAAATTAATACAAAAAGTGCGGCATCACTACATCAATGAAATAACGACGTTTAGAACGTTAATATAAGCTAACGAGTTGATTTATATAAACGGCAACATAGGAATTGTCAATCGGAATTGTATTTTTTTTTTATTTGATTGCTCATGTGTTTTTGGAAAGTTATTGAACCTCCATGGCTGGAAAATATTAAGGAAAAAGTTTATTTCTTAGAACGCGCTAATCTCTAAAATTATGAGTGTGATTAGGAAAAATCTTTTGTCATATGCCATAACTTCGATTATCCAAGCCGAAGTTGAAAGAAGAATTATTGGCACATTTCGATTTTGTAACTAATTAAATTAATACATGACCACAGAGTTTGTTTCACCGGTTCTTCTTAGTTGCCTCGCCTCTGAATTGGTGGTAGATTCAAGTGACGTCCAAAAAGCTACTTCGTTGATACTGATTTCAATAAAAGTTTTTGTATATTTGATAATTATTTTTAATTAATTGTAATTTGAAAAATATTTTTCCATTTGACACCACAATGGTTGAGGAAGATTTATAATTAATACTATAGCGGGATAAACCGCAACGCGTTGGACATATATAAAACCTGTATGCAACAAAAACTATAACGACACCACTCATATGCATGAAGCTATGCCATTAAATCGCCATTTTACAGAACAAACAATTATGATGCCACGTTTTTCGTGTCTAAAGTATCCAGTTTAGTGGCGTGTTGATGGTAGGGAAGGCTTGGCTCGGGTGGGGGTGGACTGGGTTGGATTGGCGTGGTCATGAATATTTATTTTATAGCGCTTATCGAAACGGCTCGCCCATTATCAAACGTCTATCAGCTATCCAAATTAGTAGCATCACATTTTTATATACGCCGTTATAGTGAGGGGATATAAAACCTGCGCTGAGTTTATCACGGTTTATTATGACTCTACATTCACAGGATGGTAATTACACTGTCTATGTAAACATATAATGTAGTTTTATTACATTGAAGTCATCAAATAAATATTAATACATCTTATTAAATATCAATAATAATTAATGGTTTTATTATATGGAGTGAAATTCGCGTAATAATAATCATCAGAGACTGAAAACAATACTTGTTTAATATACCCAAACTATATCATCATGAAAATTAAATTAATGAAATGTTGTTCTTCTTACATATTTCTTATTAACGGTAATATTTAATAGTTCATCAAGTTTCCGTAACTATTTGGACACAGGGTTATGGGAACGCCAGGCATACAACCTGTGTTAGTAAGTACTCTACTTTAGTAGAGCCGTAAGGAAAAGTGAGGTAGTTTTTTAAGTAATAAATAAAAATACGCCAATATCGATCGGAAAGGAATATGCATCAACATCTTCAACTCAAATTCAAAAAAAAATATATAGGTATACTCAAGAGACCGGTGGGAGGGAAGCGCTGTGCCGCGCTCCCGGCTGCATGGGTACCACAATCTTGCATGTTTCTCCCGTGAAACAGCTTTGCTGTGTTTCGGAGAGAAGGGCAAGACAGGCAGTAGTGTAATTACTGGCACCGAGACTTAACATCTTATGTCTCAGGATAGGCAACACATAAATACACATAATAGTTGCCTGGGCTCGTTCCAGGTAAACTAGTTTATGGTCATGGGCGACGTTGACCACTTACCATCAGGTGGTACGTTTTCCAGTTTGTCTATCCAACTAACATAAAAAAATAAAATAAAGACATATCAAAACAAGTCGGTCATGTTTTTGGACTGAATAATACCGCCTCGGAGCACTTTCGGACCACAAAATATTTATTACCAGCAAACCCAAAAATACGCGTAAATAAATCAAAAAATAAAGCAATATGAAGAGGTTGTTATCGCACAAGGAAACAATTTGTACGCGCGTGTTTCGGGAATGTTACTATTAATGATAATCTCGAGATTTCTGTTTCGAGCACGCGAACTTGTTGCGTCGCGAAATATTGTTTATATCTCCATTTATAAGAATAAATTATACTTAGTCGTCTTCAGTTATGGTGTCTTTAAAAACTTGGATATTCATTTAAAATTATCTGAATATGTTAAATATTTTGAATATTAATTGACCTCCTCATTTTCTTTAATGGGGTGATTGTTATGTAATTTTCATGTCATTTTCATCATAATCAACCACTATCTACCTTATTTCTTACACATTTTCTTCTTATTCGAAAGTTTTAGTTTTACCAATTGCTGAATTAAAAATAAGTGTGCTTTAACCATGTTTGACACCGAGACCTATATTTATCGTCATAAAATTGACTAAATTTGTAAGGGGAAGTTTAGTAGTGCCAGGAGTAAAAGTAGGCAGTTGATTGCTTGACCAGATATGACTGATCTCTCTCTCTGTTTAAGAGCCTTGCTCTTATTGTTTTCTAATGTTTACGCGAATTTCACTCATTATAATGAAACAATTTTTACGGATT